>CANTUR010000373.1:0-600000 GCA_947683625.1 Mallotus nudiflorus | reverse complement strand
AGGAATTAGTTACAAACACTAGAATATGAGTGGAAGTATCGTGTGAGTATAACACTGGTTAGGATAAATTTCAAAAAATTTTCCTAGTGTGTAACCCTTACATGAAGGCAAGCATTCCAAAACCCCAAGGTCACAACACATTGAACTTACACAATTAATTACTTGCATGCTTAATAGATAACATAAATCAAAGATTCACAAAACAACCAAAAACACAAAGTATGGCAAGAGACCTACATCTATAGTTTAATAATATTTACAAACTCCAAATGTCGGTAGGATGCTCAATAGGCTTTAGGAAATGGTTGATGCAAATCTACAAGTTCCTAGCTCCCTAAGTGTGAAGCCTCTTGCTTGAAAAAAACAAGTGGTATCATAATGACTCCAAGTTGTTAAAGAATCTCCACGCACAAGCTCCTTTTTGTTCATGACCTAAAAGCTTACTAGAGCTCCTCTCCTTGCTTAGATGATGTAGGATTTCTTGCATCCTTTTGATGTAGCCTTCACTTGCAAAACTCTTGTACAAAGGATGAAGACAACGGACTTATGAAGAAACACAACTCTTGTTTTTCTCACTCACACACTCACAACACTTAGAAGAATGATGAAAGGAAGACTCAACCTTTATTTTCTCTCTTAGTGTTTTCTCTCCAATGTAAGTGGTAAGTTAAGCATCAAGTGTGTAATGAAACTCCACTAAGTTAGTGTATATATGTAAGAGACTAATTTACATGCGTAGAGATTCTCCACTAACTCAAGCTTGAGTGTAGGTTAAGCAATCTCATGTATGTGCTTACTTTTTCACTTTAAGTGTAAAATAAGCTATCTCATGCATGTAGAGATTGACCACTAACTGAAGGTGCATACTTATTATACATCTCCATGTTGTCAACCATGTAATCACATTACATGTAAAGCTATGCTTAGGTGGCCACCATGCAAGCATGATCATAACATGGTCATGCTTATGTGGCACCCCCTTTATAAGTGGGTTTTAAACTTATTTAACTCTTAAATAAGCCCATCTCTGTAACATCCATTAATTAGTCTTATGGGCATTATTTAACACTTAAAGAAGGCTTGTTTTAATAATACACCTAATTGTCCAAGCCCATGAATCATCTATAAAGCTACATATATAAGGCCCTTCTCATGGTCCGTATCCAAAGTAGTATTATGGGTAAATATCAATTTGGTCCTTAAACTTAATATCATATATTAAATTAAGTCCAAATTAATATTTAATAGTCCTAACACCATAATTAGATTTTAGGATATGCTAGATCCTCGCATAAGCAAAAATCCAATTGAATTAATTAATTAAACACTTTAATTAATAATAAAATTAATAAATATCATTATCAGTGCTACTCTTATGTGTGTGACTTACTAGGTTCAAGTCCAAATGGCAATTAATATTATTTTGGAAACTCTTTCCAAGTTAAATTTGAAAATCTCAATTAATCACATTTAGTTTCCCTAAGTCGTGAGTAACCACCCAACATAGATGTCGTGATTACCTAATTGGAAATGAATGCTATCCATAGATTCACAACAACCATAGACCATAATTATCATGCACTTAATGTCCCTTCATTTGAAGATCTGAACATCAGCTAGAGTCATAGTCAGTTAAACTCTAATTGCTTCAATCATATGACCTTATTTTCAATTCAACTCTCAATAAAACATGACTTTTACTAGAAACACTTTCTATCACCAAAACACTTTTTGGGTAAGCAAAGTTTGACCTAGCCATGTACTTATTCATCAAGAATAACTTAGATAGCATAGGATCTTATCCTAGTTCACTTTAGGTAATGAATTCCATCTTGGTCAATCACTCATCCCTATATAGAATCGGCTAGAGCCACCATACACCATATACTTATACGTGGCTAGCACAAGTCATATGTAAATGGTAATAAACTCTAATCAACCATATGTTGATGACCATGCCACCTCAAGTCAAAGGAAAATATATACCATTATGTCCAAGACAATGATTGTTGACTAAAGTGAATTTCCATGCAATCACTTATCTTGCATCATTGTTCAATCCACCCATTATATGAGTATCCACATGTCTATTCTGATATCTCATATCAACTAGCATGAGACTCACTACCTCCCATTATCGATATCACATACCGATAAAGGAAAATAGACAGAGGTGATAGTTTATGGATTAATATGATCCATTTATTAATCCAATGACTATAAACATTTTATAATATATGTACTAAATGAATTTGTCACTCATATTATCAAAACTTGATAATAAACTCATTTAACATTATGCTAAAGGGTAAACACTCAAATGAACAAACACTCTATCTTAATGACTATTTTATTACCATAGGGATAAAAGTAAAATGTCAATTATATTACAAAAAATGGCAATAGGGCATATATGTACTAGCAAAAATAATTAAACTAATCAGAGAAAAGCAACTTATGCAGCCAACTAACCCGATTGATCTTGATGTTGAAATCTCAATGAAAGAAAAGGAAGAGGATGATGTGATAGTGCCAGTTGATCCAATGGGGTAGAAGAATGTGAACCTAGCTAAGAATATAGAACAGTCTAATCAGGCCAAGAATATGACCATGGCCATGACCCCAAATGTAAATGATGATAAAAGAAGAGGGTATGGATGTTTTGATGGACTACACTAATTTAAATCTAAAAGAAGAGGATGATTCCTTACCCTAAAAATTTAAATTTCCTAATACCAATTCATTGGTATTATGCCTTGGAACCATATGTCCAGTTTGACTAGAAAGAATTGTGTGCTATATTTATGAAGTAGTATGGTTTTAATGTTCAGTTACAAGTATCTTTAAGGGATTTGCAAAATACCAAGCATAAGTTTAATGAGTCCTTCATCGACTATTTAACTTATTGGAGGGGGAAGTTGTCCCAAATTAGACATGGACTTACTAAGTCAGATCAATTGATTTAGTAATGGAAGGTGTATTATGGCATTATCTAGGAAGTTAAGGGACCTTGGGTTCTAAAATTTTGAAGAGTTGTATAGATTTAGGGTCCATAAATAGTCAAATTTGGCCTAAAAGAATATGTTCTTTGGAGGAAGATTTGAGGGCAAGGATGGAATTGGCTCAAGCAGTAATGTGCAAATTAATACTATTAGACAGCCAGCAGCAACATATAGATTAACACTATCAAGAAACCTTGAAGGTTTTCAAATTTATGGCAGCCTCTTTCTAAAGTCCTCAAAAAGCTGATTGAGAATAACTTATTACAACCCTTACCTTTGCAAAAACTTATGGCAAATGCTAACCTAAAACTCTTTCGCAAATTTCACTAGGCCATTAGACATGAGACCAAAATTGTGACTGATTAAAACATAAAATTCAAGACCTGATTGATACAGGTCAGATTACCTACCCCGAAACTAGAAAGGAAAACACCCAAAACAACCATCTGCCTAACAAGAAAGGAAAATACCCTGCCCAACCCTTTGCCCAATTGAAACATGAAATTCAAGACCTAATTGATATAGGTCAACTTGCACGTAATTGATATTCCCATCACCTTCACTATCCTATTGGGAAGGCCATGGTTTCATCATTTGGGTAGTGTGCCCTCCACTTTCCATTAGAAAATTAAGTTCCCACACAAAGCCTAGGTTGTCACCATTTATACAAAAACTAAAGTTGTTATGGCTTCTTTGAAGTTAGTTCTCAAGAAGATCCCTATAAGTTTGAGTTTAAAAGTTTTCATAATTTATAAGGATGAGATAGAAAAGAGGGTTCTGAACATGGTGTGCAACATGAAATTCATGTGTCATGGGACTAGGGAAGCACCAAAATGGACCTTAGAAATTTATAGAGTGCAAGGTGCTAATTCTGAAGCATAGGGTAGGATATGATAGGGCTAATGATTCTGAAGAAGAATTCAACACTATGGATCAACTTGAGAAGAAAGAGGAAGAAGTCATGGTTGAGAGAAAGGCTTTATGGGAGACTTTTATAAGGGAGGGCACCGATTATCCATATAAGGGTGCTTTTGAACCTTTTTGAAGGCTAGGGATGTGTTCTTAACACTCAAAATCTTTGTTGAGTTGGTGAACAGGGTAAAGAAAGCCGCTACTGAGTAAGTTCCTATAAAAGAGTTGATACTGGCTGAGGAAGAGTTTTAGGAGAATGTTGTTGCTTTAAAGTTGAAAGATGTTGTGATAAAAACAACGAGCTGGATCTCAAAACCTATGTCCTCAATTCCATCATGGATGTTTTTTATGATGACTTTAATATTTCCTTTACTACTCTATTTGAAACTGATAACTTGTTTTTTTTCAAAAGTGAATGCAATGAAGTCTAACTTTGCCTATTTATGTGATGTGTTTCTTAATGGTTATTCTATTTGTAATGATAATTTCATGCATATGTTTGACATTAATTCCATGAAAACTAAATTATTTAATTTAGACACAAATGATAGCCTTATAAATATACTGCTTGCTTATGATCTAACTTATAATAAGAGAGAAAAACATTAATAAAAAGATAGAAAATAATTGCTTGGGGCTATGAGGATATGCCTCAAATCGACAAGGAGATCTCAGAACATAGAATCCCTATATATCCTCACATATCATCAGTAAAAGTAGAAGAAGAGAAGGTTAAGGCCAAAATGGGCTAGTTTAGTTAAAGAAGAAATTGAGAAGTAACTAAAGGCAAAATTCCTAGAGGTAGTAGAGGACACCTAATGGTTAGTACACATAATTCCTATCCCCAAGAAAGATGGAAGAGTTAGGATGTGCATGGACTACAAAGATCTAAACAAAGCCTGCCCAAAAGATGACTTTCCATTGCCACATATTGACACACTCATTGATAGTACAGCTTATAGTGCAATGTGCTCTTTCATAGATGGGTTCTCGAGATAGAACCAAATCATAGTGGCAGTGATAGATAAGTTAAAAATGTCTTTCACCACTAAATGGGGTATCTATTATTATCTAGTGATGCCATTTAGATTAAAGAATGCAAGGGGCAACTATCAGAGGATGGCTATTGCTCTGTTACACGATATGATCCATAAAGAGATAGGAGTGTACATAGATGATATGATTATGAAGTTTACAACTAGAGAAGGACATTTTAAAGCTCTAGACAAGTTCCTAGCAAGGGCAGAAAAGTACAACCTCAAACTAAATATGAAAAAGTGTGTTTTTGGGTAACATTTAGGAAATTACTAGGACACATTGTCAGCTATAAAGGGATAGAAGTGGATCCAGACAAAGTCAATGCAATTAAAGAAATGCCCTTACTGAAGAATGAAAAAGAAGTCAAGAGATTCATTGGGTGATTGCAGTATATTAGTAAGTTCATAGCCAAGTTAATTTTTAAGCTCCTAAGGAAGAATCAACCAGTAATCTGGGATGATAAGTGTCAATAGGGTTATAAAACTATTAATAATTATTTAATGAATCCTCCAGTCTTACAACCATTGAAGCTAGGTAAACCTTTACTCCTTTATCTAGTAATTAAAAAGGATGTGATAGGGGCAATGTTAGCTCAAGAAAGTGAAGGGAAGGTTGAACATGCAATGTATTACTTGAGTAAGAAGCTCCTATAGTATGAAGATAATTACAATCTTATAGATAAAACATGTTTAGCTCTGACACTACTTTCAGTCCTATAGAGTGTAGGCAGTCTCTAAACATGACCCCCTCGGATACCTCCAACAGACCCCCTAACTAACAGCAAAACTAGCCAAATGGTTAGTACTGCTCTCCAAATTTGACATAGATTACATGGCAAAGAAAGTAGTAAAAGGGGTAGCAGTGCTAGACTTTTTAGCTTATAATCCAGTAGCTAATAAACAAGAATGGGAATTGGAGTTTCCTAATGAGCACTTAGGGGCCATAGGGGTTCATGGATGGAAGATGTACTTTGACAGAGCTGTCAATAACAAGGGTGCTGGTGTTGGTATAATTTTGATCATGCTAGAAGGAGAAATGACCCCAAAGGCAAAAAGGTTAAAGTTTGAGGTATTGAACAAGCAAGCTAAATATAAGGCTTGTATCTTCAGTTTGGAAGCACTGTTAGTGTAGGGGCAAAGGATGTCATTGTGTATGGTGATTCTATATTGGCTAGGAAATAAGCTTCTAAAGAATGGGAGGTAAAGGAAGATAGGTTGTGTATGTATTAGGATTATTTAGCTACTATTTCACTATCCTTTGTTTAGTGCAAATTTATTCATCTACCAACAGAAGAGAATCAAATAATAGATGCCCTAGCTATATTGGCTTCCATGTGGGAAAGTGGGAGACAAAGCGAAGTCAAGCCTTTAATTTTAGTGAAATCCTAAAACCCTTGTTATGAATAAATAAGGATAATGCCAGTTAATACTACCACCGAGAAGCCTTGGTTTTATTATCTATAGTGATATTTGGAAACAAGACAGTTCTCAATGGATACTGATAAGAAAGAAAGCGTGTTGCTATGAATGCTGTCATGGTAATTCATCAGCTGTAATGGGATGTTGCATAAAAGGATGTTTACTGGCATTCATTTGAGATGTCCATGAAGAAGTCTATGGTCCACCTATGAATGGGATAGTCCTAGCAAATAAAATAGCTCATCAGGGTTATTTCTAGATAACCATCAAAATAGATTGTGTCAAGTTTATGAAGAAATGCCATAACTGCAAAATTTACAGGGATGTGAACTATCTACCTTCTATGGAAGTCCAAGGAATGACTTCCCCTTGGGCATTCATAGTTTAGGGAATTGATATTATAGGAGAGATAAGACCAAGAGCATCAAATGACCATTGATACATTGTGATGGCAATTGACTATTTCTCTAAATGGGTTGAAGCCGAATCTTATACTATTATCGGCTCGAAACAAATGTCAAGGTGTAGTGAGAATAATATAATCTATAGATATGGGTTGCCTCACCATGTTTTCATTAATAACAATATTCAATTTCTAGTAGAGACAACCACACTATTAAAAGAATATGAAACTAAGCATCATCGATCATTTCCGTATAGACCATAGGCAAATGAGGCAGTAGAAGCTGCAAATAAAAATGTGAAGAAGATCCTAGCCAAGATGATGGAGAATTATTAGGATTGGGTAGTTTACTTGTAGTTTGCATTATGAGGATATAGAACTACTACTAGAACATCAACTGGGGTCATTCCATATTCCTTATTGTATGGTTGTCAAGCTGTGTTGCCAGTTTAGGTCAAAATTCGATCATTAAGGGTTCTCTTGGAATCCAAAATCCCTTAATACCAATGGGTCAAGAGTCGATTGGTACTGTTGATGTTGATGGATGAGAAAAGGATGGAAGCTATGTATCATCTCAGCTGTATCTAAAAAGAGTAGCTTATGCCTATAGTAAGAAGATCAAACCATGAAAGATCAAAGAGGGCGATCTAGTTCTAAAACTCACTAAGCATATTATGACTAACCCATAGGGTATGTTCAAGTTGAATTGGTAAGGTCTGTATCTGGTGAAGAAGTTGTTCTCCAAGGGTGCTGCTGTTTTGTCAGATTTGGAAGGGAATGAGTTCATAGAGCCCATTAACCTAGACAAACTCAAGAAGTACTTTTTGTAAAAATCTCACTAGGGAGAAAACCTCAAAAAGAGGTTATCTAGGTAAAAATTGGAGACCTAGAAAAAAAATAAAGTCCTACTAGATAAAAAACCTTGAAATGGTGGTCTAAGCAAAAATTAAAGACGTGAAAAAGAGGAGAGAGAGGGAAAAAATGGTTAGTTAGAAAACTTATAAGGGCAAGCTAACTAACAACATGAGATATGTCAGAAGCAAAATATATATGCAAATTGTACTTAAATTAAATGAAATAGATTGCTTTAATTACTATTAAACATTGCTTTAATTTTCTATTGCAAACTGTTTAGCTAAAAAGTAAACTATATCTAACAAAAGGGAGATGATGATTAAATTTTTAAACTAATTTGTCTTTCTCCTCTTTACTTGAGCACCCTGAGCACTTGATGCTTGTAATTCCCTTATCCTTTTGTTTCTAATAAACTCATTTTTCTTTATTTGTTGTAATTAAATTGATGCCTTGTACTGATCATTGATGCATGGATCCCTATTGTAGTCAATATTTCTATGAATGATTATACAAGGCCATGTAGTGACTAAGTTGTCTAGGAAGTTTTGAGAAGGCATTGTAGATGGTGCAGTTTAGTGCTCATCTAAGATTTTAGCAACCATAACACTATTTTAGCTCAGGGCTCTAAAGAACACACTAACAACTATCATAAAGACATGGTGTTGAGATGAGGAGTCACTACCTAGGGTAATAATTGGGAAAAATAAAAAAATGGTGGTACTCAATTCTCTTAAAGAAAGCTAACACCACAACCAGGAGATTCTAGATATAGAATGCTAACTTCTTTCAGTCTTGTGTTCATTTAGAATTACTTTATGAATTATTATCTTACCCTCTATTTACATGCAATTTCGTATAAAACCTTATTTAGACAATTAACCCCAAGCAAACTAGTCATGAAAAAACATGTAAATAATGCATTCATTTAAGTACACAATCCTTAAGTTAGTCTAATCTACATTGATTTTAATTAAATGGGCTAACTCTACATTTTTTTAATTTACAAGTGATCCTAAAGACTAATGAGCCTAATTCCTATTTAATTTTAATTAAGTGAACCTAAGTCTATTTACTTTAATTGTAAAAATGGGCCTAAATCTACAAATTATGAAGTATTTAATTAGTGGGCCTAATTCTATACGTTTTAATTCTAAGGTGATCTTAAATCTACAAGTTATAGAAAACACTTTAAATTAATGGGCTAAGTCTAAATTTATTAAATTAAACTAGAGTGGGCCTATATCTAATTAACTAAATTGGCCTAGTTATCTCTACCCTAAATCTAATTAATTATAGGCCTAATATGAATTTTAATTAATTAAAATTTAGACCTAATTAATTAATAACCTATTAAATGAAATGGGCTAATTAAAAAATGGGCCAAAAAGAACTACTTAATCTTAAAATTAATTAAATGGGTTAGAGCCTATCATGGGCCTAGGCCTAAAACACATAAAAAATAAACAAGCCCAAAAATAATAAAAACATATATTAGAATAATCAAATAAAAGATCAAGCAATCAATTAAATTTATTTCTTCTGAAAAAACTAATTTAGTTAAAGTGACCTTAACAAACGACTCTAATTCTATCCACTTAAATCTAATTCAATTTTAATTAAAAAAACCCTCATGATCTCTATAGCCATTAATTTTAATTAATTTCCTAATTAAAACCCTAATTTTACTAACCAATTAATTAAAATAAAATAATCACATATATGATTTCATTATTCCCACTATTGGCGCTATTACAATGATATACTGAAAATAATAACAAAATAAAGATTAATGCATTCCAAAAAAAAACAAAATAAAACAACTAACAAAATAATAACAAATAACTAAATAAAAAACCTAGAAACTATATTTGGCTACAAAATTCAATCTATGGCATTCCGTAGATCTTCATGATTTTTGTTCTCTAAGTGAACTCATCATGTAACCCTCTCCATAATCACCAACACAAACACAAACACAAAAAAATATAAAATGATTATTGAATAAATAAAATAATAATAAAAATTAAATGAAGTTAAAATTTAATAGAACCAAAATAAGAAAATAAAAATAAAAGAAAGTAGGAGAGGAGATGATGGTATGGATGCAGTATTGATTTACCCCTCAGACTAATGTAAATCATCATTGCTTTTAAATTGATCTTCAATACTTGATGTTCTCCTTTCAAAAGCTCCTTCCTTAAAGAACAAATACTTTATAAGAAAATAATTTTTTGATTGAACATTACGTAAAAAGAAAAGGAAAAGCCTCTAAAAAAGTTTAGCAAAAAAAAAAAGTCTAGGAAGAACTCCTTTTAGAAGAGTTTAAGCTAGGTTTGTATAGAAAACCCTAGCTAAAAAACATATCATACTATGACTTTTTCTCTCTTCATAATGATAGAGTTTGATTTTAAAAGGAATTTTGATTTCCTAAAAAATTTAGGTAAATCCTAGAAAAAGGATTTATCAAATTATTTGACCAATCAAAATTCAAAAAACAAAATTTTAATTGCTATAAAATAAAAAAAATAGATGGAAAACCTTTAATTCCATTCAGAATTATATAGTTTTGATTAGAATTACATAATTCCAATCAATTTTGTGTAATTCCGATCGGAATTTCAAAATTTTGATCTTTTTAATTATAAAAAGACCCTTAAAATGATTTACACCTTTCAATTAGGTCCTTAACGAAAACATTACAATTAAGTCCTTTAAAAAACCAATTAAACTCTTTTGAAAAATATTTAGACTTTTGAGGTTTCAAACTTCAAGAATTGAATAATTATTTATAATATTTTCATCATTTGAGTCCTCTATCACATCCATGCTTCATCATCCCAAAATTGGGGACTTACAATTGCCCCTGGTTTGAACTCATTTACCAACCCCACGATCAATTATGTATGCCTATACTAATGATAAAGAAGACTAAGATTGTAGAACATGGAAAAATAAAGACCAGTAATCAGAACAGAGTAGGTGTAAAATTGAATAGTCATGTGCTGTAATTTCCACTAAGGGCTTATCCATTGAATCAGAGCATCGGGGAATGTCGAAAGCCAATTTTGGACATCTTCTTGTAAAGGGGTGCAACTTTATGGTTTGGTAGTGTTTAGCTCTTTAGCAAACCATTTCTTTGGGGGGCGGGGGGTTTAAGCAATCCTAATTTCTCATGAAACCACATCTTTAAAAGTGTTAAGTATGTGGATGCAGTGACAGAATGATAAGTGAACAAGGATTCAAAGGAGATGAACTTACCTCCAACAGGAGTGGACTTCTAGAGAATCACTTGATTTTCATAAATTTTTCTAGTATGATGTTGGTTTCTACTAAGATGAGAGGGAAAGGGTTGCATCCTGCTTCCACCTTATATAGGGTATAGAGGATTTTTTAATCATAATTTCCAGAAAGGGAAATGAGTAGGAATTGAGCATAAAATCAAAGAACCATCATCTGGGACCAACATCCTTCTCTCCTTTCTATGCACATGATTATTTTAGGGAAGGATTATAATATGATCTTTAAGCTGAGAATGTAATGAGATGAAGACTTGGGTGGAAGATTGAACATCCAAGCCATCTGATACTAGATAGAGTATAAGTCTGGAATTACAAGGTTATGGATTGCAAGTTGGTAAGTGAAATCCATGTGATAACCTAGAATGGCTTTAAATTCTTTTGAAAGAGTTATGTTGTGTTTAACCAAAAGACATGTTTTTAAGGATCCTAAAATTAGGCTACAGTATGAAGAAAAGGGAAGTTAATTCTCTTAGCATGTAACGATTTGAAGATTGAAAGGCAGAACTGTTAGTGATATGCACTAGGTCAATCATTTTTGATTATGTATTGACTTTCTTATTTTATTAATAAAGAGGTATTATATTATCATTTGATTTTATGATAATTACATGAATGGTTAATTCTTACTAAGGCCATCAAGTATGTGACTTGATAGTAAAACCCTTAGATTAAAATAAGAGTTCTATTCTAATTATCCCTAGCCATTTATTCATTATATGAATATTAAAGTATTAAGGCTAGTATGATGTTGACTGATGGTTATGTTTTACTAATCATAAATATGAGATATTAAGTCAACTCATAGGTACCTGATGAGAGATCATGTACTGGATTGACCCACTATGAGAATACTACATAGATTATTGTCATAAGTATTTCTTATCACAGTAATTTTATTTCGGTCCTTTGACCTTGAAATCATCATGGATTTCTACATAGCTATTTTATGTTTTGACACATTCTAACATTGTCTTTAACCGGATGATTAAAAGAATGTTGTTGGATATAAAATTAGTTATGTGAGGAATGTGAGTGATTTAGAAGGAATTTATCCCTTATTAATGTGAGAAAGATATCTAAAGGCCCCTTGATGAGATAGACTGAATAAAATGCATGGCCATGCTGAAATGAATTGATAAAGAGTTATCATTTTCAGTCTACTTGGAATCAAGTCATAATATTGAACTATATAAGGATGACATTCTATGCCTTATGTTCAATTAAGATATCATGTGATAAAGGGATAATAAAATTCACTGTAATTAGGTTATGTCAGATTATTGACTTCACATGACTTGGGTAGCCATAATGTCTTGCTAGAGGCCACTTATGACTTGTAGGCCTAAATAGAGATTTAGGCCTACTACCAATGTTATGTGAACCTATAGGGTCACACACTTAGAATAAGCCCAAAACGGATATGGGTTTAATAAGCCCAAAATAAACTCTGTGGAAATAAATAATTAAAGTTTTTATTTATTTATTTATTTGTTTATTTATTTAAGATAAATGTTATTTTAAATAAATAAATAAGATATTATTTGTTTTATTTTTAAACAAAATCAGAATATAATAAATGGAAAATTACCAAAAGGTTATTGGTAAGTGAAACCCTAACTTGGAGTGTATAAATATGTTATATTCTCTAGGGTTTCACACACTTGTTTTTGCCTCCAAATTCGTTTTCTTTCCTCTTAGAAAACAAAGACAGAGTTTTTCCTTTTGTTCTTGATTTGTGAGACAGTCAAGAGGTTGCTAGCACACACACTCAAATTTGTTTTGTGAAGGGCTGTTCGTGTGGATACCTATAGAGGACGCATCCTTTTGGAGACGTCTTGATCCGAACAACCAAGCCAAAAAGCTCGAGGTAAGGTGTCACCGGTGTGAACCTCCTCTCACCCTTCCAGAGAATCTTGCCTCTTCTGCATTTTGGTAAGATTATTAAAAACCCTAGATTTAATCTATTAGTCGAATTACATGGATCCTGGCTTGGTAACGTGACAAAATTTTAATTTTCCACTGCGTTTGCATCACGGATCCTAACAAGAACAACTCTAATTTTTCCTGTGATATGCTATCTTAGCTTTTTAAGATTAGTTATAGTAGTTTAATACTTCTTTCAATCATTATTTAAGCTTTTAGACGTATCTAGAGGGATAAAATGGAGGTTTGAGGACAAGATGTTAAAAAATGGACTTGAAAGTAAATAGTGGAGATTTTAAAGAGAGGAACCAACCTGACAATGAGACGATCACCTCATTAAAGTGGCAACACCTCAGTACAAAGAGGTGATCACATCTTTAATAGATATAGAAAAGGCAATCACCTCTCCAATAGTGAATGGTTAAAATTCTTTGATGAGATTATGCAGCTTTAACCTTATGATTAGAACCTGCCTAGAAATGGAGTTCATGTACGAAATTATATATGGAAATAGAGGTTGATTGAGATGAAAGTTAAATTGTACAAACATTCTAATCATAAAAAGACATAAAAATGTTGCAATATCATAATTAAATAAATAAGGATAGCAGTATCAAAAGAATAGCCAACGGGCCTATAGACGGTAAGGGTTTAGCGCGTGTCTAAGATTTTAACAATCGTGACACTGTTGAGGCTCAGGGCCTTAGGGAACACAGTACTATGTTACAAAGTCATAGCATGGAGAAGAGGAGTCACCACCCAGGGTAATAAATGGGACAATTTGATTGGTGATACTCGATTCTCTAAAAGAAAGTTAGCACCACAACTAGGAGATTTTGGGAACGGAATACTAACTTCTCTTAGTCTCATGTTCATTTAGAATAATTTTATAAATGATTATTTCATCCTCTAATTACATGTAATTTTATTTAAACCTTATTTAACATCCATGTAACCCTAGGCATTTAGTCAATAAAATTACATATAAAAAATGCACTTAAGATTGCATTGTCCCTAAGTCTAAACTATATTAATTTTATTAAAAAGTTAGCTAGATTGACATTTTATTTATAAGTGAGATAGAGACTAAAGGTAGGCTTACATTTTTATTAATTAGTGAGCCTAGATCAATTTATTTTAGTTTGTTTAAGGAATGGGCTTAAGTCTATTCAATTTTAAAGGAAAGTTAAATTAGTATGCCTAAGTCTAACTTGGTTTTATTAACTAAGTGGGCCTAAAATCTAATTAACCTAATGGGCCTAAATCAATTTTAATTATTTAAAGCCCTAAACCATTTTTAAGCCTATTTAAAGTGAGTTAGAACTAAGTGTGGGCTTGGGGCCCAAAATACTATAAAAAAACCCAAATACACAACCCAAAACAAATAAAACATAAAAAAGGATCAAACAAACATTTTAGTGATTTTCTAGAAACCCTAAATCAATTACATGCAAACCCTAAATTAAGCTACTACCACTATTGATTTTAATTGATTTTTACCCAATTGAACCTAATTACTAATTGATTTTAAATGCAGAAAATTAAATCTTTCACTATTCCCATTACTGAGGCTATTACAAACTATGTACAAAATTAAAAAATTAAACAATTATACACCCATGAATTAAAATAACTACACAGGATACCAAAATGCGAAATAAAGATAAAAATCCTAAATTCTACTGGAAAACAACACAGATTCTTCCATGACATTCCATGGACCTTCTGTTCAGTTTAAACACAGGTAGTATCCTCCTCAATCCACATTCACACATTAAAATAAAAACACAGAAATAATTAGATTAGTAGTGAAATTGAATAATCAAAAAATAACAAAATAAAAATCATAAAAATAAAAGAATAGAAAAGAATGGAATAGAAAAGAACACTTATGGTTTTAGATGCAATGCAAAAGCTTTGAGATAGCCCCTTAAATTGGATTATTAGCATTAAAATTGACTCAATATTGATTTGATTCTGAACTGGGATTTGATTGTGTTCAAAGACACTGACAGTATCCAAAATTAGGGTTTTGAAAGATAAAGGTGTTCTTCGTGTCTAGATTTTTAGGGTTTTCTTATGTGTGTAACTCTCTTCTCTCTTTTGTAATCTCTCTATTTTTTTAAGATTGTGTGTGTGTGAATTTCTCTCAGTTCATCCATCTATATGAGTCTAGAGCCCCCCACTCACGTAGACTATTTACTTTTTAAAGCAGAGTCTGCCTATATACTGACTTCCCAAATTTGTAGGAACGGTCTCATCTTTTCAAAACAAGTAGATAATAGAGTTTTGACTTTTGAAAGCTATTTATGCATTTTGAATGGATTGAAATTTTCATAAGATAATAATAATAATAATAATAAAATTAATTTTTCAGCCAATCAAAGCACTGAAAAATCGATAAAAAAATGAAAAAAATACACGAAAAAATAAAAAATTGGACTTTTTACGTGTCGACATTGTGCAATGCCGATCAGCATTGTATAATGTCGGTCGGCATTATAGGATGCTAATTGGCATTATACAATGCCAGTCGACATTGTGTAATGTCGGTCGACATTACACCAATGTTGATCCTAATTTTTTAACTTTTAATTACCAAAAGGCCCCTGAAAATTGACTTTTTTATAATCAAATCCTAAAAAATGTTGCAATTTAATCCTTAGAGTCTAGAAGATTGACAATCGAGTTCAATTTTTTAATAAATTTCATCATAGGGGCTTACATCACAATTGTGCACAATTGCATCCTGAAATTGGGTGCTTACAGGGCCCTAATATATCAAGATTTTGACTCAGTGCCCTTAAGATCATCTCCTACTTAAGTACCATCATTGCCCCCATCCTCATCAATCTGAAACACCTTACTAAGTGGCAATCCTGATCCAGCTAGTCTCATTGTGATCATGTTCAAGTGGGCCATAGGTTAGTAAATCATACAAACATGCATACATATAGACATATAAAGGATTATTATCCTCCATTGCTAGGTAATGTCTAGCATGCAATCCCTTTGAGCTTTAATCATCCTGTACATGTATAGCCTTGGATCTAAGGGAATTTGTATTATCAATGGAATGTTAGAACTAATAAACATGTCAAGAATGATTCAAAAAATAGGTTAAAAGTGAACTTACGTGAGTAGTGCCCCTAAGGGTACATTCGAGTGAAAGATCCTTGTCCAGGGTCATGAATTGATGAGATAGCTCTCCTGGAGGAACCCAATAATGAACTAAGGGATCAGGAGTATGAGTGAAGTTGCCAGTAACAAATTGAGAACTTAAAGTGGTGGGGGGTCTCATCTGCTCTGTTATAGCTGAAGTCCCCTCTCTACTTGGATTGATGTAGGGTCTCTGAGGTTCTCTCTCTCGCACTTAAGGCCTAGTGATGGGAATTGTAGGTTTCATCAATTAACTCCCTAATAGCAAGAATACTATGATAAGTTGAATTAGAAGAAAACCAGAAATTACCAATTTAATCCACAAATTTGGATCGTTCAAAGATTGAAGTAAGAAGATAGATGCTACTTAACCCCTTTACCAACAAGGATAAAGATACTAAGATAGACTTTGAATTTCCTCTTATGCCACAAACAAGAAAGTTTGATAAATAAAAAGAAAACAAAGATTTAGATTTTGACACCACAAGCTAGAATAAAGCTTGATAAGTCACAAAGTTTATGCAAGAAATTAAAGATAAAATTCCTCACAATAAAACTCAAACAAAGTTATAATTCATATATCAAATTCATTCATGCTACAAAAGAAAGAAAAAGACTTGTTTATATAGAGTACAAGTCCATGCTCACACTACTAAAATAGACTCACACACATAGGATTACTTTTACTCTTAAATGGCCTTAATAACCATTACCCACATTAATAGCCATTACTTGGTATTGATTACCCCATTAACTTTAATAACCACTACCTATAATAATAGCCATTACTTGGTATTAATTACCCTATTAACTTGTATATGGTGGCTACATGTAACCCTAATTGTTATTAACACAAAAATAAGTTAAATATTATTCCTTGGGCCTCCATGGATGCCTTATTGGGCTGGAATTCTTGGGCTTTCCAAATGTCCTTAATTAAACCCAATATGGCTTCTTGAAGCTTCTTGGATTTGGACCTTGTGATTGGGCCTTCTTGTACTATTAATGGATCTTGGATCTCTTTAGGCTTTGAACTTGGATTCACATCATTCCCCCTTTCTTCAAAAGGATTTGTCCTCAAATCAGCTCCATCATCTTTATCACCTAAATCAAACAAAGACAAGTCACTAACATTAAAAGTAGCACTAACATTGCCATACTCACTTGGAAGTTCTAGCTTGTAGGCATTATTGTTGATGCGTTGAAGCACTTTAAAAGGACCATCTCCTCTTGGCATAAGCTTTGATTTCCTTTGGTTAGGAAATCTTTCCTTCCTCAAGTGCACCCACACCCAATCTCCGGGCTCAAAAATGACTTGCTTCCTCCCCTTGTTGTGTTGCTTTTCATATTGGAGTGTCTTCTTCTCAATGTTTGCACGCACCCTCTCATGCAAAGTCTTGATGAACTCAGCTTTTTGTTTCCCCTCTAGATTAGCTTTGTCCAATGGCAATGGTAGCAAATCTAAGGGAGTCATTGGGTTGAATCCATACACAACTTCAAATAGTGAGTAATTTGTTGAACCATGCACACTCCTATTGTAAGCAAATTCCACATGTGGCAAACATTCTTCCCAATTCTTCAGATTTCTTTGGATGACAGCCCTCAAAAGTGTTGAAAGTGTCCTATTGACCACCTCCGTTTGTCCATCCGTTTGTGGATGACAAGTTGTAGAATACAAAAGCTTTGTCCCCATCTTTCCCCAAAGAGTCTTCCAAAAGTGACTTAGGAATTTGACATCCCTATCACTCACAATGGTCCTTGGCACTCCGTGTAGCCTAACAATCTCCTTGAAGAATAGATTGGCAATATGGGTTGCATCATCCGTCTTGTGACATGGAATGAAATGTGCCATTTTGCTAAACCTGTCCACAATAACAAAAATGGAATCTCTCCCTCCCTTGGACCTAGGTAATCCTAAAACAAAATCCATAGAAATGTCTACCCAAGGTTCATTTGGTATGGTAAGAGGTGTATACAAACCATGAGGCATTGCTTTGGATTTGGCTTGTTTGCAAGTAATGCATTTCTCACAAATTCTCTTAACATCCCTTTTCATGTGTGGCCAAAAGAAATGGTCACCCAACACATCCAAAGTTTTCTTAATCCCAAAATGCCCCATTAAACCTCCGCTATGTGCCTCTCTCACAAGTAACTCTCTTAAAGAACTTTGCGGCACACACAATTTGTTTTCCTGAAAAAGAAAACCATCAAACTTATAGAACTTATCAAAACCCCCTTTCTCACATGCCCCATAAACATTAGCAAAATCAGGATCATTAGAATAAAGATCTTTGATGTATTCAAATCCTAATAATTTTGCATCAAGTTTAGAGATCAAGGCATACCTTCTTGACAATGCATCGGCCACCACATTTTCTTTCCCTTGCTTGTACTTAATGATGTACGGAAAGGATTCAATGAATTCCACCCATTTTGCATGTCTCTTGTTGAGCTTTCCTTGTCCTTTGAGATACTTCAAGGACTCATGGTCAGTGTGAATTATGAATTCTTTGTAACCAAGGTAATGCTGCCATGTCCTTAGAACCCTCACCAATGCATAGAACTCCTTGTCATATGTAGGGTAGTTTAGACTTGCTCCACTTAGCTTTTCGCTAAAGAATGCTATGGGCTTGCCTTCTTGCATCAAAACTCCTCCAATACCTATGCCACTTGCATCGCACTCAATCTCAAAAGGTTTAGTAAAATTTGGCAAAGATAATAAGGGTGCAGAACTTAATTTGTCTTTTAGTAAGTTAAAAGCCTCATCTTGTTCAATTCCCCACTTAAAACCAACATTCTTTTTTATGCATTCAGTTAAAGGTGCAGCTATGGTAGAAAAATTTTTAATGAACCTTCTATAAAAGCTAGCTAAACCATGAAAGCTTCTTGCATCACTTACACTTGTGGGTGTTGGCCATTCTCTAATTACTTTTACCTTTTCTTGATCAACATGAATGCCCTTGTCATTAACAATATATCCAAGAAAAGTAATTTCATTAGTGCAAAAATAGCATTTCTTTAGATTAGCATACAACTTCTCTTCTCTAAGCACATCAAAAACACAAGTCAAATGTTGTACATGCTCATCTAAATTTTTGCTATAAACCAAAATATCATCACAATAGACAACAACAAATTTGCCTATGAATGCTCTTAAAACATGATTCATCAATCTCATGAAAGTGCTTGGTGCATTAGTTAAACCAAAAGGCATTACTAACCACTCATATAAACCATGTTTAGTTTTAAAAGCTGTTTTCCATTCATCACCTTCTCTCATTCTAATTTGGTGATAACCAGATTTCAAATCAATTTTTGAAAACAAATATGAACCATGCAATTCATCCAACATGTCATCTAGCCTAGGAATGGGATGTCTATACTTCACCGTGATTTTGTTGATGGCACGACAATCAACACACATCCTCCAAGTTCTATCTTTCTTAGGCACTAACAAGACGGGTACGGCACATGGACTCATGCTTTCACGAACATAACCCTTCTCCATAAGCTCACTCACTTGCTTTTGGATTTCCTTGGTCTCCTCTGGATTACATCTATATGCTGGTCTATTTGGAATGCTTGCTCCAGGTATGAAATCAATTTGGTGCTCAATGCCTCTTTTAGGTGGCAAACCATTTGGAATTTCTTCTGGAAATAAATCTTCATAAACCTGCAAAAGATCAACAACAACACTAGGCAAACCATTGGTTATTTCGTTAGAAATATGCAAAATCTCCTTGTACATAAGTACAAGCATGTGTTGCCTCAAAAGCATAGCTTCCTTCACATCACTCATTTTTGCATAAACACTCATTTTTCTTTCATTTGAACCTTCCTTGTTTTCTCTCACCATGTGTTTCCCATTTTGGTCAAGAGAATTGGAATTTTTAGGTTCACTCATCTCACCTTTTTCTTTACTCTCAAATGTTTCCCTTCCCAAAGAATTTCCCAATGAAGAACCGATTTCTTCATATTGTTGCTTGATGCACATTTGGTCTTCAAAAATCTGTTTTGGAGTTAATGGTCCAAGGTTAAACCTTTTTCCATCCATAGTCAAAGTATACATATTTTTGAATCCATCATGATTAGCCCTTCTATCATATTGCTAAGGTCTCCCCAACAACATATGTCCGGCCAACATTGGTAACACATCACACAACACCTCATCCTTATATCTACCAATTTGAAAAGAAATTAGAACTTGCTTATTTACCTTTACAACTCCACTTTCATTAAGCCATTGCAACTTGTATGGTCTTGGGTGCTTGGTAGTACGCAACTTCAATTTCTCCACTAGCAAAGTGCTTGCTACATTAGTACAACTTCCACTATCCACAATCATGTTGCACAACTTGTTAGAAATCAAACAATGAGTATGAAACAAATTTTCCCTTTGCTCCCTATGGACATCATGTTTATTTTGCAAACTCAATGTTCTTTGAACAACAAGATTATCTCCTTTAGCACATTCAACATCACTACAATCTTCTAAAGAAGGCATATCATCATCACTATCCCCCTCACTCTCCGATTCAATATCACCATCCCTTAGAATCATAGCTTTCTTATTTGGACATTCCCTAGCAATGTGCCCATGACCCAAACACTTAAAACATTTTATTCCCCTAGTTTGGGCTGGTTGATTCTCACCCTTTCCCTTATTACCCAAGTCAATTTTAGGTTTATTTTCTTCCACTTTTGACTTGTTAAAAGGTTTATCATCCTTTTTCCCCCAAGAAGTTTTCCAAGAAGAAGAAGAACCCACATTTGGTTTAGAATCATACCTCTTTCCTTTCAATTGCCTTTCCACTTTCATGGCCAAATTCACCATATCTTCAATCTCCACATAATGTTGCAAATCAACAACATCAGCAATGTTTTTGTTTAGCCCTCTCAAAAACCTTGCCATGGTAGCTTCACGATCTTCTACCACATTTGCTCTAATCATAGCCTTCTCCATTTCTTTGTGATATTCCTCAACACTCATGGATCCCTGAATTAGAGTTTGTAACCTTTGATGAAGCTCTCTATAGTAATGGCTTGGAACAAACCTCTTTCTCATGATTTGCTTCATTTCCCTCCAAGACTCCACGGGTCTTTCTCCATATCTACGTCTTTCCTTGCAAAATTGATCCCACCAAACAATTGCATAATCACTAAACTCAACAGCGGCAAGTTTTACCTTTTTCTCCTCCGAATAATTGTGACATTCGAAGATGAGTTCCACTTTCCTCTCCCATTCAAGGTGCACATCTGGACCATTTCTTCCTTGGAATGAAGGAATCTTCATTTTGATGCTTCCAAGGTTGCGATCAACATCATCTTTAGGACGTCCTCTCCTAGCTTGTCTCCTAGGATTGATTTGTTGTCCCACCAAGGTGACTTGATCATCATCCAATTCATCCTCTCCTTCATAGTCCTCTTGGTCAATTGGTGGACGTCTCCTTTCTTTAGGCTCTCCTTGTAATTGGTTAAGGATGCCATCATGCCTCTCCAATTTCTCATTGACTCCCGCCATCATGTTAAACATTCTTTCGAATTGTTGTTGCATAGCTTGAATCACATGATCATTTGTAGAAGAAGAACTTGTGTCTTTTGACATGATTGTAAAACCTAAAATTTTAACAAAAGAAAATAGAAAGAAACAATCTCACAACACTCCCTCACGTGTTTCACTCAAAATTGATGTATACCACTCGTGTTTACACTCAATTTTGGCTTTTTCTCTAATGATGTCACACTCTTGCCTTTTACCTCTCAAATTTGCCTTTTGATTTCTTAGATGAACTAAGTTTCTCAATTAAACAAAATTCAAGAATGTAGTAATCAATGATAAAAAAAAAAATAAGGTAGGCTAACAAGAAAATAATAAGGTAGGCTTAAAGAAAAGAACAATTTGTAACAAATAGGCTAATAGAAATGAAAAACAAAGATAGATTATCAAAGAACACAAAGAGACAGAATTATAAAGATCATCAAAGAACACAAAGAGACAGAATTATAAAGATCATCAAAGAACACAAAGAGACAGAATTATAAAGATAGATCTCAATGGAATATGAAGAGTCAATTTTTTTTTTTAATGTAAACTGAGATCTAACATAGGAATATCAAAGATAACATATACTTTTTTTATGGACGAATTTCTTTTTTTTTTTTTATATATGCACAAATTGAAAGGTATCACAAAAATCTCAAAGATAACAACTTTTTTTTTTTTTTTGATATCTGCAAACAAAATCTTGAGATAAGAAGAATAAAGAAAAAAAAACAAGAATAATAGATAGCAAGAAAGGTGCAAAATATAAGATGAACACAAGATATTGAGAACTAAAAGATAGTTTTGGATACGCAAACCTCAATCTTGAGCCAATGCTCTGATACCACTTATGATGGGAATTGTAGGTTTCATCAATTAACTCCCTAATAGCAAGAATACTATGATAAGTTGAATTAGAAGAAAACCAGAAATTACTAATTTAATCCACAAATTTGGATCGTTCAAAGATTGAAGTAAGAAGATAGATGCTACTTAACCCCTTTACCAACAAGGATAAAGATACTAAGATAGACTTTGAATTTCCTCTTATGCCACAAACAAGAAAGTTTGATAAATAAAAAGAAAACAAAGATTTAGATTTTGACACCACAAGCTAGAATAAAGCTTGATAAGTCACAAAGTTTATGCAAGAAATTAAAGATAAAATTCCTCACAATAAAACTCAAACAAAGTTATAATTCATATATCAAATTCATTCATGCTACAAAAGAAAGAAAAAGACTTGTTTATATAGAGTACAAGTCCATGCTCACACTACTAAAATAGACTCACACACATAGGATTACTTTTACTCTTAAATGGCCTTAATAACCATTACCCACATTAATAGCCATTACTTGGTATTGATTACCCCATTAACTTTAATAACCACTACCTATAATAATAGCCATTACTTGGTATTAATTACCCTATTAACTTGTATATGGTGGCTACATGTAACCCTAATTGTTATTAACACAAAAATAAGTTAAATATTATTCCTTGGGCCTCCATGGATGCCTTATTGGGCTGGAATTCTTGGGCTTTCCAAATGTCCTTAATTAAACCCAATATGGCTTCTTGAAGCTTCTTGGATTTGGACCTTGTGATTGGGCCTTCTTGTACTATTAATGGATCTTGGATCTCTTTAGGCTTTGAACTTGGATTCACATCACCTAGCATAGGATGTAGGTTTGGTAACTATAGCCTGAAGACAAAAAATTCATGCTAGAATAAGATTATCTTGAACACAAGTCAAAGCATCAAACACTTACCTGAGAGGTAGAGGCAGTAGAGAGAGGAATTGCTAATAAGAGGTAAGTCCAAACAAACTCTAACTGACTCTCTAGCAATAGCTTGATCAAGCTCAGCACCCTCTAACTCATGTGTCTAAAGCATGCTCCTCATAAGGGGCTTAGGAACGTGCCTCACCCTAGCACCCCCGTTCCAATTAAGGACTCGCTCACCAAGATACCTGACTCGACAGCCTGGCCCCTGACGTAGGACTCTTTTATGAGGTAGTGATCTAGAGTGGGTTATCTCAACATTCCATCCATTTTCAGGCCCCCATAAGTCATTTCGAATATGCAAAATGGCAATAGGTAAGTGAATCAAGTTCATAAAAATTATTAATATAATTGTAATTATTATAGGTACCGTATCTTATGTCAAAGAGTTCAGATGCCACCAATGGATATGCACTCAGGCTAGATGCCTCTTCAGAACATGACTAGTGCCCTACCTTTTGATTGCTTGGAAATTATTCCCTACTCACAACACACTAATGAACAACTCTAGCTCTAATACCTAGACTTGTAAAAGAAATATGGATAGTAGATGTTAGTGAATGAGTATTGAAATAAATTAAAAAGGGATGAAGAATGAAGTTTACCAGAACGATGTGTAGAAGCTATAGAATCTCTTAGCTCAGTGTACCACCTTATCCATGCTATGGTATAAATAGGCTAGAGCACAACTGCTCCTATGATAAGCATATACTCCATCTAAGTTTGGGAGAGGCCATGAAAATATCAAGTTGATCAAACTAGTGTGTTAGCAAGGAAAGTAGTGCTGAGAATGTAAACTAAGAGCGCCCGAACCACCTGGTCGATCTCATGTGAAGTGACCATCTTTGTAGCTCTATCTCGGGTATAGAAGCTCTGGATCAAATCAAACTTGATGGTAGTCTCTTTCATGTCTAGGATCATACCAAGGAAGTGATTAATGTAGGTAGCCTTATATAGAGAGAGCTAATGCAAACTCGCATCAAAAGGAACAAGATCCCCAACACATATAATCCTAATGATGGTGGCAAATAAGACTAGATCCAGAGTCAGTTCCTTGAAAGGGAGGTGGAACGTATGAGCTGTATTAAACCATCTCTCCATCAATGTGTAGAGTGGCTAATAATCCATCCATCCCTACTCTATAGCATGTGAAAGTATAAAGTCTTTGAACCTAGTGTCTTGAATTTGGTCCTTTTGATCCTCGGTCAGGTTGTTATAGAAGACTCAGGCCCCATGGAAGTTTTTGGCACCCCTGAATATTTGTGTATCATGCTATAAAAGAATTCAAGGAAGTTAAATTAATATAGTAAAATTTTATTGCTTTTTAAAAGAAAAATGAAGAAGAAAAGAAAATGAACATTTTGCCCTATTATAGAGGCGTAGTGCCTCATGGATGAGGCAATCACCCCATCATAATAGCAATCATCTCTAAGAAAGAGGCGATGCCCCTACATTTTGACAAATAAAATCATCTCCTACCAAGAATCAAGAGAAGATTATTCAACACCAAGAAATTTCTAAAAGACATAGTAAAGGGTTTTATTCATTCAATATTTTATTTTCCCTTTTTTATGTAGTACTTAATTCTTCCTTATTGTTCTTTAATCATGTATCTTGGTTAAGTCTTTGTAAGAGAATTGCAATGATGAATTAATTTAAGAACTACATTTTTATCTTATATTATTTATGATTTAATTTCATTTAGTGCAGATAGAGTTATGCATATTTGATCACCATATGTAACTAATTAATCAATTATTTACAATGATAATTGTAATAACTTGGTGGAAATGCAATTAAAATTACTTAGGGATTGAAATAGTATTTGGAGATAAGACATTCACCTTAAGGGAATAAAGAATTAGTATGACACTTAATGATTTTCACTTATCTCTGCAATTTCATGAGAATGAATGTGGGCTCTAAGAGAAAATACCCTTGATTGATGATGAGTATTGCTTCTGAGGATTATTGACTAATTTCCAATCAATGCATGTTATTTATATGGTTACTTACTTTAAGTTTCTTTAATAATTCTAAATTGTGACTCTTAAACACATTATTTTGAATTATATCCACTTTAATTAGACACTTAGTAAATTGATAGTTTAAAAATTAATTAGCATAAATTGATACTATTTTAGTATTATCTTAACTATCCATTTGAGTATTTATTCAGTTAATAAAAAATTTGCTTGAAATTCCCTAGTGTTTGACACCCTACTTGCTCTATATTCTGTCCTAAAGACTAGGGTTTTACATTTGACCTACACCAAATTTTGGCACCATTGCAGGGGAATTTGTTTAGTAATTTTTATTTACTTAGGATATATAAGAGTTTTTTTAGGTTATCATTTTGTATTTATTTTATAATTCATTATTTATTTGATTTTGATTATTTGAATTTATGTTTAAATTTTTATGATGATGACTATAAGTCTTAGTGATAATACTCTTTACTTTGATCCTGAAATTGAATTAACTCTACATGTTATACGTAGGGAACAAAGATATAAAAGAGTGAATCAAAGGGAATCTACTAATATGGCTAAATCGGCAAGATGGAAGTTAGGCAATTTTGCTATGCCCGATGTATCGAATAGTTTTGAAGGAATTATAGAACCATTTATTGCTGACAATAATTTCTAAATCAAACCAAGCATCATTCAAATGGTGCAAAACAATCAATTTGGAGGTTTACAAGGAGAGGATACTTATGCTCATATATTGACTGTCCTAAATGTGTGTGCAACCATCGAGATAAATGGAGTGACTGATGATGCATTAAGGCTTAGACTTTTCCCATTTTTAATCAAAGATAAAGCGCAACTATGGAATGCTAGTTTGCTAAATGAATTAATCACAATATAGGACCAATTGAAGCAAGCATTCCTATATAAATATTTTCCACCACATAAGATTGCAAAGTTTTGTAATAAGATTACAACTTTCAAGCAAAATGTAAGTGAGACAATATGTTGAGCTTGGGAGAGGTTCAAAGAACTTTAAAGGCAATGCTCACACCAAGTTGGCAAGTAAAAATCAAATTAATTATGTAGATAGTACTAATGTTCTTTGTGAGTTTTGTGGAGGATCTCATTCATATTCTCAATGTAATTTGTGTACTAATAAGGATGTGAGCTATGTACAGCTTTCAACCAAAGAATGATGTTCAATTCCAACTCTTATAACCCTTAATGGAGAAATCACCCTAGGTTTTCATGGTCAAATCCATCCTCTCAACTTAATCCATCATTTAACCCAAACACTAAACCATAAAACCCATAAAGATTTCCCATGAACAAATAAGTTTTTAATCCTACTCAACCCAAATCCGACCTTGAAGCACTCATGGAATAATTTGTTAACCAATAATTAACCTTAAACAAATAAAGTGAGGAGAAATTTAAGGAAATTAACTCCAAACTTGAACAATTAGCGACCCATAACTGCATCCTCGAAAACCATATTGCTCAACAAGCCACTTCCTCTAACTCTAAACCTACAGGAAAGTTACCAAGCCAACTAAAGTTTGCACAAAAAGTGACTTGCCAAACAATTACTTTAAGGAGTGGTAAGGAAGTTGAAAAAGTTGCTAGTAGGAATAAAAAAGTGGTTAAGGATGACGATAAAGTAGAGATAGAAGCTAGTAAGGGGAATGATGATGAGGTTATTGATACTAAGAATAATATTGAGGGTATTACGAAGGATAAAAAGGGAGATGACATACCACTTAAGGTAGATGAACCTAAAGTAGACTTTGAAGCACTTCTTTTTCTTCAAAGGTTCATTAGAAGTAGCTTAGATAAGCAATTTGATAAATTCCTTCATTATCCTAAGGAAATCATCATTACCATTCCATTTATGGATGTTATTAGAGACATGCCCGCATGGGGTAAGTTTTTAAAGGATATTATTAGTCATAAGAGTAAACTTGAAGATTGTGGTTTAGTTTCTCTAGTTGAAGAATCTAAGGCTATGTACTATAAATCTCCACCAAAGCTTAAGGATACTAGTTGTTTTACTGTTCTTTGTATCATTGGTGATACTTACTTTGATAAAGCTTTTTATGGCATTAGTGCAAGTGTTAGTCTTATTCCCTACTCCATCTTTAAGAGGCTTCATAGGAGAGCTAAAGCCCTCAAATATATTCCTTTTAATGGCATACAAATCTATAAATTATCCACTTGGCATTCTTGAAAATGTCCTAACTAAGGTGGGTAAATTTGTTATCCCAGTAGATTTTATTGTCTTATAAATAAAGGGGATATTTAAATCCCAATCTTGTTTAGGAGACCATTTTTGGGATAGTGGGTGTAATCACTAATATAAAGAGGGGCAAGATTACATTAGAAGTGAACAATGACTATATGGAATTTAATGTATTCAAAATAATGAAGTCAACACCTATAGAAGTAGCAAATAAAACTGACTCAATTGACATCATTAATGAATGTATTAATGAGGTGATAAATTAATGTCTAAGCCAAGACCCTATTGAATGATATATAATGCAATAAGCTAGTGTGAGATCCTTAGACTCAACTCCATACCTTCCTCCTCATAGGACTTCAAGATTTGAACCTTTAAGGAAGGATAATGATCTAAAGTTTACTCAATAATATGAAGAAGGAAGGCTAGAGCTTAAGCCTTTACCATCAAATCTAAGATATGCATTTCTTAACTTTAACTTTAAATTTCCTTTTATTGTAAATTCATCTTTGCCTAGTAATAATGTTGATGCCTTATATGATGTGTTGCTTAGTCATAAGAAGGCCATTGGTTATTCCATTAATGATTTTAAGGGTATTGGTCCTACTGTGTGCATGCAAAGAATCCTCTTAGAGGATAATGCTAAGCCTTCCATTGAAGGTCAAAGGCAATTAAATCCCACTCTTAAAAAGGTGGTTAGAAAAAGAGGTTACTAAGTTGCTTGATAATGGAATCATATATTCCATTAGTGATAGTAAATGGGTGAGCCCTGTTCAAGTTATTCTAAAGAAAGGGGGCTTAATCGTTGTTAAGAACAAATCTAATTATCTAATACCCACTAGAACTATCACAGGATGTCATATGTGTGTAGATTATAGAAAGTTAAATAAAGTAACTAGGAATGATCACTATCCATTACCTTTTATTGACCAAGATCTAGAGAGACTAGCTAATTTTTCTTATTTTTGTTACCTAAATGGACATAGTTGTTTTTACCAAATTCCTATTCATCCTGAAGACTAAGCTAAGACTACTTTTACATGTCCATATGGTACATTTGCCTTTAGACGTATGCCTTTTAGTCTATGTAATGCACCTGTGACTTTTCAAAGATTCATGTTTTCAATATTTAGTGATTTACTAAATGATTGTCTATAAGTTTTTATGGATGATTTTAGCGTGTATGATACTAACTTCTCCTATTGTCTAGATAATCTCTCTAAAGTTCTTAATAGGTGTATTGAGTATTATTTGGTCTTGAATTGGGAGAAGTGCCACTTTATGGAACAAGAAGGAATTATTATTGGGCACTTAGTATCAAAGAGAGGCATTAAAGTTGATAAAGCAAAGATTAAGGTTATGGCTAATTTTCCACCTCTGAAGTGTGTTAAGGATATAAGAAGATTTCTTGGACATGTAGGTTTTTATTACAGATCTATCAAAGATTTTTCCAAGATAGCTAAGCCATTATGCAAACTACTTGCTAAAGATTCTGTTTTTGAGTTTGATGATGCATGCCTTGATGCATTTAAGACTTTGAAAGTATCTCTCATTTCAGCACCAGTTTTGTAACCTCTTAATTGGGAGCAACCATATGAAATTATGTGTAATGTAAGTAGCTTCACGGTAGGGGCTGTTTTGGGTCAAAGGAAGGAAGGCAAGCCTTATATGATTTACTATGCTAGCAAACTACTTAATAATGCTCAAAACAATTGCACCATTATGGAGAAAGAGTTTCTTGCTATTGTTTATGCATTTAATAAGTTTAGAGCATACCTTATGGGCTAAAAGCTTATTGTATATTTAGACCATGCTACCCTCAAGTATCTTCTAAGTAAGAAAGATGTAAAACCTAGGCTCCTAAGGTGTATTCTAATGCTTCAACAATTTGATTAGTAAGTGAGAGATAAGAAAAAAAGTGGGAACTTTATTATAGATCATCTATCAAGGTTAGATTAAGAAGGGTTAAAGAAATATGATGATGGTGTGCCAATCAATCAGACATTTCATAGTGAACACCTATTTAGTTTAGTGTCAAAGGAACTTCTATGGTTTGCTAATATTGCAAATTACCTTATTAGTGGTGTTCTTCCTTATGAGTTGGATTTAAGACAATAGAAGAAATTTTTGCATGATAGTAAATTTTATTTTTAGGAAGAGCCATTCCTTTACAAGAGATGTGTAGATGGTTTGATTAGAAGGTGCATTCCTTAAGATAAAGTTCAAGATGTTTTGAACCATTGCCACTCCTTAGATGTTGGTGGACACTTTAGTACATCTAAAACAACATCTAAGGTACTTTAATCCAATTTTTAGTGACCTATTTTATTTAAATATGCTAGAGATTTCATGCTTACATGTGATAAGAGCTAAAGAATGGGTAATATTGATACAAAACATAAGATGCCTTTGAAAGGAATTCTTGAAGTTGAGCTTTTTCATGTTTGGGACATAGATTTTATGGGTCCATTTCCTAGTTCTTTAAGCTACAAGTATATATTGGTTATGGTGGACTATGTCTTGAAATGGGTAGAAGCAATACCAACAAGTACTAATGATGTAAAGGTGGTTAAAAAGATGCTCAAAAATACTATTTTTCCAAGGTTTGGTACTCTTAGGGCATTGATTAGTGATAGAGGTTAGCATTTTTACAATAATGTAATAGAGTCTCTTTTGAAGAAGTATGGGGTAACATATAAAGTAGCTACCCCATATCAACCATAAAAAAATGGGCAAGTTGAGGTAAGTAATAGAGAGATTAAGTGAATTTTAGAGAAAATGGTGTCTTCCTCAAGGAAGGATTGGGCATTAAAGCTTGATGATGCCTTATGTACATATAGAACAACCTTTAAAACCCCAATTAGCCTTACACCCTACCAACTAATTTATGGGAAGTCTTGTCACTTGCCCATGGAACTAGAGAATAAAGCATATTAGGCAACAAGGGCTTTAAATTTTGATTTGAAAAAGGTTAGAAGAAAGAGATTACTTAAACTTAATGAATTAGATGAATTAAGAATGAATGCTTATGAAAATGCAAAGTTGTATAAGGATCATACCAAATTATGGCATGATAAGCATTTATCTAAAAAGGAATTTCATGAGGGAGAGCTTGTTCTCCTTTATAATTCAAGACTCAAGTTATTTCCGGGAAAGTTGAAGTCACTATGGTTAGGCCCCTTTAAGTTCATTAAAGTTCATCCTTATGGTGCAGTCGATATTGCTAATGAAAAGGGGGAAATCTTTAAGATTAATGGACATTGTCTTAAGTCTTATTTCATTGGTGAAGCAATTAATCCAAACCACACTCTCTTCCTATCTACACCTTAATTACAACACAGTTAGGTCAAGCTATAGACCTTTAAATTTAGCAAGGTAATAGTTACATATGCCTATTTCCATTTCGTGCTATTTTACTTTAGTTTATTTTATTTACATTTTTCCAATTAGTATCTTTATTTCTAATATACATTTGATTTTTTATTAGTTTCTTATCATATTTTTATTTTAGTATTACTCATTTATTTGACAAGTATGGTTTTTTTAGTATTGGTAGCCTCATTCCTATTTTTAGGCCTTATTATGTCAAGTCGTCACATTATGACAACTCTTCACAACAATTAGTGGCGCTGAGTCATCACACATGTAATGACTTAAGATAGAGTCCTATTGTGCCAAGTCACCACAACAGTGCCAACTCATCACAAAAAGTTTTGGTGTCGAGTCGGCATCGATAGTGACGACTCGTGCCTTCAATTTTTACCACCATACTAATATATATATATATATATATATATTTTACATTTAACAATTCTTTTTATTAGTTTACTTCTTTTTATATATAAATATATTTACTTATTACCTAAATAAACACACACCAATTAGTGAAAAGTTATGTCCTTTTCCAAGAAAGATCATGACCATTCAATATCACCTTACACACCTTCTCTCCTACTCTACTACCTTTATGAATATTACCTTTGACTACAACTTTCAATATTCCATTTCTTCAAATTCCCATACATTTCACTCCTCTTATATACATAACTCTCTATCTTTCATCTCTTTAATCTATTTATTTTTCATTTCCTCTTCCTAATTACTCTCTCCTATTCTTCCTCAAGATCCATTCACATCCCATTTCCTTTAAATCCTCACACATTCTCTACACTTTTAGTTTCCATAAAATAGGATTTTTGAAATGGGTAAGACAAAGGGTTCTTCTTCCAAACGACCACATATTAAAGATGAACATCAAGAGGAAGAAGAAAATTTTTCATTGACTTACAAGGCTAAGTTTCCAATCCTTTCCCATGAAGTAGGTGCCAAATTTACAAGCATCAAGTTTAGAGAAATTATAAGTTTTAAATAAATTCCTACCTCTCTCCTTAATGATTAGGTATGCTTGATTCTTTTACTCAAATGTTGACACAATATGGCCTTAAGAAGTTTGTTTCCATGTATGAAGATACATATGTAGAGTTGATTACTAAATTTTAGACTAATTTAGATGTGAACTCAAACAACTCTCAAATTCTAGAATTTTGCATGCATGGAAATAAACATTAACTTACATATTCTTTTATGCAATGTGCCTTTGGTTTTAAAAAAGATAGGTTATGTGATCCCCCATCATCCTTTAAATTGAATGAGTTTTGGACATTTCTAATCAATTTGCACACACCATTTCAACCTAAAAAAGGCAACACTATATTTATAAAATTTTTGAAATATTGGTTGTTGCATAAGGTTATGGCATGTGTCATTTTTCACAAAATTGAGTTCCATTGCATCACTGCATAAGAGTTGTTCTTAATATGGTGAAATCATAATAAAAAGACAAGTATGTTGGACATATTGGATTTTCAACCAATTATTAACTTGTTCTGCATGTAAGGATGCACCCTTAACCCATGGTCATATGGTCACTATTATTACTAAAGCTTTGAATATTAATCTTAATGATTACACTCATGTTGTTAAGTGTTCTTACTTTTAAAAGCAAGCATTTGTACAAGGTAAAGTTGTGGATGCTGCATTCCATTTGGTTCTTATGAGAACACGATCCTATTGGAAAGGTATTGAACAATCACCATTGATTGAGGAATTCCAAGAAGAAGATGAAGAGGAAATGGATCCCAAGGAAGAACATATTGCACCTAAACAATTTCTTGTTTATCTACCACTTGGTGATGTCCCCTTATTAACTTATCCAATGAAGGGTGAAACTAATGGTTCTTTAAGTGATCAGCCCCATATTTGGCATCAAATCTTAGATAATCAAATTATAATGCGGGGATAATTGAATACAATTGAGATTCGTAACAAATAAATCAATCATTAGCAACAAAAAAATGGAGTACAAGTTGAATCAATTCTTTGCCTATCCTAGATAAAATATTAAGTCTCCTCCACCCTCCCCTCTGGATTACTAAGGGAGTATTTCTATCATTTCCTTACTTTTATGTTGTCATATTGAGGTCAATGTGCATTCTAAGTATAGGGGAGGGTTATAGTTTTTATTTTTTATTAGGTACTTGTTTTGTAAGAGTGTGTTAACTATGCTTAGTTTTGCTTCATTTGATATTTCTCATTTTATTTTCTCCATATATGGTCTAAGTAGTTATCTTTTTAAGCTCATTTTGATTTTGATTGTATTTTCCCTTTTATTTGATATGTTAGTAACTATCTTTATATATTTAATTGATAAATTTTTAAATTTCATCTAACATAAATTTTAAGTTTTTCATTTATCTTTTATTATTATTTTCAAAGTCTAATGAATATTTAGTCAAATTTCTAGTTGTGCTTTAAAATATATTGGTTAGGATTTAATCTTAGGTTTTAAAGATTGAAATAATCTTAGAAAACTATAGCCATAATACGTGTTACCAACTTTTTAATAATTGATGAGGACACTAAAAAAAATCATTGTTAATGTCATACTTTTTTAGTAAGTAAGTGAGTATGCTCCTTAATTACACTAATTCAGAAAGAATGTATGACGTTACAAGTAGTTGTGTTTTGAGTAAGTTATGTGTACTTGAGTATGCTCCTTAATTACATTCATTCAGAAAGAAATGTAATTCATTTATAAAAAAATATATAAATACAATAAATGAGTCTAAAAAATTCCATGAGAATTGCTGGTAAATACGTTTGATGGCTCCCATGGCTACTTTAGTCCTTAACAATCCTATGTTTGATGAATGAGCATTATAGCTAGAAAGCTTGATTAACACCTTGACTTTACATTGTTCGACTTCGTTCTTAATTGTTTGAGATAAATTATCAAACTTATTGATTATGCTATGAAAATTTTCCTTTCTATCATTGTTGAGCATTGTGAGTTTAGTTTCCAACTACCATTTTCTTAAAATTTTCTTTCTTAAGTTAAGATGACTTGTTGAGACAACTATATCTATTTTGGAGAAAATAAATTTTTTATTTCTCATTTAGATCAGTGCTTCTTGCTTGAAGGCAAGCAAGGTCTAAGTGTGGGGGAATTTGTTATAATGCAAATAAGCATAGTTCTTTAGGGTAGTAAAGGTTTAATTTTATTATGTTTGATTGTGTTTATTTGTTTATGCAAGTATTATTTGTATCTCTTTTTGTTCATGTTGTCCTTATGTTGATTTTGTGTGTGTTTTTATGTTTTTAGGCTTAAATCATGTATGAAGGAGTACTTGTATTTATTTAGAATGAAGTATGATGCGTGCAAAGTCAAAATAAGGATCCAGTCAAGAGTTTCAAGTAATCACACCCAACCAAGTCATCATAAAAAACATGTTGAGATAGAAAATGACTGTGATGAGTCATCACACCGTGTTGACTCATTCCAAAGGCTTCCCGTGCCGAGTCGACACAGTGGTGCCGAGTTGGCACAGTAGGGATGAGTCGGCACCACTACACCCTTTTGTTGCATCATTTCATTTTTACATTCCTTTTAAAGGGGCACAAATTGCAACCCTAAGAACCATATAAATATATTACTTTGACTTTGTTTTAAAATATAGATATTAAATAGTTTTTACTTAAAAATCATTGTCAAAATTCTAGTTTTTGTGAAGACAAACTTGAAGAAGACATAACTAAAAATCAAAAGAAGATCATTCAACACCAAGTAATTTCTAAAAGACATAGTAAAGGGTTTTATTCATTCAATCTTTCCTTTTCCCTTTTTTATGTAGTACTTAATTCTTCCTTGTTCTTTAATCATGTATCTTGGTTAAGTCTATGTAAGAGAATTGTAATGATGAATTAATTTAAGAACTATATTTTTTTCTTATATTATTTATGATTTAATTTCAATTAGTGCAAATAGTGTTATGTATGTTTGATCATCATATATAACTAATTAATTAGTTGTTTATAATAAGAATTGGAATACTTGGTGGAAATGTAATTGAAATTACTTAAGGATTGAAATAATACTTGGAGATGAGACATTTTTCTTAAGGGAATAAAGAATTAGTATGACCCTTAATGATTTTCACTTATCTCTACAATTTTATGTGAATGAATGTGGACTCTAAGAGAAAATACCCTTGATTGATTATAAGAATTGATTTTGAGGATTATTGACTAATTTCCAATCAATACATGTTATTTATATGATTATTTACTTTCAAGGTTCTTTAATAATTATGAATTATGACTCTCACACACATTATTTTGAATTATATCCACTTTAATTAGACACTTAGTAAATTGATAGTTTAAAAGTTAATTAGCATAAATTGATATTATTTTAACATTATCTTACCTATCTATCTAAGTATTTATTTAGTTAATACAAAATTTTCTCTAAACTCGCTAGTGTCTAACACCCTACTTGCTCTATATTTTTTCTTAGAGACTAGGGTTTTACATTTGACCTACACAACCTCAACTCAAAGACAATTGCTTCTACACATTTGATGTGAATCCAAGTTCAAAGCCTAAAGAGATCCAAGATCCATTAATAGTACAAGAAGGCCCAATCACAAGGTCCAAATCCAAGAAGCTTCAAGAAGCCATATTGGGTTTAATTAAGGACATTTGGAAAGCCCAAGAATTTCAGCCCAATAAGGCATCCATGGAGGCCCAAGGAATAATATTTAACTTGTTTTTGTGTCAATAACAATTAGGGTTACATGTAGCCACCATATACAAGTTAATAGGGTAATTAATACCAAGTAATGGCTATTATTATGGGTAGTGGTTATTAAAGTTAATGGGGTAATCAATACCAAGTAATGGCTATTAATGTGGGTAATGGTTATTAAGGCCATTTAAGAGTAAAAGTAATCCTATGTGTGTGAGTCTATTTTAGTAGTGTGAGCATGGACTTGTACTCTATATAAACAAGTCCTTTTCTTTCTTTTGTAGCATGAATGAATTTGATATATGAATTATAACTTTGTTTGAGTTTTATTGTGAGGAATTTTGTCTTTAATTTCTTGCATAAACTTTGTGACTTATCAAGCTTTATTCTAGCTTGTGGTGTCAAAATCTAAATCTTTGTTTTCTTGTTATTTATCAAACTTTCTTGTTTGTGGCATAAGAGGAAATTCAAAGTCTATCTTAGTATCTTTATCCTTGTTGGTAAAGGGGTTAAGTAGCATCTATCTTCTTACTTTAATCTTTGAACGATCCAAATTTGTGGATTAAATTGGTAATTTCTAGTTTTCTTCTAATTCAACTTATCATAGTATTCTTGCTATTGGGGAGTTAATTGATGAAACCTATAATTCCCATCAACATTGAAGAACAACAAGTAGTTTCCAATATTTTTCCTAAATCCATGAAATTCACATTTAATCATTCCTTTTTCTAATGATGGCTCATAAATGGACATAGAAATACCCTAACCCAATCTAATTTACAGGGAAGACAAGAAGGATTTGAGCACCAACCTCTTTAGATGTCGATGAGCAAATGTGACACCTCAAAACCATTAAAAGAGGAATCATGTCTCCCTTTCATAATTTGATACTACATGGGGCATTTATAGAAGGCTGAACATGATCCCACTCAGACAAAGGTGGTGTCCTCTCGTTGTCCATTTTTTGAAAGAATGTAAGCACTAGAAAGAAGAAGAAAGAAAAAGAAGAAGAGAGGAAAAGAAGAGGAAAAAGAAAGAGAAAGGAAAAATAGAAAATTATGTTTTTATAGTAAAAAACAAGTTAAATTTTTGGAAGAGGGGAATTTGAAAAGAAAGAAGGAGAAAGGTGTTGCACATGATAAAAATGGGAATAATGATGAATAAAAAGGAAGATTTTCTTGGATGCATCTCTAAAATTGATGTCACACAATAAAGGTTGTCTAGTTAACGTTTCAAATTGAGTAATGTATCAAGCTAGGAAAACCTAAGAATTATGTTTTAATTAGTAACTGGTCGAGCTTAAATCCCCAAAGTTCCCATTTTGAAGATGTGGCTGGTCAAGTTTGAATCCTTGAAGTTCATGTTTTAAGTAGTGACTAGTCAAGTTTGAATCGCTGAAGTTCATGTTTCAAGTACTATATGGTTAGGTTTGTAACCTCAAAGTGCACATTGTTTTGAGTGACTGGATGGGTTGTATCTCCAAAGTTCAAAGCACAAGAAGTGGCTAATTGGGCAAGAGCAACCAAAGAATCATATTTCAGATAAATGGCTAATCAAGGCCAGGAAAACCTGAGGATTATGATCACATTTCCATATGATTTTTCAAAGACTAATGGGTGGCTAATTAAGCTAGGAAAACCCAAGGAACACTGTCATATTTCATGATTAAAAGTTTGACCTCTCGAGTTTGAATTCCCAAGGCCAATGGTGCAAGTGAAGCTTAGAGGTTAGGCATGTCATTTCTTATTTATCATTTTATTCTACATGGGATTTTTTAAATAATTATCCTTGCATGCATTTGGTTTTTTAAAAAATCAAAGGGTAAACTGTAGACACTCGGTTCGATCGACTTGTGATATGGGACAAATTGTGGATGCTCAATTGGCCCGTAATGGAGACCATTGATGAGAAATTCAAAATATGAATGCAAGAAAGAAGCCTAAAACTTTCTTAAAAATGAACCGTAGAGCTTAAAACCATAAAATCCAAGCCTAAATCCATAAAGTGAGCCCAATCTTCCTCGACCCATTAGGCCTAATGTAGGACAGGGCCAGAGAGGCAACACATCTTTGAAGAGACAATCGTCTCTATGGCAGCAAGTCAAAGAGGCGATGCCTCATTGAAGAGGTGCTACCTATACAATAGCCACTTGCCTCTACATTAAATATAGAGGTGACCATGGTGGGCAAATGGTGGGTCTACCTCCTACTAAAACTAAGCCTATTATGTAAGGAGAGGATGTTAGTGGAAGTGAAGAGCTAAAAAGTGTAATAATTAGGGTAAAAAGTGTAGGGCATAGGGTAGGCATGGGATTCAAAAAAATGAAAGAGGAGAGAGAAAGAAGGGGAGCAACCATTATCAATTATGAAAAAAGGAGTTACAGAGGAGGGGAGAGAGCTCTAAAATGAGAAGAAAAAATGTTCTTGAGTAAGGAAAGGAGGATTTAAACTTGAAAAGATCACCTCTCTTCAAGGAAGAAAGTGAAAGTCTGCATTCAAGTGAAGTTAAACAACCACATCCAACTCTGAGGGTTAGCTTATTGGAAATGTTCATATCTTAGTAATAATTTTTTTCTCTTCAATATTAAAGTTATAAATTTTCATAACCTCTTACTTATTTGCTTGTTTACTCATTTTCTTGTGTTCATCACCTATGTTATGCCATGTCTTTAACATGATTCATTAAGGTTTTAAGTATAGTTATGAGCCTGGTTTATTTACATTAGTTAATGTTTGCTTGAAATCGAAGTTTGTTACTTTTAAGAGTCACCTATGCTTATTGATCACCTTATGGATGAGGCAACTACCACTCTGATAGGTTGTTGCATGGCCTTGTTTTGATATTTCTTGTAAATTATGCATGATTCAAATTTTTTTAAATTCCCTTACTTTTGTACTTTAAATTTTCTTCACTTTTACTATTTTATTTGGGGTTAATATTCAAATATTTGTAATCTCTATTTGTATTGAGTTGATTTAAAATTTGGCATAATGATTCTTTTCGTAAGATTTTACATGTTTCGAGAGTTAATGTTTTATTTGTCACAAGGAATTGGAGTGATCTTAATCGTCCAAGTTTAACTCTTGGTCCTCTTAGTCTTTATTTCACATTTATGCATAGTTTAATGCTTGTTTACTTTTGGTTTATTTTTAGTTTATTTCCCATTTTTTATACTTTCACTTGCATAAAATGTTGCATAAAAAGCTTGTAAATTATTATATTGATAAATGTTGGGATCAAATGCTTGAAATTGAGTTAATGTGCAAACTTGAACTTAAACATAAAATGTGACAATTATTTGGAGGAAATTGTAATTTGCATGTTAATAAAGAAATAAGTGAATAATTAAAGGTAATAAAATACAAAACATAAACAGAGGCCAATCGCAAGGTTAGGTAGGCATTCAAAAGCCTATATATAGTTTCTGAACCTATTCTTTGATGATAACTTCTGGGAACCTCCGTGGAATCTAGTTGTTGTATAAGTGTGTCCTGGTTTTTACCTAGGTGTCGACCCATCTTGATTAGGCTTTAATACTTATTTTGTATTTCCTAGTGGCCCTCAAGCCCACACAGTGTCATGGTCGCTAAACACTTAGGCATGCACTAAACCTCACTGCCTACACTATAGTCACCAGGGGACTATGGTTACACTCGTAGAACTAGGCTGTTTTGATTTATGTTGATTTGAACCAAAGGGTAAATTGAGGGATGATACTCAAATGTACTTATGGCAATCATATGATTTTTATATGAAGGTCAATTATCGAGATTCAAATGATGTCTAGACCCTATATGCGCTTGTATGCATAGGGCCAAGGTCAAACAAAAGGAGTTCGAGTTCTTGCTCCTATATTAATATTCAATATGTTTACCAAGAGTCATGAAAGTATCATTTGATAGTTCATAGTTTGATTCTGTCAGCATGAAGGTTCACAATCTAGTTGAATTCCTAACTCATTTATTTGATCTGATAAGAATAAAAGGATGACATCTTATAGTTTCCATTATTGAGAGATGTCATTATTTGCTAGTTTTCATAAACTACTCAAGTTGAGGTACATGATTCTTATCATTCCTCATGCTTGCTCGCACAAAGTATATGAGAATCATATGGATTTGAGCATGAACATTCCATGAAAACTAATATTATGACATCATTTGATGAATATTAAGTCAAAAAAACAACATTAGGACAAGGATACTGGTAGTTACTACTGGTATATCTACATGGGTTGAGTTAGGGTCAAAGGCTAAGGGTTCCTTTAGCGATAATACTCTTATATGACTAGGTTTACAGACTCTAATCAGTGAATCTAGTATTCTTTTAATAACTTGGGTTGCCCCCCTTAGTACTTAGGTCACAGACTGTAGTTAGATGAGCCTGGCAATACAATAAGTAAAGGCTACAGGTGATAATACCTATCTTCATTACCTTATGACTCGAGTGAAATCATAGTGGTAATGTCATTTAGTATTATCGAGGGTTTAGGGACCATTAGTGCACGTGTGTAGTGCAAATGCAGTGGTGAGGGGCTTTATACGATTGAGTATTGCAGAATAAGAAATAGTCATTTTCAAGTTGATATCTCTTACTTAGAAGTCCCTAGTGGATTTCCTTCAGGTAATGAAAGGGGATCTTGTGTTTCATATTTTTTAGGGACATGGTAACTTTACTGAATATGGACAATTGATTAGTATTGGGAGGAACTATACACTTTTTGATTTTATGCAGTTGCCACCCGATTTTTAGAAAATCAGGAAAAGAAAGGGGCAGCATTAGGTCACTCAATGAGTATTACCCCCATTAGAGATTTCTATATTCAGGAGATCACATCTACTTTTTGACTATTTCTCATTATACAATATTTAATGTATAGCTACCGCAACACCCTAGTTTTGGTAATTACAGTTTATGTAGCATTCACAAAATACGTTAGATAATGGAAGATAATAAAGCTAAAAAACCATTATTACATCATTTTTCTAAAAAAATACATACAAAAAAAAGATTATAGAAAAGTAAATCTAGCTTAGATATAATGAACCTACAAGGTTAGCGCAACTATGCACATAGCAAGCTTGTTCAGATAAATAATGGGATAAGCAATTGACATACAATCACTTGAAAGAGTAAGCAAAATATACATAATCTTGCATGTTTGCAATGAACATTTTGTTAGTGTAAATGTGCCATAGAGTCATTCTTGTAATAAATAAAGACTTTGTAATTTATCCTAAATGACAATAAAATATTCACTTTAAATAAAGTGTTCTATTATTTGAGTATTTACCCTTTAGCATTATATTAAATAAATTTATTATCAAGAGTTGATAATATGAGTTACAAATTTATTTGGTACATATGCTGTAAATAGTTCATAGTCGAATAATTAATATTTGGGTAATATTAATTAAACTATCACCTCTGTCTATTTTCCTTGATTAGTATATGATACTAATAGTGGGAGGTAGTGAGTCTTATACTACTTGATATGAGATATCAAAATAGACATATGGATACTCATGTGATTGGTGGATCAAACTATGACATTAGATTTATGATTGCAAGGATATTCACTTATAATCAACAATCATAGTCTAGGTCATAATAGTGCATATAGTCCTTTGACTTGAGGTGACACAATCATCCATATTTGAGTGGTTAGAGTTTGTTACTGCTTATATACTTGTGTCATTCACACATGGGTATATGGCATGTGGTAGATCTAATTGGTCAACTGTAGGGATGAGTGTTTGACCAAGATAGGATTGATTTCCTGGAGTGAATCAAAATGAGATTCTGAGCTATCTAAGTTTGTTCTTCATGAGTAAATTCCTGGCCATGACAGACATAGGACAAGCTAAAATAGTTTCAGTGCTAGAAAGTGTTTATAGTATTTGTTATGTTTTATCAAGAATAGAACTTAAGATGAGCTTAAGTGATATAACTATTAGAGTTTGACTAATCCTCGACTCGAGGCTGCAATATGATCTTTTAATGAAGGGATTTTAGTGCACAGTAATTGTGACCAAAGGTTCATGTGAATTAATATATACATTCATTTCTAATTGAGTAGTTGTGATATCGATGCTAGAGGTCACTCACAACTTATGAGAACTAAATGTGAATAATTAGAATTTTCACATTTAGACTTGAAAGAGTTTCAAATTGTTAGTGATATGCATAAGGTCAATCATGTATGACCATGTTTTGACTTTATCATTTTATTTAAAGAGGCATTTTTCATTATCATTTTATGTAATGATAATTAATTGAATAGTCAATTCTTACTAAGGTCATCAAGTATGTGACTTGATAGTAAAACCCTTAGATTAAATATGAGTTCTATTCAAATTATCCCTAGTCATAACAATGTATTATGGCTAGTATAGTGTTGATTAATGATTATGTTTTACTAATCATGAATATGAAATATTAAGTCAACTCATACGTACTTATTTAAGAAATAAAGTGCTAGATTAACCCATCATAAGAATACTACATAGATAATTGTCATAAGTAATTCTCATCACAGTAATATTGGATTAGTCCTCTGACCTTGAAATCACCATGGATTTCTATATAACTATTTCATATTTTGATACAATCTTAAATTATCTTTAACTAGATGATAAAATAGGTTATTGTTGGGTATAAAATGAGTTATGTGAGGAATGTGAGTGATTGAGAAAGAATTTGTCCCTCATTTAATATAAGTAAGATATCTATGGGCCCCTTGATAAGATAGACTGAGAAAAATGCATGGTCATGCTAAAGTAAATTAATAAAGAGTTATCATTTGTAGTCTACTTGGAATTAAGAAATTATATGATTGAATTATATAAGGATGAAAAAATATATGCCTTATATTCAATTAAGATATCATGTGAAAAAGGGACTAGAATATTCACTATATATTAGGTTATGTCGGATTATTGACTTCGCATGACTTGGGTAGTCATAATATCTGCTAGAGGCCACTTATGACTTATAGGCCTAAATAAAGATTTAAGGCCCACTGTGAATGTCATGTGTACATACATGGTCACACACTTTGAATAAGCCCAAAATGACTATAGGTTTAATAAGCCCAAGTATGCTATATGGAAATAAATAAACAAAATATTTATTTATTTATGCTAAAGGTTATCTTAAATAAATAGAGTATTACTGCTAATTTAATTTTAAATAAAATCATAATAAGAAAAAGTGAAAAATTACCAAAAGGTCATTTGGTAAGTGAAACCCTAATTTAAATGTCTATAAATATGTTATATTCTCTAGGGTTTTAAGTACTCTTATTATTCTACCACCAAATTTGTTTTCTCTCCTTTTAGAAAATAAAAACATAAAGTTCTTCTGATTCTTGATTTATGAGAAATCAAGAGAAGGTGCTAGCACACAAGTATTCATTTTTCAAATAAATGGCTATTTGTATGGACACTTATTGAGGATGGATTGTTTTGGAGATGTCTCAAATCTGAATTGCTAAATTAAAAGCTCAAGGTAGGGTGTCATCAAAGTGAACCTCCTCTCTCCCTTCTAGATTTCTTGCCCATTTTGCATTTGTTGTAAGAAAATGAAAGCCTTAAATTTAATCAATTAATCAAATTACTTAGATCCTGGTTCGGGTTTATGATTAAAATTTAATTTTTCCACTGTTTATGGAATCACAAAACCAAACAGTGGTATCAGAGCTACTTGTAATTTGATTAGTTTGATTCTATGTATATGTGATATATGTTTGTTTTAGTGATTTGTTTTTGAAAAGGAGTTTTTGAAAATTTTATCTAAACAGTTTTGATTTTGTGACAATTAATTACAATCTGTGTCAAAACAACATTAAACATTAATTTGATTAATGTTTATAATCAATTAATATGATTAAACAATGAATAAAATTATGATTTTCTATATTATGTATATTGTTTTAAGAAATCAAAATAAGTGTTTTGTTTAATGCTGAAATATGAATTGTTTGATTATACAAATTTTTGTCAAGGGCAATGGGTTTAAGTGTTAAATAGATTATATAGAATACATCTATTTAGAAAAGATTAATTATTATGTAATATGATTTATGAAGTAAATTAGGGTTAATGGTGGCAGCTATTTAAATGTTAAACATAAAAAATGATTTTTTTAACAGATCAAGCAAATAGTAATTCAAACAATTAAGGTAAATCATTTACCCTTGGGGACCCTACCAGGGCCGCTGCCCCTTGACCTTGAATAGAGTCGTCATGCATTTTGTTTTTAAACATAATAATTTAATTAATTTATAAATTGAATTATTTTGGAATATGTGTTTATTATTAACTGCATGGTGCATAGCATGGCCCTTGAACTGATGTGATTGGATTTTATTTTATTAGGTTATAATTTTTTAAATATAACTTATGAGTTGTTTCATTTATTGTAATTATTTTATTTTATTTTATTTTATTTTATAGATAGTAATAGAATAGCTTTAATTACAACATGTAATGGAAATAAAGACCTAATATGCAAATTCAAGTTAGAGGCCTATGATGGAGATCCAAGGTGGGAGCCCAAGGAAGAGGTCCATGTCAAAAGATGGAGATCCAAATTGAAGGCTCAATTTGTATTTGTAATATCACTAGGTTTGACCTTTGATCTTCATATTGGCATATAAAGATCAACTTACTTATGAGTCATGCTATGTCATATTTATCTCATTATGTTACTATATTATGCATGTGATGTCATGTGATGCCATGTATATGATGAATATAACAATAACTAAATAAGATAAAAATTAAGTAAACCCTCATTTAATATTATGTCACTAAAATGCCTCCTATTAATAAACACTTATCAAGATTTTGGTTGCTGTATATACGTTATGCCAAAACATTATTTATAAAGCCATATAAATAAGATAAGATGGATAATGGTGATATCCATATGTTTGAGTTGGTTAGACTTAACTAGGCTATAAAAATGATTTTGGACATAGGGTATTTGATAGGATATGTTGATGTATGTGATATCCTATAATTATCTAAGAATTACATGAGATGTAATTGGTAAAGTGTTACTTACCTAAATAGCCACACATTAAGTGATAAGCCAAAGCTTACTTGAAGTAGGGTGAAATAAGGATCTTGGCCCACTAAGAAATTTCAATTGCTGAAATTATTTTGAGGGTTTTATAATTTATAAAAATTTAGTAGGAGTTTTCTTATGCCTCTTTCATAATAAAAATGAATGTACTCTATATATATTTGTTGTAGATAATGTCATCAAACACTATACCTACCATATCACTACAATCCATCCCTAAGAAGGATAAGCTAAATGGGACCAACTTTCTTGACTAATAAAGAAACCTAAGAATTGTTCTTAGGCAAGAAAGAAAGGACTATATCCTTGATCAACTCATCACAGAGGAAACAATTGCTAATGCTCATAGAGCACAAAAGGATGCTTATAGTAAGCATCTCAATGATTCAATTGATGTCAATTGTCTCATGCTTGGATGCATGGAGTTTGAGCTTCAAAAGCAACTAATGGAAATGGAGGCTTATACTATGATAGGCCATCCTAAGGAAATGTTCCAAGAGAAAGATAGAATTGGAAGGTTCATTACCATCAAGGCATTGCTCTCCTACAAGTTGACTACTAGTAACTCTATTAGTCATTATGTTCTCAAGATGAAGTGTCATCTTGAATACTTGGACAAGATTGGTCTCAAGATTGAATAAGAATTTATTGTTGATGTCATTCACTAATCTTTTCCTGAAGATTATGATGATTTGATCATAAATTTCAATATGCATAGTATGGACAAAATTGTTTTTGATCTGTAAGGGATGATTAAAACTGCTAAAAAGAATATTAAGAATTCCACCAATGATGTTCTAATGGTCAATAAGGGAAAGGGTATGAAAAAGGTTGGAAAGGGCAAGAGTAAGGCTCCTAAAGGATTTCAAAAGCCAAAACCAAAGCCCAAGCCCAAGTTTAAAGCTGAACCCCAAGCAAAGCCACTAAAGGAGGGAATATGCTTTTTCTGTAATGAGCCAGGTCATTGGAAAAGAAATTGCAAGCTATATATGAATGATATAAACAAGAATAAGGTAGTTAGACTACCTCTTTAGGTATTCATGTTATAGAAATTAATTTGTCTTGTCCTGATTCTTAGGTATTAGTTAACTTTGCCTAGTGGACTTGTTTCAAATTTGGAAAATTGTTATTATGTGCCTACTATGTGTAGGAATATTATTTCTATTTCTTGTTTGGACAAGAAAGGTTTTGAATTTATTAGTAGGAATAATAAATGTAATATTTATTATGATAATATTTTCTATGGATTTGCTCCATGCACTAGTGGTGTTTATGTTCTAAATGTTGAAGACACTAATGAAAAGTCAATCTATAACATTGATACAAAGAAGTTTAAATCTAATGATTTAAACGCTACCTATCTATGGCATTGTTGTTTAGGCCACATAAATGAGAAACGCATTTTAAAGGTTCACCAAAATGGGCTTTTGTATTCATTTGATTATGAATCATTTGAAACATATGAATCTTGTTTACTAGGAAAAATGACTAAAACACCTTTTACTGAAAAAGGTGACAGAGCTAATGATTTATTGGGCCTTATACATTCATAAGTGTGTAGATCATTAAGCTCAACTGCAAGAGGAGGTTTCTAATACTTTATCTCTTTCATAGATGATTTCATTAGATATGGCTATGTTTATCTAATGAAACATAAATATGAATCTTTTGAAAAGTTCAAATTTTTCAAGAATGAAGTACAAAACCAACTTGGTAAAAATATTAAAACATTAAGATCTAATTGAGGTGGTGAATATTTAAACTAAGAATTTATAGATCATCTTGGAGTTTGTGGGATTATTTCACAATTGACTCTTGCAGGTGCACCACAATGGAATGGTGTGTCTAAATGGGGAAATTAGACTTTATTGGATATGGTTTGATCAATGATGAGTCAATCTAATCTTCCAATCTCTTTTTGAGGATATGCTTTAGAAATTGTTACATTCATTTTAAATAAAGTTCCACAAAGGTAGTTAAAAAGACACCATATGAGGTGTGGATTGGAAAACCTCCCTATTTGTCTTTTCTTAAGAATTGGGAATGTGATGCTTATGTGAAACATCAAATCTTAGATAAAATAGCACCCAAATTTGATAAATGCCTTTTTATGGGATATCCTAAAAAAACTAAAGGATATTATTTCTATAATACTTCTGATAACAATGTGTTTGTTGCTCGAAATGGTGTATTTTGTAAAAAGGAATTTATTTCCAAAGGATCTAGTGGGAGCACAATCCAACTTAAAGAAATTCAAGATGCACAAAATAGCATTGTACTAAATATGAAACCACAACTGGATTAACAAGTAACTGTTGAACCTGCACAAGTACTAGAAGGCCTAAAGAGGTCTAGTAGGACATGTCAAATCCCTATGAGATATGGATTTCTCATAACTAATGATAATTATGTGTTGATTGTGGATCAAAGTGAGCCCACATCCTATTAAAAGGCCATAAATAGTCCTAACTCTGAGAAATGGCTAGAAGCCATGAAATTAGAAATGCAATCCATGTATAATAATTAAGTTTGGATCTTGATTGACCCAACTAATGGCTTAAAAACTATTAGATGCAAATGGGTTTTTAAAAAGAAAATATATCTGTATGGGAATGTGCATACCTTTAAGGCAAGACTGGTTGGAAAGGGTTTCAAACAAACACATGGTATACACTATGATAAAACCTTTTCGCCAATTACTATGCTAAAATCTTTTCAAATTCTCCTTGTTATAACTACATACTATGATTATGAGATATGGCAGATGGATGTCAAAACAACATTTCTTAATGGAAACCTATTTAAGGATGTGTACATGACATAGCTAGAGGGTTTTGTCAATCCTGAGAATTTTGAAAAGGTATGCAAGCTTCAAATGTCCATTTATGGATTGAAGAAAGCATCTCAGAGTTGGAATCTTCATTTTAATAAAGCAGTCAAAGAGTTTGGCTTCATTAAGAATGAAGATGAACCTTATGTCAACAAAAAGGTTAGTGGGAGAGCAATTGTGTTTTTAGTATTGTATGTTGATGACATATTATACATTAGAAATGATACCCCTATTTTACAAAATGTTAAATCATGGATAGGGAATTATTTCTCAATGAAAGACTTGGGTGAAGCCAATCTAAAAAGCTTATTGGCCTAAGTTACAACACTTACATTGATAAGGTATTGAACAAGTTTAGCATACAAGAATCTAAGAGAGGATTCTTGCCAATTCCATATGGCATTTGTCTCAGCATAAGACAAATGATGTGAGATAGCATGAGTAAGATTTCATATGCTTCAGATATTGGATCTATCATGTATGCAATGTTGTGTACTTGACTTGATGTTTCATATGCCTTAAACACAATGAGTAGATACCAGTCAGATCCAAGTGAAAGTCATTGGACAATATTTAAAAATATCCTTAAGTACTTTAGAAGAACTAAGGATGCATTTTTACTATATAATGGTAAGGAAGATGAGCTCATTATAAATGGTTACATGGATGCTAGCTTCCAAACTGATAAAAATGATTTTTAATCACAATTAGGTCTTATGTTTTATTTGAATGGAGGTGTAGTGAGCTAGAGGAGTTCTAAGCATGACACCGTTGCTGATTCTATAATATAAGTTAAGTATATAGTTGCCTCAGAGGCAGTTAAGGAGGATGTTTGGATCAAGAAGTTCATAGTTGGATAGGTATTATTCCTAGTATAACAGATATAGTGAACTCATATTATGACAATAATGGAGTTATAGCTCAAGCTAAGGAGTCCAGATCACATTAGAAATTCAAACACATACTCAAGCATTATCATCTCATTCGAGAAATCATCAAGAGAGGAGATGCAAAGCTATGTAGAGTACTAAAAATGATAATGTTGCTAATCCACTGACAAAGCCTCTTCCACAACCTACACTAGGTCCATGGGCATTAGTTTTAATATGGATTAGGCCTAGTGCAAGTGGGAGATTGTTAGTGATATGCACTAGGTCAATCATGTATGACCATGTATTAACTTTATCATTTTATTTAGAAGGGGCATTTTCATTATCATTTCGTATTATGATAATTAATTGAATAGTCAATTCTTACTAAGATCATTAAGTATATGACTTTATAGTAAAACCCGTAGATTAAATATGAGTTCTATTGAAATTATCCCTAGTCATAACAATGTATTATGGCAAGTATGGTGCTGATTGATGATTGTGTTTTACTAATCATAAATATGAGATATTAAGTCAACTCATAGGTACTTATTTGAGAAATAAAGTGCTAGATTGACCTATCATGAGAATATACATAGATTATTGTTATAAGTAATTCTCATTAGAATAATATTGACTTCGTCCTCTGACCTTGAAATCACCATGGATTTTTACATAAGAATTTTGTATTTTGACACAATCTTACATTATCTTTAACCGAATGATAAAATAGGTTGTTGTTTGGTATAAAATGAGTTATGTGAGGAATGTGAGTGATTGAGAATGAATTTTTCCCTCATTTAATATGAGTAAGATATCTATGGGCCCCTTGATAAGATAGACTGAGGAAAATGCATGGTCATGCTAAAGTAAATTGATAAAGAGTTATCATTCTCAGTTCACTTGGAATCAAGAAATTATATGATTGAATTCTATAAGGATGACAAAATATATGCCTTATATTCAATTAAGATATCATGTGACGAAGGGACTAGAATATTCACTATATATTAGGTTATGCCGGATTATTGACTTCGCATGACTTTGCTAGTCATAATGCCTTGCTAGAGGCCACTTATAAATTGTAGGCCTAAATAGAGATTTAAGGCCCATTGCCTACGTCATGTGAACCTACATGGTCACACACTTTGAACAAGCCTAAAATGAATATGGGTTTAACACGCCCAAATAAACTATATGGAAATAAATGAATAAAATATTTATTTATTTATTTAAGGTAAAGGTTATATTAAATAAATAGAATATTATTTCTAATTTAAAGTTAAATAAAATTAGAATAAGAATAAGTGAGAAATTACCAAAAGGTCATTTGGTAAATGAAACCTTAATTTAAATGTCTATAAATATGTTATATTCTCTAAGGTTTTAAATACTCTCATTATTCTAGCACCAAATTCATTTTCTCTCCTTTAAGAAAACAAAAACACAGAGTTCTTTTTATTCTTAATTTGTGATAAACTAAGAGAAGGTGCTAACACATAAGTATTCATTTTTCAAATCAAGGGCTATTTATGTGGACACTTGTGGAGGATGGATTCTTTTAGAGATGTCTCAAATCTGAACTGCTAAATTAAAAGATTGAGGTAGGGTGTCATCGAAGTGAAACTCCTCTCTTCCTTCCAAATTTGTTACCACTTATGCATTTGTGGTAAGAAAACAAAAACCCTAGATTTTAATCAATTAATGAAATTACTTGGATCCAGGTTCAAGCTTGTGATTAAAATTTAATTTTTCCACTACTTATGGAATCACGAAACTCAACACAAATAATATCAAGTGTTGATATTATCTTCTCATTGCCAATTAGACATGAACCTAGTAAGTCACACTTAAAAGGATTCACTGAATCTCCATCTATATTAATTTAATTATTAATTAAAGAGTTTAATTAATTAATTAAGATTAAGGAAATTAGATTTATGCTTAAAGCAATAATTATGGCATATCAAGAAATATAATTTTAAAGAAGGGTTTAATTATTAATTTGTGGTTAATTAATATGAGCTATTAATTAAGGTATTAAATTAGTAATAAGTATATGTTATTTTTATTAGATTTGGATTAATAGCCCAAGTTGTATGGACCTAGGCCCAAAAGAGTTTTGGACCAAAGGTTAATCTAAAGTCCAAGCATCATGTGTAGATCCATTTAATTAATGGTTTGGGCTAGGACCAAGAGTTGCCCTAATCACCAAGCCTAAGTCTATTAAAAAGGATGTAGTTAAATTTGTCTTATTTGACATTATTGGCTTTGACTACATTAGAGATGAGATCACATGGACATTGTGAGAATGGATGTAGAGAATTATATAGGACATATTTTCTACATAATTCTTAATGCAATTTGTCATCATCCTACATTAGTGCATATATGTATGCCAAGTGCATATATATGATCTAATGGGTCATGTGACAAGGGGCCTCCTTTTCTCTACATAAATAAATATCCTAAGAAGTGTTCTAAGGATAAGGATGATTGGATGATGTCATCAATCTTACCATGGTTGTCTAAAAAGTGATTTTTAGATATAAGATGGTAAGAAGAAGAGGAAAAATATGGAGAGGCATAGAGACATGAAAAGAGGAAATAAAAAGAAAACAACATATACATAAAAAAAAACCTAGAGTTCTAACAAAGGATCAAGGTAGTGCATATTTATAAGGGTCAATTGAAAGGGACTTGCTACTTCGCTTGATCAAAGCAAGAATGGAGATATAGTAGAGCTTGGTGTTTCAAGCTAGAGGTCTCACACTTGGGAGACTTGAAGAGTTGATTCAAGAGTTGAATCAAGGAGCCAAACCATTATTGTAGAATACTTGTGGTATTCATTAAACTTGGAAGATTGTAAGTTTTTTTAAAACTTCAAATTCATAGGTTATTGATTATCATATGTTGTGTTGTATACATTAGCTATGTCTTAAATTGTAAATTGAATCCTAGCGATTGGAATTCTTGATGAGATCAAGGGTTATGTTAAATAAATTTATGAAAATTTTCTACTTAGCAATTGATGTCTAAGTTACATAATCGAGTCTTAACACTTTTCACGTTATTGATATGCATAGTGTGATTTCATGTTTTCAAACTAGAGGATGCAAAATGATGATATGAAATGAACAAAATAATGCATAAAATATTCATAGAGCATGCAAATTGCCAGTCTCAGCATGCAAGAACAATAAATTTCACAAATGCTAGTGACAAATGAGGTGTGGAGACCCCTATTTATAGTGTAAACTTTGATGAATAGGTTTGTGTGTGTGTATGGTCATGTGTGTGTGGTTGTTCGCTTGGCACATGGGCATGCACTAGGCATGTGGCCACATATACTTATGCATGGTCATGCACACTTTTGTGTAATGTGCATGCAATTTGAGGCTTTTAGGCTATTCCAAGGTTGGTTTCTAAGGTTTTTAGGCATTCCGGACACATTTTCAAAGTCCATTTCATCTTATTTGGCTTCAATTTTAGTGCATGACACCTAGGGGTGTTTATGGCTATGCGTGCCATTCTAAGTTAGGACTATTTTAGGATAACCTTTGGGGCTTTTTGAGCCTCCCTGACATGTTTTTAAAGTCCATCTTGTCAAAATTGATTTCTATTTTTTCATGAAGTTAGCCTCAGTCTGATGAAATGAACACTGGCTCAACAAGTTACGTGTTCCAAAAGAAGCTTGCTTTGAATGAGCTTTTTATTATTCTGACAGTTTATATTTTGTAAGATTAGGGCACAACTTAATGGCTAGGTGATCAATTTTTCACACTAGTAGAATTGGTTAGGGTTTTAGGGTTACACACTTTAAAGGTGTTACAAATTAGTAGACTCTAATCATGTTTAAGGATTCATTTCATTATTAGACCTTTTTGGGGATAGTTAAATTCGAGTTATGACAAGGCCTAGGATGGAGATCCAAGGTGGGAGACCAAGAAGGAGTTCCATGGGAAGATGGAGATCCAAATTAAAGGCTTAATCTTGTATTTGTAATATCACCTAAGTTTGACCTTTGATCTTCATATTGGCTTATGAAGATCAAATTAGATATGGGCCATGCTATGTCATGTTTATCTTATTATGTTAGTATGTTATGCACGTGATGTCACGTGATGCCTTGTATGTGATGCAATATAATAATAACTAAACAAGATAAAAACTAACTAAACCCTCATTTAATATTAAGTCATTAAAATGCCTCTTATTGATCAACACCTATCAAGATTTGGATTGCTATATATAGGTTATGCCAAAGCATTATGTATAAAGTCATCTAAATAAGATAAGATAGATAATGGTGATATCCATATGTTTGAGTTGGTTAGACTTAACTAGGTTATCAATACAGTTTTGGACCTAGGGCATTTAATAGGATATGCCAACACATGTGATGTCAATATCCTATAATTAACCAAGAATTACATAAGATGTAATTGGTAAAGTGTTACCTACCTAAATAGCCACACTTTAAGTGATAAACCAAAGCTTACTTGAAATGAGGTGAAACATGGATCTTGGCCCATTAAGAAATTTCAATTATTGAAATCATTTTAAGGGTTTATAATTTATGAAATTTAGTGGGATTTTTCTTATGCTTCATTCATATATAATAAATATTGACTATACCCTATATATATTTGTTGTAGATAATCACATCAAGCATTGCACCTACCTTGTCACTATGATCCATCCTTTAGAAGGATAAGCTAAATGGGACTAACTTTCTTGACTAGTACAAAAACTTAAGAATTGTTCTTAGGCAAGAAAGAAAGGAATATATCCTTGATCAATTCATCCAAGAGGAACCAGCTGCTAATGCTCCTAAAGTGTAAATGAATGCTTATAGTAAGCATCTCAATGATTCAAATGATGTCACTTGTCTCATACTTGGATGTATAGAGTCTGAGCTTCAAAAGCAATTGATAGAAATGGAGGCTTACCCAATGATAGGACATCTTAAGGAAATGTTCTAAGAGAAATCCAAAATTAAAAGGTTCAATACCATTAGGGCATTGCTCTCCTACAAGTTGGCTACTAATGGCTCTGTCAATCCTCGTGTCATCTTGAACACTTGGACAAACTTGGTCTTAAGATTGAACAAGAATTGGTTATTGATATCATTCTCCAATCTTTCCTTGAAGCTTATGATGGTTTCATCATGAATTTCAATATGTATAGTATGGACAAAACTATTTAATAGTTGCATGGGATACTTAAAACTACTAAAAAGAACATCAAGAATACCACCAAGGATGTTCTAATGGTCAATAATGGAAAGGGTATGAAAAAAAGTTGGAAAGGGGAAGGGCAAGGCTCCTAAAGGCTTTCAGAAGCCTAAGCCAAAACAGAAGCCTAAATCCAAAGCCGAACCCCAAGCAAAGCAAACAAAGGAGGGAATATGCTATTTTTACAATGAACTAGGTCATTGGAAAAGAAATTGCAAGCTATATTTGAATGATCTTAATAAGAATAAGGGTAGTGCAACTACCTCTTTAAGTGTACATATTATAGAATTAATTTATCTACTTTTGATTCTTGGGTATTCAATACTAGTATAAGATCTCACATTTGTACTAATGTGTAGGGTCTAAAATGGATTAAATCATTAGCTAGAGGTTAGGTGGACCTATGAGTTGGCAATGGAGTAAGAGTTGCTGCTTTAGCCATAAGGACTTATGAGTTCACATTGCCTAGTGGACTTATTTTAAATTTGGAAATTTGTTATTATGTGCCTACTATGTGTAGGAATATTATTTCTATTTCTTTTTTGGACAAGAAAGGTTTTGAATTTATTATTAGGAATAATAAATGCAATATTTATCATGATAACATTTTCTATGGATATGCTTTACACACTAGTGGTCTTTATGTTCTAAATGTTGAAGACACTAATGAAAAGTCAATTTATAACATTATATGAAGAAGTTTAAATCAAGTTTTAAACACTACCTATCTCTAGCATTATCATTTAGGCCATATAAATGAGAAACACATTTTAAAGCTTCACTAATATGGGCTTTTGAATTCATTTAATTATGAATCATTTGAAACATTTGAATCTTGTTTACTAGGAAAAATGACTAAAATTCCTTTTACTGGACAAAGTGAGAGGGCTAATGACTTAAATGTATGTGGACCGTTAAGCTCAATTGCTAGAGGAGGTTTCTAGTACTTTATCACTTTCATAAATTATTTCAGTAGATATGGCTATGTCTATCTAATGAAACATAAATTTGAATCTTTTGAAAGGTTCAAAGTTTTTAAGTGTAAAGTATAAAATCAACTTGGTAAAAATATTAAAACATTAAGATCTTATTGAGGTGGTGAATATTTAAGCCAAGAATTTATAGATCATCTTAGAGATGGTGGGATCACTTCACAATTGACTCCTCAAGGTACACCACAATGGAATGGTAGGTCTGAATAGAGAAATCAAACTTTATTAGATATGGGTTGATCAATGATGAGTCAGTATCATCCTCTATTATCATTTTGGGGATATGCTTTAGAAACTATTGCATTCATTTTGAATAGAGTTCCATCAAAGGCAGTTGACAGACACCATATGAGATGTGGATTGGAAATACTCCCAATTTGTCTTTTCGTAAGATTTGGGGATGTAAAGCTTATATGAAGCATTAAATCTCATATAACCTAGCACCAAAATCTGACAAATATCTTTTTGTGGAATATCCTAATGAAACCAAAGGATATTGTTGAGCCTGGAACTATAACTGGATCAACAAGTAATTATTGAGCATGTACAAGTACCAAGGAGGTATGTTAGGTCACATAAAATCCCTGTGAGATATGAATTTCTCATAACTAATGATAATGATGTGTTGATTGTGGATAAAAGTGAGCCCACATCCTATCAAGAGGCCATAAATAGTCCTGACTCTTAGAAATGGTTAGAAGCTTTGAAATAAAAAATGCAATCCATGTATGATAATTAATTATGGACCTTAACTAACACATTTTATGGGTCTTTAAAAAGAAAAATGACATGGATGGCAATGTGCATACCTTTAAGGCAAGACTGGTTGTAAAGGGTTTCATACAAACACATGGTGTAGACTATGATGAAACCTTTCCACCAATTGCTATGTTGAAATCTATTCAAATTCTCCTTGCTATAGCTATATAAAATGATTATGAGATATAACAAATTGATGTTAAAATAGTGTTTCTTAATGGAAATTTACTTGAGGATGTGTACATGACATAGCCATAGGTTTTGTCATTCCTGTGAATTCTGAAAAGGTATGCAAACTTTGAAGGTCCATTTATGGATTGAAGAAAGCATCTCAGAGTTAGAATTTTCATTTTGATGAAGCAGTCAAAGAGTTTGGCTTCATTAAGAATGAAGTTGAACCTTGTGTCTATAAGAAGGTTTGTAGGAGTGCAATTATGTTTTTAGTGTTGTATGTTGATGATGTGCTACTCATTGGAAATGATATCCCTATTTTACAAAATGTTAAATCATGGCTGGGAATTGTTTCTCAATGAAAGACTTGGGTGAAACCACTTATATATTAAGCATCAAGACCTATAGAGATAAATTGAAAACCTATATTAGCCTAAGTCAGAGTACTTACATTGATAAGGTATTAAACAAGTTCAACATGCAAGACTCTAAGAGAGGATTCTTACCAATGTCACATGGCATTAGTCTTAGCAAGACTTAGTATCCTATGACATAAAATGAAAGAGATCGCATGAGTAAGATTCCATATGCTTTTGCTATTGGATCTATCATGTATGCAATGTTATGTACTTGACTTGATGTCTAATATGCCTTAAGCACAATTAGCAGATACCAGCCAAACCCAAGTGAAAATCACTGAACAATAGTTAAAAATATCTTTAAGTACTTAAGTAGAACTAAGGTTGCATTTTTACTATATGCTGGTAAAGAAGATGAGCTAGTTGTAAATTGTTACACTGATGGTAGCTTCTAAACTAACAAGGATGATTTTCAATCACAGTTAGGTTATGTGTTTTGTTTGAATAGAGATACAGTGAGCTGGAAGAGTTCTAAACAAGAGAGTATTACTAATTTTACAATAAAAGCTGAGTATATAGTTGTCTCAGAAGTAATTACGGAGGCTGTTTGGATTAAAAGTTTGTAACTAGATTAGGTGTTGTTCAAATAAATGAACTTGTATTGTGACAATAATTGAGCTATAACTTAAGCTAAGGAGCCCATATCACATTAGAGATCCAAACACATACTTAGGCGTTATCATCTTAATTGAGAAATCATTGAGAGAGGAGACATAAAGACATGTAGAGTACCCATAAATGATATTGTTGTTAATAAAATGACAAAGCCTCTTCCATAACCAAAGCATGAGAGTCATACTAGGTCCATGGTATTAGCTTTAATATAGATTGGGCCTAGTGCAAGTGGGAGATTATTAGTAATATGTACTAGGTCAATCATGTATGACCATGTTTTGACTTTATCATTTTATTAATAAAGAGGCATTTTCATTATGATTTTATGTTATGATAATTACTTGAATAGTCAATTCTTCCTATGTTCATCAATTATGTGACTTCATAGTAAAACCCTTAGACTAAATATGAGTTTTATTCAAGTTATCCCTAGTCATAATAATATATTAAGGCTAGTATGATGTTGACTGATGATTATGTTTTGCTAATCAGGAATATGAGATATCAAGTTAACTCATAAGTACTTATTTGAGAAATAATGTACTAGATTGACCCATCAAGAGAATACTACATAAATAATTATCATAAGTAATTCTCATCACAGTAATTCTCATCACAGTAATATTGATTTAGTCCTTTGACTTTGAAATCACCATGGATTTTTACATAACTATTTTGAATTTTAACACAATCTAACATTGTCTTTAACAAGATGATAAAATAAATTATTGTTGGGTATGAAATGAGTTATGAGGGGAATGTGAGTGATTGAGAATGAATTTATCCCTGATTTAATCTGAGTAATATGTCTATGGGCCCCTTGATAAGATAGATTGAGGAAAATGCATGACCATAAAAAAGTGAATCGACAAAGAGTTATCATTCTTAGTCTACTTGGAGTCAAGAAATAATATGATTGAATTTTATAAGGATGATAGAAACTATGCCTTATATTCAATTAAGATATCATATGATAAAGGGATTACAATACTAATTATAAATTAGGTTATGTCGGATTATCAACCTTCATATGACTTGGGTAGTCATAATGTCTTGCTAGAGGCCACTTATGATGTATAGGCCTAAATAGAGATTTCAGGCCTACTACCAACATCATGTGAACCTACAGGGTCATATAATTAGAACAAACCCAAAGTGAAAATGGGTTTACCAAGCCCAATAAAGTTCTATGGAAATAAATAAATATATTTGTGTGTGTGTAAATATATATATATATATATATATATTATTTATTTAAGGTAATGGTTATTTTAAATAAATAGAAAATTATTTCTGATTTGGTATTTGAATAAAATTAGCATCATAATAAATGGAATATACCAAAAACATTTGGTACCAAAATTCATTTTGGTAAGTGAAACCCTAATTAAGAGTGTGAGCGACCTTCCAATTTTTGAGGATTGTTCAATGAGGATCTTTGCATTTTATTTCTAAAGGGCATGATAGCTTTATTGAATAGGCATAAATGATTGGTCTTAAGAGGAATGAAATGCTTTTTTTATTTTGAGGAGTCACCACCCATTTTTTAGAAAAACGGCAAAAGAAAGGGACAATATCATGTCACTCAATGAGTATTGCCCCTAGTAGATATTTCTAGGTTATGGTGATTGCATCTACTTTTTGACTATTTCTCCTTATTCGATATTCAATTTATAGCTATAGCAACACCCTAGTTTTAATGATGATAGTTTGTATAGCATTCACATAATACATTAAATAGTGGAAGATAATAAAACTAAAAATATCATTATTACTTCGCTTTCCTAGTAAAATACATATAAAAGGAAAAAAAGATTACAGGAAAGTAAATCTAGCTTAGATGTAATGAAGCTGCAAGGTTAGCACAACTATGCAAGTAGCTTCTTCGATCACATGCATAACAAGATACTCAATCACCTGAAAAAGTACACAAATTTTACACAATCATGCATCTTTGTAGTGATTATTTATGCTATGATGATATATGATGACAATGTAGAGGATGCATTATGCCATCATTGGATTGGGAACATGATGACTCTAATATGAAATATAAACTTTCATGTTATTAATATTTACGGTGTGATTTTATGTTTCAGAACTAGAGGATGCAAAATGATAGTATGAAATGAGAAAAACAAAGCATAAATTATTCATATAGCATGCAAAATTATCAGTCTCATCATGCATGCATAATAATATTCATAAATATTGGCGATAATAAAATAAAATGCAATGCGATAAAATAAACGTGCTAAAATAATTGTGTTGTCCTTAGATTCAATTGAGCTTGTGTTAGTTTTGAAGCTTTAGCTTTGACGGATTATCAAGCTTTCCTTGTTGAGAGGTTCAAAATGACGCTTAGAATGATGCTAGTTTATATACCTTTAAAATGTGCTTTGACAAAGATAAGGCTTGGTTTGGTGGAAAATAGATACAATAACCTAAAAAAAAGGTAGTGGGAGAGCTAAAAATGTCTAGAAATGGGTTTCCAATGTCTTTGAGTGGATAGATTTGTAAGTATGACATGTTTCCTCTTGCTTGCCCCTTAAAATGGGATATGGAGGTACCTATTTATAGTTCAAAAATTAAGGAATAGGGGCATGTAGGCATGGTCACACGGGTGTCCCTAAGACAAAGTGCATTTCCACATAAAGTGCATATGGTCACGCTATCTTTCACACATTATGCAAGTAATTTGGTGTTTTTTTGAGCTATTTTGAGGTTGGTTCCTAGGATTTTTAGGTCTTATGTACTCATTTTAGAAGTTTGTTTTATCTAGTTCAACCTCGATTTTAGTGGGTGTTTATGGCTTCACTCACACTTCTATGTGATGCATGCTAATCCTTCGATTATTTTGGACAATTCTAAGACCACTTCTGAAGGTCTTGGAAAATTTTAGGACTATTTCCAAAGGTTATGGAGCATTCTAGATGTGTTTATAAAGTTCATTTTTTTTAATTTGGTCTTGATTTTAGCGCGTGACATTTAGGGGTGTTCATGCCTAATTGCGCACTTATAAGCAATGTGTGCTAATCCTTAGGTTATTTTGGAACATTTTACAGCCACATCTAGAGGTTTTGGAGCCTTTTGACACATTTTCAAAGTCTGTTTTATCAAAATCAATTTCTATTTTTTCACAAAGTAAGGTCCCGATATGACGAAAAATCACTAGCTAACAAGCTGATTGTTCTGAGAGAAGATTTCTTGAAATAAGCCTCTTACTATTCTTATAATTTGTATTTTGTATGATCGGGGCACAACTTAATGGCTCAGTGATTGATTTTGCACATTTTTGGGATTAATTAAGGTTTTAAGGTTATACACTTTAGAGGTGTTACGAATGAGGAAACTCCATTCTTTTTAAGGATTCGTTTCATCATTAGACCTTTTGTGGGACAGTCAAATTTGAGGTATGATAGTTGCCCTTTACTTAATGGGTGTTGCATAGCCACCTAGCACAAGTGTTAATACAAGTGAAGCAAATGCAAAGATTTGAAAAATCATTTTCTAAGTAGAGAGGCACTTACCTGAGTGTTGTGTTGTTGTGATTTGATTATTGTTATTGTTTTATGACTCGATCATCACGCAAGGTGCAATTCGGGATGCATGTAATTTTTAGATTCATGCAAGATGTAATATTAGGATTCATGCAAGATGTAATATTAGGATTCATGCAAGATGTAATATTAGGATTCCTGCAAGGATGCAATTTCAAGATTTATGTAAGGATGTAATTGTAGGATTCATGCAAGGATGTAATTTTCAAGATTCACGTAATAATGAATGCAACTTTCATATGGGTTTGGTGGTGATGCATTATTTTTTTCATGAAAAATAATGTAATTTGGGATATATGCTGAATGATGCAATTTAGGGTTCACACAATGATACAATTTACACACGAATGATTTAAGCAAGTGAGACAAGTGTGTGATAGTGATATGCAATTAGGCATAAGATATGCAAGCATGCATATGAAATGCAATGAGTACCTTTTTCAAGCATTGTACTCAACATTCTCTAGCCAAGTTAAGGGTTCTAACATTTCTTTTAATGCTAAGAAGTAATACCACTATAACCTCTTATGCGAGTCAAATGTAATACCTTAGTCTCTAAGACTTAGTATAGAGTAAGTAAGGTGTCGAACATTAGGAATTCAAAGTAACTTTGTATTATCCAGATAGATACTTTGATGGATAAGAAAAGTATTAAGATATGAAAAACTATTGAATTGTTCTAATTAATCTAAAGTTACTAAGAAATTATAATTACTTTATTTAATCTAAACTATTTAATAACAAATTCAATTAGCAATTACTAGAATTACAATTCAGGATTAATTAAAGCACTATAACAAATAATAATACATGGAATGATTAGAGAATTTAATCAACATTCCTTAAAAGCAACTCTCATTATCAATTAAAGTTATTTTCATTTAAAGTCTACAAGCATTCTCATGTCAATGTAGAGATAAATAAAAACATTAAATTCCAAACTAATTCTTAAACCCTTTAAAGTGGATTTCTTATCTCCATGTACTTTCCTAACCTTTAAAAAAATTCAATTACATTTCCATCAAATATTTTAACTCTCATTGTAAATGATTGACTAAAATAGCATATATGGTGATCAAGCATATATAGCATAATTAAGTGCTTAATTGAATTTAAACCATTCATATATTAATAAGATAAAAATGTAGTTCATATATTAATTCATCAATATAATTCTAATGATAAGGACTTAGCCAAAATTCATAGTATTCACAATCAAACAATAACAAGGAAATATTTAATAAAGTATCTAGCAACTAGTAAAAGAGTGTGCTAGTGCAACCCTTTACTGATCTCCAAGATATCACTGATTGTAGTAGATCTTCTTTCGATATCTCCTTGAACTTTTTGGCTAAGTCTTCATCTTGAAACTTCAAGTTATTTCTAATAACAAAAACTAATAATGCTAATAAACTCCAATAATATATTAAGTGTTTTTTCATGTCTAAAAATAGAGCCAAGTTAATGTATATATAGGCTTCTTGACTATATAGGCTTTTTGACTTCCCAAATTGTGCCCCCTTTAAATAAATGTAATGTAAAGTGGTATGTCAAAAGGGTATGAAGGATGACTCAGCACCACTATGTTGAGTCAAGAGTGAGTTAGCACACTTTGGCTATATGATGACTCAGCATGTTATGCTGAGTCGGCACACTTCTAACTTCCTTCCCTTTTGCTTTTCTCACTCTTTTCTTAACTCTAAAATAGCCAAATATACCAACTTACATAAGTTAAGCTTGAGAAAACCTACCAAACACAAAGCAAAATGTAAGACTAGAAAAATAAGAATAATCATGCACTAATTAAACAAAAATAAATAAAAACTAAGAAAAATAAAGCATAATTATATTAAAGAACTGCACTATGTTGCATTATAACAAACTCCCCCATACTTAAAGCTTGCATGCCCTCAAGCAAGAAATCAAAATCTAAGTGGGAAAGTAACAAAAATCTTTTATCTTCTCAAAAATAAATTTAGCAATCTTAACAAGTCATCTTAATCATGAAAGAAGTTAGCAAAAGATTGTTAATAACTAAGCTTCTACTGCTCAACAATGGTAGAGAAAACAAGTTGCATAGCATAAGTAGTAAATTTAACAATTTATCTTAAATTATTAATAACAAAATTAAAGAATATAGAGTCAAAATGCTAACCAAGCTATCTAACTATAATGTTCATTCATTTAAACTTAGGATTCTAAAAATTAAATTAGTCATTGGGACAAAGATCAAGCACACGCATTAACCAACAATTCTCATGGAATTTTTAGACACACACATTTTTTTAAATTGAATTGCATTATTTCTAAATGAGTGTAATTAAGAAGCATACTCACTTACATGCAACTTAGTCAAAATGCAATAACTTGTAATGAAATACATTCTTTCTGAATGAGTGTAATTAAAGAGCAAACTCACTTACACATAACTTACTCAAAATGTATAACATGAACAAGCATAATAAATTATTTCTCTTTTTTATTTATTTTTTATTTTGTGTCCTCATCGATTATTGAAAAGCTGGTTACATGAATTATAATTTCCCTAAAGGCTACTTCAATCCTTAAAATAAACTAAGCTTAATTCCTAACCATCCTAGCTTTAGGCATACTTAAAAGGTTGACTAAACATTCTCTAGATTTTGAAAATGATAATAAAATATAAAAAGATAAACTTAAAACTTATGCTAAATGAAACTTCAAATTCTACCAATTAAGCATAAAAAGCTAATTACTAACATAGCATAAAAAAGAAACCTCAATCACAATTAAGATAATGTTAGAAAAGGGATTACTTAGAAATATAGAGAAAATAAAAGCATGCAAAATAAAAAGCATATAAATTATTGAAAATGAACATAAATATAATTTAAAACTACTACTAATAGTATCCCCTACCCCCACACTTAAAATTTCATATTGTCCCCAATGTGAATCCCAAAAATAAATAAAGGGAAAAGGAAAGGAACTTCCGTAGTCATCTGAAGGAGAAGGCAGAGGAGACTTGATGGTGTAATCGAAATGAGTGAAAAATTGATCCAACTTGAATTCCATCTATCATTGGTGTTGATCAAGTTTTTGGTATGAGGTCATAAGTCTGATTAATTAATGTTGCATTTCATGTTGAGTCTTTAAAATTCATTCTAGAAGATGAGAAGTATCATTAGAAGAGCCACTTGCACCACCTTGATCCAGGTGTGGTAGGATAAGAACATTGTCATGTGGCTCTAAGCCACGAGATTCCTCCTCACTTTCTTCCTCTTCTTATTATTCTCCAATAGGTGGAGGATGGGCTAATCCCCTCCAACATGAACGAGACCTTGCCAAAATCAATCAGAAGGCAACATCCACAACTTCTCCATGCATAAATGCTTACTTAGTAAAATATGAAAACTCAATAACTTAAGTGAAGTCCTCAAGATTAACATTAAAAAATTTAGCAACAATGGTTATAACATGACCATGTGTGAGTGGAGCATTACATGAAATACAAGTTAAAACTTGATTGAATATTCAATAAGTCCAACACACTTATTTCTTATTATGAATACACCATATTCAAAATAATTCTTATGCAGAGACTCTATTGAATTCGGAATTGTGAAAAACAACAATGCAAGCACTTTATGCAATAACTAGAATTTCAAGTCCTTAATAAACATTGCTTTTCCTTTCTTTGGTTGAAATGGGGATGGAAAGTCAGTCAAAATGTCCAGAATTCATTCATATGAAAAGATTTAGTGGGATCACATATACCATTCTTTTTGAAACCAAAAACCCTATGCATAAGAGAATAGGTAAGTTGGTGCTTAGTACCTAACATCCTAAATTCTAGAATTTGAAAATTTTTGGAATTAACTTCCAATGATGTATAAAATTCAGTGAGCAATTAAATATAGGTATCTTCATGCATAGAAACAAAATTCATGAGTCCATATGTAGTTAAGAGTTGATTAAAAGATTCAGTTATTCCTGCATCATTAAGAAGATAGATAGGGATATACTTATAATCAATTATCTCCTAGAACCTAAGAGTAGTAAACTGATCACCTTTTACTTGGGAATAAATGGGGAACTTGGCTTTGTAGGTTGTGGTTGAATCCTCTACTTGATGTTCCTCTTCAACTTGAGGTTGTTTAGAACCTCTTGATGTAGACCCCTTAGTCTTACCCATAGAATTTCTTATAGAGAAAAGAAAGAACAAATGAGAAAAGCAAATGAGAGTAAAAATATGAAAGGGAAAGGGAAATGAGAAAAGAATATGGTGTGGTGTATAGAAGAAAAGCAAATAAATAGTGAAAAGAAGGAAAAAAGAATGAAAGAGAAATGGTAGGGAGTTGATCTAGTAGGGAAAGTGGTTTTTACGCAGAGAATATGGTTTTTGTAAGTAAAATAAGAAAAGAAAATAAGTGTATAAGTGAGAGAGATGCACAAAACATAAAATGTAAAGTAAGAAGTAAAATAAATGGGAAAAGATACAATTAAAAAGTGTAAAAGAGAGTAGTATTTAGGATTATAAAAAGTAAAAAGAAAAGACTTATGGGTAGGGATATAGACTAGGGTGTAAGAGTGAGGTGAAAAGTCATGACTTTATGGGGAAAAGGTGGGATGTACTTTTGGGAATGAAATTTTTATGAATTAGTTGTATGAAGAAAACAAAAATAATTTGAAATAAAAAGTTGACAAAATTAAATATATACTAAAAATAATTTTCTTAATATAGTGTGTGCCAAGTTGGCATAAATTTCCTTTATCCCAAGTCATTACAATTATGATGACTCGACACGCTTAGGCTCTGTCCTGAGTCATTACAGTTGTGGTGACTCGACACAAATTGAGTTTCCAAAAAAATTATTTATTTATTTAATAGATAAATAATATAAAAATGCATATATATATATATATATATATATATATATACACACACACACACACACATATATAAAAGAGTCCTAGAGAGAGGGGTAAATAGGACTATCAAATAAAAATGAGAAATTAAAGAATTCTTTGCAAGAATTGAATCGAAGTTGAAAAGGAAGAATGAAGAACATAAAAATTTAATGAGTTTAGATTCAACAATAATCCTACGTCTCCACCTAACTTATCCCTAAGTTAGGATTTTCAATTACCCACAATCTTATTCACAAGAATGAGATTACACAACAGTTTTATGGATCACTCTTAAAACTTTACAACTTAAGTTTTCAAGGCTCACTCACAAACTAAATCCTAAGTGTTTCAATAGACAATACTAAAATATATTCCTTTAGAAATAAATTCACTTCCCTTTTAATCTATCCTAAGATTTTAAGATGAAAAGAAATTCTATTTCTAACACACAACCAACTTGCACAAGAGTTATACAAACAAAGAATTGTTTTAGAGAATTTGAGAGCTCAATTGAAAGCTTAAGAAAGAATAAATGATAAACAAGTTTCTTGACTTCCATTCAGATCTAGAAGTGTTTATATAGACAAACATTCAAAAATATAGCTATTAGAGGTGCAAATCATGTGTCTAATGTCTATATTTTGAATTCAATGTTTATAATTTTGAATTATTGTTGGTGATGCTACCAGATAGCTATGCATGGATTGAAGCCATAATTGGCTATTGAAGAAATTTGATTTTACCCACACTTTCTTCCCAAAAGTTGTAGATATTTGACTTATCTTTCCATATCATTTTGAATTACCTTAATTGGAATTCTTTAACTTAAGATATATGAAAAATACTAAGAGCTGTGCAATCTAAAATGTAGACTACTATCAGACAACTATGCATAAGTTGAACACGTGATTTTATATTAAAGACATTTGAATTTTTGCAAAACTTTCTTCATCAAAGTTTTAGATATTTGACTTGGATTTCCATATTATTTTTAATCACTTGAATTGGACATCTACAACTCAAGATATGTCCAAAATACAAAAAGCTATGCGATCTAAAATGTAGACTTTATATCGAAGAAATTTGAATTTGCCAAAAATTTCTTCTTCATTGTAGATATTTGACTTATATTTCCATATCATTTTAAATCACCTCAATTGGACATTTTTAGCTCAAGATATGTTTAAAATACTAAGAGATGTGCAATCTAAACTGAAAGATGTACACATTGATTTCAACTCAAAATTTGCATACCCAAATGAACTCAAATTTTGACAAATAAGTGTAATTCAAACAGTTTGAGATGTCTACTTTAAATATGAAGAAGATAATTTGCTCATTATAAAGCTCTAAGGATGTCAAAAGCTTCCTTGAATCTTAGAGGTTGAATCAGCCCAAAAATAATCCTACTTCATTTTAACTTCCAATAAAGTCCTAACTTATACACACTTAAATAAAAAAATTAAATGCTCAAAATTAAATTTGTTAAGATCAAAATTAAGATTGATTATTGCTAAGGTCAACATATATATATATTAAAAAACAAAGACTATGTGTATATAAACTAAACTAAGAAAATAAAAATATACTAATAAAACACCTAGATTAAACTAAAATATAAACAATAAACTAATGAAAGAAAAATAGGAAATGAAAGAATTGCAATTGAATAAATACTACTAATATATAATGTGGTTCTAAGCAAATTTAATAATAATAATAATAATAATAATAATAATAATAATAATATATAACATATAGTATATAATATATAAAATATGCCAAAATTAAACCAAAAAATTAAAAATAAAAATGTGGAACATTACCTTGCTACATTTAATGGTCTATAGCTTAAATTTACCTTGTTCATTTTGAGGTTGAAATAGAGAGATGGACTTGATATGATCAATTGCTTCACCAATCAAATAGGGCTTGAGACGGTGACCATTTACCTTGAAGAATTCCCCTTTTACATTAGAAATTTCAATTGCTCCATTGGGATAAACCTTGATAACTTTGAATGGATCTAATGATCTTAACTTGAACTTCTAGGAACCAATTTTAGTCTTGAATCATAAAGTAAAACAATTTTTCCCTCCTAAAATTCCTTTTTCATTAAATGCTTCTCACGCCACAACTTAGTAAAGTCCTTATAACTTTGCATTTTCATGAGCATTCATTCTTAATTCATCTAATTCATTAAGTTGAAGTAGATTTTTCTTTCCCACCTTGTTTAAATTAAAATTCAAAGCCCTTATTGCCCAATATGCCTTATGTTCAAGTTCCACGGGCAAGTGACAAGACATCCCATAAATCAATTGGTAGGGTGTAAAGTCCATTAGGGTTTTCAAGGCAGTTCTATATGCACATAAGGCATCATTAAGCATTAATGCGCAGTCCTTCCATAAGGAAGACACCATTTTCTCTAAAATCCATTTAATCTCTCTATTACTCAAGTCAACCTGCACACTTATTTATGGGTGATATGGGGTGGTAACCTTATATGTTACTCTATACTACTTTAAAAGAGACTCTATAACATGATTGCAAAAATGTGAATCTCCATCACTAATCAATGCTCTAGGAGTACCAAACCTTGGAAAAATAGTCTTTTTTAGTATCTTTTTAACAACTATTGTATCATTAGTAATGGTTGGTATGTCTTCTACCCATTTTGAGACATAGTCCACCATAACAATATATAATTATAGCCTAAAGAACTAGGAAATGGACCCATAAAGTTTATGCCCCAAACATAAAAAAGCTTAACTTCAACGATTCCTTTCAAAGGCATCTCGTTTTCCTAGAAATATTACCCATTCTTTGGCACCTATCATATGCAAGCATAAAATCTCTAGCATCCTTAAATAAAGTAGGCCACCAAAAATCAAATTGAAGTACCTTATATGTTGTTTTAGATGAACTAAAGTGTCTACCAACATCCAAAGAGTGGCAATGCCTTAAAACATCTAGAACTTCATCTTGAGGAATACACCTTCTAATTAAATAGTCTGCACACCTCTTGTAAAACAATGGCTCTTCCCAATAATAAAATATACTATCATGCAAGAATTTCTTCGATTGTCTATAATCTAACTCATAAGGAAGAACACTACTAATAAGGTAATCTGCAATATTAGCCGACCATGGAAGTTCCTTTGACACCAAACTAAATAGGAGTTCACTATGAAATGTCTCATTGATTAGCACACCATCATTATGCTTTTTTAACCCTTCTTGATCTAACCTTGATAGATGATCTACAATAAGGTTCTCATTTCCTTTCTTATCTCTCAGTTCCCAATGAAACTCTTAAAGCATTATAATCCACCTTATGAGCCTAGGTTTTGCATCTTTCTTAATTAGAAGATACTTGAGGGCAACATGGTCTAATTATATAATAACCTTTTGGCCTATAAGGTATACTCTAAAATTGTCAAATGCATAAATAGTAGCTTTTAAGTGGTGTAGTTGATTTGAGCATCATCAAGTAGTTTGCTGGCATAGTAGATCACATAAGGTTTGTCTAATTTCCTTTATCTTAAAACAACCCCCACCGCAAAATTACATGCATCACACATTATCTCAAATGGTTGCTCATAATTAGGTGGTTACAAAATAGGTGTTGAAATAAGAGCTTTCTTCAAGGAATTAAATAAATCAAGACATGCCTTATCAAACTCAAAAATTGATTCCTTAGTAAGTAGTTTGCATAATAGCTTTTCTATCTTTAATAAAACTTTAATAAAAACATGCATGTCTAAGAAAGCTTCTTATATCCTTAACACACTTTAGGGGTGGCAAATTAGCAGTAACCTTAATCTTTGCTCTATCAACTTCAACGCCTCTCTTTGATACCAAGTGCCTAAGAACGATTCCTTTTTATGCCATGAAGTGGCACTTCTCCTAATTAAGTACTAATCCATGCTCTGTACACCTATGAAGAACTTTAGATAGATTTTCTAAACAATAGGAAAAATTAGTACCATATACACTAAAATCATCCATAAAAACCTCTACACAATCATCAAGTAAATTGTAAAAATTAAAAACATGCACCTTTGAAAAGTTGAAAGTGCATTGTATAAATCAAAAGGCATATGCCTAAAAGAAAAAGTACCATATGGACATGTAAAGGTAGTATTAGTTATTCTATATATGATTTAAAAGGTATAAGCATCCACATCAATACCAGGCAAAGATGAATTCACAATAAAAGGAAATTTAAAGTTAGAGTTAAGAAATGCATATCTTAGATTTTATGGTAAAGGCTTAAGCTATGGATTTTGTTCTTCATGTTGTTAAGTAGACTTTGGATCATCATCGTTTCTTAAAGGTTCAAATTTTAAAGTCCTATAAGGAGGAAGGTATGGAGTTGACTCCAAGGATCTCAAAATAGCATCTTGCAACATATATCATTTAAATAGGGTCTTAGCTTATACATTCATGTATCACCTCATCAATGTATTCATCAATAATGTTAACTGAGTCAATTCTACTTACTACTTCCATAGGTGTTGACTTCATTATTTTGAATACATTAAATTCCATATAGTCATTATTCACTTCTAATGTAATCTTGCCTCTCTTTATGTCAATGATTGCACCCACTATCCTAAAAAATGGTCTCCCAAACAAGAATGGCATTTCAATATCCTCCTTCATTTCTAGAACAATAAATCTATTGGAATAACAAATTTACCCACCTTAGTTGGCACATTTTCAAGAATTCCAAGTGGATAAGTTATAGATTTGTCTACCATTTAAAGACACATATTTGAGGGCTTAAGCTCTCCTATATCAAGCCTCTTATAGATGGAGCAAGGCATAGGACTAACACTTGCACCATTGTCACACAAAGCTTTATTAAGTGAGTATTACCAATGACACAAGGAATAGTAAAAAAAACTAGGATCCTTAAGCTTTGGTGGAGATTTAGAGTACATAGCCTTAGATTCTTCATCAAGAGAAATTAAACCACAATCTTCAAGTTTACTCTTATGACTAATAATATCCTTAAAAAACATACCCCTTACTAGCAAATCTCTAGTGGCATCCATAAATATAATGGTAATGGTGATTTCCTTAAGGTAATTAAGGAATTTACCAAATTGCTTATCTAAGTTACATCTAATGAACCTTTAAGGAAAAGGAAGTGCTTTGAAATCTACCTTAGGTTCATCTACCTTAGGTGGTGTGGCATCTCCCTTTTTATCTGTCTTTGAACCCTCGATATTATTCTTACTACCAATAACCTCAACATCATTCCCCTTACTAGCTTCTATCACTACTTCATCATCATCCTCAAACACTTTCTTACTCTTACTAGTAACTTTTTTAACTTCCTCACCACTCCTCAAAGTGATTGCTTGGTAAGTCTCTTTTAGTGAAAACTTTAGTAGGCTTGATCACTTTCTCGTAGGTTTAGAGTTTGAGATAGAGGCTTGTTGAGCAATTTGGTTTTCAAGGATGCAGTTATGGGTAGCCAATTATTCAAGTTTAGAGTTAATGTACTTAAATTACTCCTCACTTTGCTTATTTGTGGTCAGTTATTGGTTGACAAATTGTTCCATAAGTGTTTTAAGGTTGGATTTAGGTTGTGTAGGATTAAAAACTTATTGTTTCATAGGAAATCATGGCAGGTTTTATGGCTTGGTGTTTAGGTTAATGGTGGATTAAGTTGAGAGGATGGATTTGACTATGAAATTCCAAGGTGATTTCTCCATTGAGAGTTATAAGAGTTGGAATTTGGCCCCATTCTTTGGTTGAAAGCTCCTTATACAAAGCTCACATTCTCATTAGTACTCACATTACATTGACAATATGAATGAGATGCTCCAAAAAAACTCACAAACAATATTAGTACTTTCCACATAATTAATTTGATTTTTACTTACCAACTTGGTGAGAGCATCTACCTTTGCATTCAATAGGTTGATGGTGCTAAGCTCAAAAACTCTTTTGGCTTTTGCCATTATTGTTTCATCACCCATGTGCCCTTGAGATGCAAGTTCTTCAAATAAAGCAACAGCCTCCTTAGCTATTTTATCCATCCATTTTCCACTATAGGCTACACTGACAATATTCCTATTCTCATCCATAAACTCATTATAGAAAATTTAAGGGACCATCCAATCTAGCAATCCATGGTGTGGGTATTGCCTTTGAAGTTTTTTGAACCTCTCCGAAGTTGAATATATAGTCTCACTTATATTTTGCTTGAAAGTTGTAATGTCATTACAAAACTTAGTAGACTTGTGTAGTGGAAATTATTTGTGTAGGAATGCTTGCTTCAATTGATCCCATGTTGTGATTGATTCACTTGGAAAATTAGCAAGCCATAGTTGTGCTTTATCCTTGACCAAAAATTGGAAAATTTTAAGCCTTATTGCATCATTAGTAACTCCATTTATCTTGAAAGTTGCACACACATTTAGGAAATTCAATATGTGAGCATAAAGGTCCTCTCCTTATCAACCCCAAACGGATTATTTTGCACCATTTAAATGATGCTTGGTTTGATTTTAAAATTATTGTTATCAATTGATGGTGTCATAATCCCTCCGAAAATACTCAATATGTCAGGCATAGCAAAATCACTTAATGTCTGTCTCACTGGTTCAACCATATTAGTCGATTCTCTTTGATCCACTCTTCTACGTCTTTGTTCCCTGCATATAGCACATAAAGTCAATTCAATTTTAGGATCAAAGTGAAGAGTATTATCACTAGCACTTCTAGTAAGCATCATCTAGAGTAAATTCAAAACCAAATAATTATAAATTAGTAAATAATAAATTATAAAAACTAATACACAATCAAAGCCTAAAATAACTTTTCTTTACCCTAAGTTAATAAAAATTACTAAACAATATTGCCTGGCAATGGCACCAAAATTTGATTTGGGTCAAACGTAATGCCCTAGTCTGTAAGACTTAATATAGAGTAAGTAGAGTGTCGAACACTGGGAATTCCAAGTAACTTTGTATTAGCCTAATAGATACTTGGATGGATAAGCAAAGTATTAACATATGAAAAACTATTGAATTATTCTAATTAATCTAAAGTTGCTAAGAAATTATTAGTTACTTTATTTAATCTAAACTATTTAATAACAAATTCAATTAGCAATTATCAGAATTACAATTTAGGATTAATCAAAGAACTATAACAAATAATAATACATACAATGATTGGAGAATTTAATCAACCTTCCTTAAAAGCAACTCTCATTGTCAATTAAAGTTATTTTCATTTAAAGTGTATAAGCATTCTCATGTCAATGTAGAGATAAATAAAAACATTAAATTCCAAACCAATTCTTAAACCCTTTAAAATGGATTGATAATTGCATTTCCTTATTAAAAATTAGTCTCATTTTAATTTAGTAATATCTCATTTTAGGTGCATAATTTTCCATTTTCTGCATAATAATTAATAGAATTAGCATTTAGAAAATAATAGGACACTTAAATAAAATAGAGACAAAATCATGCATTAATTAAATAAATTAGGAGTTTTATATTTTCTATTCAATCTTTGTATTCTCCTCACTGAGGTTTTATTTTTTATGTAGGAATTAAAATACATAGGTGTGCAATATGCATCACAAGTGTGTAGAAAAGTCAAAGAAAGGAACATAGGTGTGCATTGATCATGCATGGCCATGCAATGCCAAGCATGGTCATACTAACATTTATGGGAAGGAATGCACGGCTATGCAATACCAAGCACGGCCATGCCAAAAATTATAAAGAAAAGTGCATGCTTGTGTAAGGCACAACATGGCCATGCTAAAGACTTCCTTTGCATGTGCACAACCGTGTAAGCCCAATTTTGGATTTGCATGACCATGCTGGCACATTTAAGGAAATTCTACTTGGATAAAAAGAATCACGCATGTACCATGTGCAACCCTAATTTCTAAGGATATAAGAGCATCATAAACTCATATAATAGAGAGGACAGAATGATAGAATTATAGAAAGATAATTATGAGAGACAAAGAAAAATAGAGAATAATTAAAAAGAGAATTATAGAAAGAGAATTATGGAGAGACAAAGAAAAATAGAGAATAATCAGAGAGAGAATTATAGAGAGCATAGAGAATGAAGCTTATTCATCTGCATTAGAGTTTAAGTAGATAATAAAGAGATCAACAATCTGGAGCTACATTGACATGGATTAGGGAGTTTTCTCTTTTCTCATTTTGTATCTTGATTATGTTTGCTACGTCTATTAATTGTTTTCTTATTCTCTGTATGAACATGGTAGCTTAATCTCATTTTATGCTAGAGTTATCTGAGTAACCTAGAGATGTATTAAACTCACATTTCTTTTTAAATATAATCTCAATTCATGTTATGTTTATGGTTTTTATTCTTATGCTTCATGAATGATTCAATTATTTAAGTTGGTATATTGAGACTGAGAGGAGATTTGTACCTATGGTTGTAATGTTTGTATTCTAAAAGTTTTGAGACCAAGAGGAGATTTACACTTAGGGATCTAGAATAAAAACTATTAAATCTTAATTTCAGTAGAGATAGCGGTTAAGAGTTAATATTGCATTTTACCTTTAGAGCTTAAGTTTGTTATATGTCTCTTGATTAGAGTTTTTTGAGGTGAGAGTCCCTTTATTTAAATTAATATTTGAAATAATAAGCTCACCTTGTAAATGCTTGAGAGAGATTTATGAGAATCATAGTGGTAGCATTTTAAACATGACTATGAGAGAGATTATATAAATTAGATTTTGAGTTAATACAAATCCAGGTGAAAAAAGAAACTCTAGTACATACTACATATTATTTATTCTTTATAAAAAATTAATTTAACTTTGATTTTAATTGGTTTACATTATAAAAATTAATCTATTTAGATAAGCACATAAATCAAATGAACTAGTACTTAACCTCTTCCCTATGGGATCGATATCTAGACTTATAGTCCTATTCTATAACTTGACCCGTTTACTTATAGATTTGAATCATGGATTTCTTATCTCCAAGTACTTCACTAACCTTTAAACAAATTCAATTACATTTCCATCAAATATTCTAACTCTCATTGTAAATAATTGACTAAAACAGCATATATGGTGACCAAGCATATAAAACATAATTAAGTGCTCACTTGACTTTAAACAATTCATATATTAATAAGATAAAAATGTAGTTCATATATTAATTCATCAATGTAATTCTAATAATAAGGACTTAGCCAAAATTCATAGTATTCAACATCAAAAAATAATAACGAAATATTTAATAAAGTATCTAGCAACTAATAAGAGAGTGTACTTGTACAACCCTTTAATGATCACCAGGATATCATTGATTGTAGATAGATCTTCTTTTAATATCTCCTTGAACTTTTTGGCTAAGTTTTCCTCTTCTTGAAACTTCAAGTTCTTTCTAATAACAAAAACAAATAAAGGTAATACACTCTAATAATATATTGAGTGTTTTTTTCCATATTTGAAAGCAAAGCCAAGTTAATGTATATATAGGCTTCTTGACTTCCGAAATAGTGCCCCCTTCAAATAGATATAATGTGAAGAGGTGCGTCGAAAGGGCATAAAAGATGACTCGGTACCACTATCTTGAGTCAGGAGTGAATCAACACACAATGGCACTATAATGACTCAACATGCTATGCCTAGTCAGCACAATTCTGACTTCCTTCCCTTTTGCTTTTCTCACTCTTTTTTTAATTCCAAAATAGCCAAATGTACTTCCTTACATAAGTTAAGCTTAAGAAAACCTATAAAACATAGAACATAAAGTAAGACTATAAAAATAAGAATAATCATGCTCTAATTAAACAAACGTAAATAAAAACTAAGAAAAATAAAGCATAATTATATTAAAGAACTATACTATTTTTCATTATAATAATGTCTTTCAGTGTCATGTGATCAGATAATGCCACTATAACCTCCTCCGGTGTCTACGAAGAAATAATAGCATTATAACTTCCTCTACTGTCAGACGAATAGATAATGCCACTATAACCTCCTTTGGTGTCAAGCGAAACAAATCATGCCACTATAACCTCATCTGCTATTAGGTAATCATATTGGTTAATCAATGTGATTAGTGCAATATTTCCTTCTCTTTTTTGTTTTGGATCAGGTCCCTTATTATTACTGGAGTTCTTGTAGATGCTTTCTTGATCATGTTTGGTAATGATAACTTTTAAATTTTGTCGGCTAGCTATAACATGTGGTCCTCCTCTTGTAAATGCTCTTTAATCTTGGTTGGTGCTTATGAGGCAATGATGATGTAGTAATGATGTAGCAATGATAAGGTGATGATGTCATCACTTGTCAAGTTGTGGACATTATTTTGATGATTTTGAGCAAGATATCCTTACAGTGAATTTTCTCTATTTTTCTTCTTTTGGGAGGTGTTAAGTTTTTTTAAAAATAGTGGTGTGCTCATAGTGTCTTTAGACAGATGGAGTGCACTTCAATGTGCTTTTTTGTGAGTTTAATGCATGTCTTATGCTCAAACAAAGGTTTAGGACCAAAGAACTGAGTGTACAAGGTCTTGGGGTGTATAACTATACAGAAGCATGTGGAGGGGGGAAGTGCACATGGCCACGCATGTGGAGTGCATGGTTACACACTGAGCTCATGACTATGCACCTTCCCCTCTCCTAGTCTATTTAAGACACTATTTTTAAGGTTTGGGAACGCTTCTTTCGGACTTCTCTAACTATTTTTTATGTTTTTTTGACCCCTTTCATATTTTCAGGAGTATTTTACCATATTTTTGCTTATGAATTCTTTTTTTATTTGCATAAGATGGAGTTTCCTAACATTCATGAGGGTCTAAAAAATGCCTTGAGATTGATTACAAGTGTGCATGTGCTTTATTTTATTCTTTATAATTTAGTAGTTTCCATTATACTTAAGTTTGATTAATAAATTGGAATTGAATTTAACTTATGTTGATTTCATTTGTAATAATGCTTCATGGTGGTTACTTTATTTTCTTCATCATTATTGTCCATGTTCTAGGCTTGTGAGGGCTTATGGAGTTGGTTGTCAATCCCTTTTTCTTTGTTTCTTTGATTTAATGTGGCAATGACCCTTATTAGTGCTTAATCACTTTTGAATTGAAAGGAGTAATCTATTAATCTTTTGTTTAACCTTCATCTTAGATCTTTGAGTTTTCTTAAGGGCAAGTAAAGTATAAGTGTGGGGGAGTTTGATACATTGCAATTACTATAGTAGTTTTAGGATGTTCCATGCATATTTATGTTGCATTTAGTACACATTTTAGTTTAGTTTTCATGAGTTTCATTCATAATTACAAATATTTTTATCTCCATTGTTCTTAATAAATTTATATGAATTTCAATGACTTATAAATGTTTGTGAAGTTTTTTTGAAGCTTATAAAAGTTATATGGATATATTGAAGTCATTCACAGTTAAAGGAATGAAGAAAGTAAGCTTTAGAGTGTCTTTTGACTGTCACTACTCAATACCAACCTTCATGACTTGGTACAAGATGTCTTTGTCATGATTCAGCACCAAGCTTCATGCCTTAATAGAAAATGTCTCTATCATGATTTGGCACCAACCTTCATGAATCAACATGCTGTGAACAGACATGACCCTTCAGACCATGTTCCACTCTTTCCATCATAACTTCCTCTACATAACTAAGATTCAAGTGATTCAAGTGGCCATAAAAAGATAATTTAGAAGGCTATAGCTTTTATAAAGACACCTAGACCTAATTCACTAATGTAAATTGCCATAAACACCCTTGAATTAACTAAATGTTGAAGCAATGTGATCCTTCACCAAGAATTATAGCTTCTTGTTTGTCATGACTTGTACCCTATGGTTATTAACTTCATAACATATAAACATATAAGTACTTTATTTTTTATCTCTACATAAGGAGATAGATAGATATAATTATAAATTAGAGAGAAATAAAGATTATTAGAGGAACATTCATAGTTGGAACTTGAAGTTGATATTAAAGGAAGCTCAAAAGACCATTGGCCTTATAGACATTTTCATTTATCAAGTTATTATCTAAGGAGATTATTAGAGACTCTACATTTGTTTCCAAGTGTTTTTAACTCTTCTTGCCTATAATTCTTTTGGTGTTTTCATGTTATTTTATTATGGTTATGCTATTATTAATTATGTATCAATACTAATTGCTTAGGAGGTTGGCATTGCAATGGATGATAGTTTTAATGAATTATATTATTGGTTTTGCATTGTTAAATAAATGATTTCATTTTAATTGAGTACTTACTTGTGTTATATATGCTTGATTACCATATATGATGTTTTGGTCAAATATTCATAATGAGAGTTGGGATATTTGATGGAAAAATAATTGAATTCATTTGAAGGTTAAAAAAGTACTTTGAGATAAGAAATCCACTTTGAGCAATCAAAGAGTTAGCAAAGAACTTCATGGTTTTTATTTCTCTCCACAATGACACAAGAGTTCTTCTGGACACTAGATGGAAACACCCTTATTTGACAATGAGAGTTACTCTTATGGATTTTAGGTTATATTCTCCAATCATCGCATTTATAGTTAATATAATTATTTATGTTAATAATTCATTAATCTATTCTATATTGTAATCTCCACCTCCACTTCTTTTATTATTGTTTGTTATTATTTTATTTATTACTAATTGTATAGTTTAAGGTTTTACTATTTAAAATAGATCTATAATTTGATTAATTACTACTTCATTATTGGTAAACCTATTCATCCTAGTATTTATCTAGTTAATACTTAATTTCCCATTATTCCCTATGTTCAACCCCTTACTTATCCTATATTTAGCCATAGAAGCTAGGGTATACATTCTAACCCACATCAAAGCTAGGGTCACTCATAACTTATGAGAACTAAATGTGAATAATTAGGATTTTCACATTTAGGCTTTAAAGGAGTTTTAAATAATATCGAGTGTTGATATTATCTTTTCATTGCCAATTAGACATGAACATGGTAAGTCACACCTAAAAGGTTTTACCAAATCTTTATTTATGTTAATCTAATTATTAATTAAAGAGTTTAATAAATTAATTAAGATTAATGAACTTAGATTGTTACTTAAAGTAATGATTCTAGCATATCATGAAATCTAATTTCAAATGAAAGGTTTAATTATTAATTTATGTTTAATTAATAGAAGATAATAATTGAGATATTAAATTAATAATGGATATGTTTTTTCATATTTACTTGGAATAATGGGCCAATTGTTATAGACCTAGGCCTAAAAGAGTTTTAGACTAAAGATTAAACTAAGTAATAGACAAAGCTCATTTACCTTGTTTAAGTCCACTTGTTTGATGGAATGGGCTTTAGGTCATGAGTTGGCCCAATGCTTTAGCCCAACTCTATTAAGGATTTTATTAAATCAAGTGTATATTAATATATATATATATATATATATATATATATATATATATATATATATATTAACATATGCAAGTCCATGGTGATGTAGAGAATGTGCATGAGATGTATTCTCTATATCCTTATATTTTGGACACTAGTGACATCTAAATTGTCAATACATATCATGACTTATGGCATGTGTGTGATGTCACATTTCCCTACACTTATCATTAGCTAAGTATATCTTTAAAAAAAAGGAGATATTAATAGGGTTAGTGAAAAGAAAAAAACCATAGGAGACATCCAAAGGCAAAGAAAAAGATATAACATATAAAAAACCTAGAGCTCTTTGAAGGATTAAGTAGTGGAAGTTATAGAGGTCAATAGAGAGAGGGCTCTTGCTAGTACTTGATTAAGACAAGATAGAGTTTTGGTGAAGCTTAGTGTTTCAAGCTAAAGGTCTCATAATTAGGAGACTTGAAGAGTTGAATCAAAGGAGCCAACCATTTAGTAGATTAATTATGGTCTACACCAACCATAGGAATTAGTAAGTTTTCTTGAACCTTAGAATTCCTAGGTTATTAATTTCTTGTTTTGTGATGGTTTGTATTTTAGTTATGTGTTAAATGCAAATCAAATCCTAGGATTTTAGGATTCTTGATCAAATCAAGAGTTATGTAATGTAAATTTTTAAAATTTTCCTCACTTAGCATTTGATGTGTAAGTTATATAATTGATTCCTTTCATTATCACTTTTAGTCTTTACTCGTGCATTTGCTAGTCTCATCTAACTAGAGTCTATAACCCAAATCCTAAAGGGGAGCATCGAGTTATTAAAAGAATGCTAAACTCACTGACTAGAGTCCATAACCCTAGTCATATGGGGGCATTCCCACTAAAGGAACCCTTAGCCTTTCATCCTAACTCATCTCATATAGATAAGCTAATAGTAACATCCACTAGGATTTTACCAAGTTGTGCATGCTATCCTTGTCCTAACATTGTCCGTTAAACCTGATATTCATAAATGACATGACTCTTCTAGTGTCTATCACCTAATCATTTCATAATGTTAGTTTTTATAGAATGTTTATACTCTGATCAACATGATCCTCATCTACTTCATGCAAGCCCGAAGCATGAGGAATGATAAGAATCATGTACCTCAGCTTGAATAATGTATGCAAACTAACAAATAACAATAACCATTGATGACAAAACCTATGAAATGTTGTCCATTTATTCTTATTAGATCCAATGAATAGGCTAGTAATTCAACTAGATTATGGACCTTTATGTCGACAAAATCAAACTGTAAACTATCAAATGATACTTTCAGGACTCCCAGTAAACATATCGAATATCGATATAGGGGCAAGAACTTGAGCTCCTTTTAATTAACCTTGGCCCTATGCATATGAGAGCATATAGGCTTTGGACATCATTTGAAGCTCAACAATTGACCCTTACATTGACATTGCATGATTACCTCAAGCACATTTGAATATCGTTCCTTAGTTTACCCTTTGGTTTTAATTAATATAAATTGAAACAACCTAGTTCCAAGAATAGAACGATAGTCCCCTGATGACTATAGGTTCAAAACCCACCTAGGAAAGAGACTGAAAAACTTTATGGAGAAATAAGGTTGGAAGCGAGAGCTTGCTTATGATTGGTTTGTTCACTATATAGATAATACTATCCAGCTCTCAAAATTAATGATGCATATATTACATACATATAGACAACATGTACTAACCACTATTTCTTGCAATAGTAATCATCATTCATTATAGGATTTTTGTATCCACTCCATGCATACATACTTACCCCTGTCTTTTGCAGGCACATATCATGCATCATTCATTTAGCTAACCTTAGTAAATGTATAGGAATCCAACATCCAACATGAGTGATCATGAAGTTAAATCTTCTCATCAAAGTAATAGAAAACTAAAAGCTAGGATTCAAGACCTGCTTAAGGATGCCATCATGGTTAAAAACTTCCAAACTCAAACTAGCGTCACTAGACATTTCCTCCATAATCTTGATAAGTCTAACTAGAAAAGCTTGCAACCATATGAAATACTATGCATCAAGACATTCCAACTTATGTACCTCAACCATGAACTATTGAATGTTGTTGTGTCATTATAGGACCCTTAAGAGAATTATGCTAATCCAACACCACAGAACTATGCCCATTGTATGAGGAAGTCAGTGCGATAGCAGGACAAATCCCCACTAAGACTGAGGAAGTAGTTTTCACTAACCAAGAGGTCAAATACCCAAGACTTGGAGCCAATTTTCTTGATCTAAGCTCATAAAAGCTTGACGAATTAGTCACTAAGTACAAATGACTGATTCCTATACAAATCCTAGCTTCTTATACTACTAAAAAGTTAGGTACCTTAATTTGGGCATGCCTCCTTACATGCTACCTCTTTATGTAATATTTTTCCCTCTCAAATGATAAGCTAGGAGACTATAAGATACTCTAGGTCATTGAAAGAATAGAATATGGAATGACTCCCTTCTTACTAATTTTAGCAGAAATCATTCAAGGTTTATATGACATCAAAAATAGAAAAGTCCAAACTTCACTGAGAGCCTTATTTTGCTTCAAATATAGTTGAAAGAAAAGCTAAGTCTGCTCTACAAACCTACAAGAAACTAGATGAGATACAAACCTAGGAATCACCTCGAAAGACATATCAAGGATGTTCACGGGCGCTCAGCCTACATCATAGCCTAGGAGTAGATCAAAATCATGATGGATACACCAAAATACCAAGTAAGATGGATGTATCCATGGTGGAAGCTAGAAGATGTGAGCCTCTACACATATGTCAACTGTGTGCCAATCTCAGGATTCAGGTTATACACCCACTACTATTTGGCACTAGTAAAGAGGCTGTTCAATGAGAAACAACACATACTGTTGGGTTTCGTGATACAAACACAGTGAAAAAATTAAAAATTTATCACGTTCCTAAACCTGGATCCATGTAATTCGACTACTTGATTAAATCTAGGGTTTCAAGAATCTCACCAAAACGTAGATGAGGCAAGATTTTCTGGAAGGATGAGAGGAGGTTCACACTGGTGACACCTTACCTCGAGCTTTTTGCTTTGGTTGTTTGGATCTAAACGTCTCCAAAAGGATGCGTCCTCTATAGGTATCCACATGAATAGCCCTTCATAAAATGAATTGGAGTGTGTGCTAGCAACTTTCTTGATTGTCTCACAAATTAAGAACAAAAGAAAAACTCTGTGCTTGTTTTCTAAAAAAAGAGAAAACGTTTTTGGAGGCAAGAAAAAAAAGTGTGTTAAACCCTAAAGAATGTAACATACCAATTACCTTTTAGTAATTTCCTATTTATTATATTCTTATTTTGTTTAAAAAAATTCAGAAATAATATCTTATTTAGTTATTTATTTAAAATAACATTTATCTTAAATAAATAAATAAATAAAACACTTTAATTATTTATTTCCACAGATTTTATTTTGGGCTTATTAAACCCATATTTGTTTTGGGCTTGTTCTAAGTGTGTGACCCTGTAGGTTCACATAACATTAGCAGTGGGCCTAAATCTCTATTTAGGCCTACAAGTCATAAGTGTCCTCTAGCAAGACATTATGACTACCCAAGTCATATGAAGTCAATAATCCAACATAACCTAATTATAGTGAATTTTATCATCCCTTTATCACATGATATCTTAATTGAACATAAGGCATAGAATGTCATCCTTATATAGTTTAATATTATGACTTGATTCTAAGTAGACTAAAAATTATAACTCCTTATCAATTCATTTCAGCATGGCTATGCATTTTCCTTCAGTCTATCTCATCAAGGGGCCCATAGATATCTTTCTCATATTAATGAGGGATAAATTCCTTCTGAATAACTCATATTCCTCATATAACTAATTTCATATCCAATAACATCCTATCTAATCATTCGGTTAAGACAATGTTAAAATGTGTCAAAACATAAAATAGCTATATAGAAATCCATGATGATTTCAAGGTCAAAGGACCGAAATAAAATTACTATGATGAGAAATACTTATGATAATAATCTATGCAGTATTCTCATAGTGGGTCAATCCAGTCCATGATCTCTCATCATGCATCTATGAGTTGACTTAATATCTCATATTCTTGATTAGTAAAACATAACCATCAGTCAATATCATACTAGACTTAATACTTTAAGATTTATATAATTAATAAATGGCTAGGGATAATTAGAATCGAACTTTTATTTTAATCTAAGGGTTTTACTATCAAGTCACATACTTGATGGCCTTAGTAAGAATTAACTATTCATATAATTATCATAAAATCAAATGATAATGAAATACCTCTTTATTAATAAAATTAGAAAGTCAATACATAATCACATGATTGGCCTAGTACATATCACTAACACATACATTCTGAGCTTATTGATTTATCTGGCAGTAGGATACAATAATGGTTTTTCGATCACTTCATAACAACATGGAGGAAAAGAATCATCTGCCAATTTACCACTAGTAATCAAGATGATGTTACTGATGAAGCATACAAACAATGGATGATCCAAAGACAGAAACATCTATCAAATAACTCATCCATAGAAAGTTTACTTATTTAATTTATGTGGTTTTTCTTTATTTGAAACTGATGATGTAATGAACTCTAAAGTTAATGCAATGAAATCATATTTTGTTTACTTGTTTGATGTCTTTCCTGAAGGTAGTGTGCATTGCATTGATCAAAACATTCGCATATTGGACATTAATTCCATATGCACTAAATTATTTAACATTGGTGGCATAAAATCTCAACCATGCATTCTGCATATTTTGAAAGATGTTACCCCTGAAGAGAGGAGAAAAATTGAAAAACTATTAATAAAATATTTAAAATTTTTTGCCTGGATGTACAATGATATGCCTAGTATTGATAGAGACATAGCTTAATAATTCATTCTTACCAAAGATGGGTGCAAATTGGTAAAGCAAAAACTCAGAAGACTCATACAAGAATGGGCCCAACTCGTGAAAGAAGACATTGAGAAATAGATCAAGGTAAAATTCCTAAAGGTAGTAAACTATCCAAAATGGTTAGCAAATGTGGTGCCAGTACTAAAGAAAGACAAAAGGGTTAGAATCTACATCGACTATAGAGATATGAATAAGGCTTGCTTGAAAGATGATTTCCCACTACCTCAAATAGACATACTGGTTCACAGCACTGCCACATGTGCAATGTACTCCTTTATGGATGGATTCTTTGGGTACAATCAGATCCTAATGGCCATACAACACACATAAAACTTTCATAATAGAATGGGACACTTATTGCTATAGAGTAATCCCCTTCGATTTAAAAATGCAAGAGCAACTTACTAGAGAATGGCAACTACAATGTTCCATGATATGATACACAAAGAAGTGGAAGTATAAGTCAATGAAATGATGGTCAAGTAAAAAACCAGGGAAGAACATGCATTCGATTTCAAAAGACTCCTCAAAAGAGTTAAAAAGTACAGTCTTAGGCTTCATCCAAAGAAATGCATATTCAAGATCACTTCAAGAAAGACATAGGGCTATGTTCTCAGTTAGAATGGGATTGAAATAGATCCAGATAAAGCAAAAGTAGTCAAAGAGATTCTAGTACCATGAATAGAAAAAGAAATCAGAGAGTTTCTAGGGAAACTATAATTCATTAGTAGATTCATCGCCAAGTTCGCAGTAGTGTGTGAACCAATCTTTAAGCTACTCAGAAAAGATCAACCAGTTGAGTAGAATGAGCAGTGTCTGTTAGTATTAGATAGGATCAAAAGCTACCTAGCTAACCCACTAGTTTTGAAAGCACCAAAATTAGGGATACCTTTAACCCTGTATATGGCTATCAAAGGAAATGCAATCAGTACAATGCTAGCTTAAGAGGGAGAAATGAAAGCAAAGCATATAGCCTACTACTTAAGTAAGAAGATGTTATCATATGAGGAAAAGTATAACCAAGTCAAGTAGATACGTCTGGCAATAGTATGGGCAATGAAGAAACTCTGACATTACTTTCAGTCCTATAGAATTCAGGCTATGTCAAAAATAGACCCAATGAAATACTTCTATGAAGCTCCTTCTCTAGTAGGAAAACTTGCTGAGTGGCTCATTCTATTGACATAATTCAATGTGTAATACCTGACTAAGAAGGCAACAAAAGGAAGAGCAATGGCTAAATTTCTAGCTCTAAACCCCATTCCAGATTCAGAAGGAATCCAACTAGACTTCCTGATTTAGCCATCAAGATTCAAAGGTGGCGAATGTATTTTAATGGGGCATTTAATCAGTTTAACATAGGATTCAATGTCATATTATAATCTTCAGAATGCAAAGTGGTACCAATTTGCAAAAAGCTAGAATTTATAGTCATAAATAATGAAGCGAAATATGAGCACGAATGCTTGGAAAGAAGCACTAATAGCCCTAGATTTTATAAAAGTTGAAATCTTCAGAGATTCCATGCAAGTAATCAATCATGCCACAGAAGAGTGGGAATTAAAATAGTAGCACTTAAGGCCTTACCTAGATCACTTGAGGCTACTTACCATTTTCTTCCAAAAATACAGATTCATTCACCTCCATAAGAACCACAATTACATAGCATATGCACTTGCTTCCCTAGCAACAGTATTGGAAAGGGCCATCCAAAATGCCTATGAAGCCATTAATCCTACACAAATTAGGATAACCTTGTCCTAAGAACTGTAGAATAAAAAAATAAAAACAATTGAAAAACCCTGGTTTTACGACATCCAAAAATATTTGAAGGAATGAGCCTATTGTTAGTATAAGGTATGCCCTAGTGGTATTCTTGTAATTATTTAGACATTGTATATAATCTTGTGGCAATAAAATATTCTTTTAAATAAATATGTTATTGTTATGAGTATTGTTCCTTTAGTATTATGTTAAATAAATTTATTATCAAAGAGTTGATAATATGAGTTATAAATTTATTCAGTATATTTACTATAAATTATTTGTAGTTGATTAATTAATATTTGGATAATATTAATTAGACTATCACCTCTCCCTGTTTTCCTTGATTAGTGTGAGAAACTAATAATGGGAGGTAGTGAATCTCATGCTACTTGATATGAGTGATCAAAATAGACATGTGGATACTCATTAGATGGGTTAATCGAACAGTGACATTAGTATTGCGATTGCAAGGTTATTCATCTATAATCAACAATCACAATCTAGATTATAATGGTGCATATATTCCTTAGACTTGAGGTGACATAGTCATCCACATTTAGGTGGTTAGAGTTTGTTACCGCTTACATACTTGTGTTAATCATCACATGGGTATATCACGTGTAGTGGCTCTAATTAGTTAAATGTAGGGATGAATGTTTAACCAAGATGGGATTCATTACCTGGTGTGAAATAGGATAGATCCTATGCTATCTAAGTTTATTCTTGATGAATAAATTCCTAGCTAGGATAAATACAACACAATCTAAAAAAGAGTTTCAGCACTAGAAAGAGTTCTAGTATTTGTTGTATTTTCTCAAGAATTAAAACTTAAGAAGAGGTCATATAATAAAGCTATTAGAGTTTGATAATACCTTGATTCTAGGCTATAATGGGATCTTTAATGAAAGGAATTTAGTGCATGGTAATTATGATCAAGTTCGTGTGAATCATCATATGCATTCATTTCTAATTGGATAACTATGATATTGATACTAGGGGTCAATCATAGTTTATGAGAACTAAATGTGAATAATTAGGATTTTCACATTTAGAATTGAAAAGAGTTTCAAATAATATTAAATGTTAATATTATATTTTCTTATTGCCATTTAGACATGAACCTAGTAAGTCACACCTAATAGAGTTTTATTTATTCACTATAGTATTAATCTAAAAAAGAGTTTAATCAATTAATCAAGATTAATAGAATTAGATTTATGTTTTGAACAATGATTCTAGTATATCATGAAATGTAATTCAAATAAGAGTATTATTTATTAATTTATATTTAATTAATATTGGATATTAATTAATATATATTAAATTAAGATATATATATATATATATATATATATATATATATATATATATGTTGTTATTTATTTTTGGACTTATATTAATGGTCCAAATTGGTTTGGACATAGGCCAAAATTTATTTTCAACCAAAGATTAATTAAATTCTATATCTATGTATACATATAATTTAATATGTAAAATAATACATTTGATGTATATTTTACATACAAATGTATATATTAATATGTGTAGGTGGCAAGCTCAATTATTGAATTTAGCAAGGTGGCATATTAATTAAGTGGATATTTCTAAAGTAGGCCTAAGGTGTCATTTTTAATCATTTAGATGGTTAGGTGTATACCTAAGGTGGCATACTTAATAATCACTTAATTAATTAATGCATACATTTCCTTAGTGGGAAATTACTACACATATATCATTTCATATATCTAAAGCAATTCAAGTGACTTGGTAAGAGAAGGAAGAGGCAAAATAATGCTTAAGTGAGTTTTTGCTTAAAGAGTTAAGAAAAATCACTAAGTGATTTTGGTTATTATAAGATCATAAATCAAAAATAAATGCAACATATACTCTATACTTGTGCTTTTAATTAAATTAGTACAAGTTACTAAGTTTAATTAACACAAGTAAATGATAGATAAGGCTTTGGTGTTTCAAACTAGAGGCCTTACATTTTGGAGGGCTAAGCATTTGATTCAAGGAATTGAACAAAAGGAAGGCTTATTCTATAATAAGTAAGTTTACAAACTTATAATTATTTAATTTTTTATTTGTATATTGCTTAATTTATTTAGTTGTGTATTTCAAAGCAATTTGAATACTGGGCAAATAAAATTCTTCATTATATGAAGGGTTATGATGAGTAAATTTTTGAAATTTACTATATCTAGACTTATGCTTACTACACATGTATTTATGTTTATATACCATAATTGATTTCTAACACCTATCCTGATCAGGCAAGTGAAAAAGATAAAGCAGCCATCTAATGATTAGCATTGAAATTCACATCACACCAAGGTGTGCTATACAGAAGAACTTTAGATGGTTTACAACTTGATGCCTAGATGAAACTAAGGCTATAAAATCAATAGAATAAGTACACAAAGGTGTTTGTGGTCGACACATGAATGAAGCAATCCTAGCTAAAAAGCTAATTGGACAAGGGTTCTTCTGGATGATGGAAGATTGTGTCAAAATTCTAAGGGAATTCCACTAATGTCAAATTCATGGGAATGTCATCCACCTTCCCCTAATAGAATTACACTACATCTCCTCTCCATGGCCTTTCTTAGTATAGCGACTAGATATAATTAGGCAAATCCACCTGATAGCCTTGAACAGACACAGGTTCATCTTAGTGGCAGTGGATTACTTTATAAAGTGGGTCGAAGCATAATCATTCATAAAGAAATTTGTTCTATCGATATGGGATCCCCTATCACATCATCTCTGATAATGGTGTTCAATTCCAAGGGGAAGTTAGAGAACTACTAAGGAGATATAAGGTGGAACATCATGAATCTTCTCCTTACTGACCATAAGCAAATGGAGTCATCAAAGCCATAAATAAGAACATCAAGAAGATTTTGTCAAAAATGACTTAGACTTACCGAGACTGCTAGATAGATTGCCATATGCCTTATGAGGGTACCGAACAATAGTTAGAAATTCAACCAGAGTAACTCCTTTCTCAATAGTATACAAATTAGAAGTAGTACTTCTAGTTGAAACAAAAATCAAGTCTCTTCAGGTAGCAATTGAATCTAAATTGCCAGAAGTATAATGGGCTCAATAGAGGAACAATAATCTGACTCTCTTAAATAGTCAAAGGCTTAAGAATCTATACGACGCATAAGTGTATCAGGCTTGGCTAGCTAAAACCTTCAATAAAAAGGTGAAACACAAGAGTGTGAAAGCAAGAGACTAGCTATTAAAGCAAATAAGGCAAAACATTCCAGACCCTAGATAGAAATTCAAACTACACTAGGAAAGCTCATACTTGGTCAAACATGTCTTATCGAAAGGAGCAATCAAGCTTATAGATTATAAAGGTAATGAATTCTCTGAAATGATCAATATACACCACTTAAAGAAGTACTATGTCTAGGAAAAAAATCCCGCTAAGTTGAAAAACTAAAAATGGCAGCCCAAGCAAAAGTTAAGGACTTCCCACTAGGTTGAAATCCCTACATGGGCAACCGAGGAAAATATTAAGGAAAGAGAGAAAATACTTAAATAGAAAACCTGAGAAGGCTAGTTAAGGACAGAGGTAACCACAAGTTTGAAATTTGTATAAATGCACATGTGCTTTTCTTAAATGATTTTAGTGAAATGAGAATGATTACCAATTTTTGTGAAATGTCTTTGAAAAAGTGCAATACATTTATATCATCATAATTTGCATTAAACATGCTTTGCATTTTCTTTTATTACTTCACCATAGTTCTTACTATCTTCTTTGAACTCTCTCTATCATCAAAGCCTAAAAAAAAAGCCTAGCAAGGTGTGAAGAGCTCTGACGGGAGACACCCTAGGCAAAAGAGGAAAGAGAAAAGAAAAGAGAACCTAGCTAAGTACGAAAAGATCTAAAAGGAGACGCATTAAGCAAAAAAGAGAAAATTAAAACAGGCAAACAATAGCAATGGCAAACATCACCAGACATAGCAACTACATACAACAAGAAGCATATACAGTACAATTATCATCATACATGTATCATACAACACATGCAGGACAAATTCCTAGATACAACACCAAGAGTCCATGACCTCAAGAGAATAATACAACAAAGTAACGCTAAGCCAAAAAGCCCTACACCTAGCTCCTAAAACAACTACATCAGTCTTGGCTGCTATCAGAAGCAAACATGAATCCTGCTCAAGCATCCCTCTCATATGATATGGGCTCATCGTCATTCATCCCAAAGGATGCTAACCATGACTCTAGCTCACCAATACAATCATGATTAGTTGTGCACTCCTACTCCTACTCCTACTCACGGCTACCATAAAGATGTTCAGCCTACATTACATGAAATTTGCATATTATACATGCATACATAAAACATATGCATAAATAAATAGGTATAATAAATAAGTTATACCCTCTGATTGCTCATAAACTTTATAAAGTTTTGTTGTGCACTCCCTACAACAGTATACTAGTACTGACCAAAAGAGACAGGAATCTATAAAAAATAAGCAAATAAGTCTAGCACCAATCATCAAATAAATGAAACAATGGCAAAATAAGTGAAATAAAGCATGAACATGGGAAGCATTAGGAGGGATAACATCTGATTGAGGAAAGCTAGGGCTAGGCAAATCAAGATACACTCCTCTACCAAAAATGTCCATCCCATATAGGACCAAGAATGACCTAACCAACAAGTCCCTAAGAATGGTACTACCAGAAGCCACACCACTAGTATGGGCAATCACCTCAGTTCAGAACATGCCCTCATCCTCCTCAAAGGAGGATCATGATCTCTTTAGGTGAGATCCCCATCATTGTAGATAAGTCCCTATAACCATATCAATTATAGCTTATTGCCAAAAAAATTTGTTACATACTTGTACAAAATAGGAACAAAAGCCTATCGGATTAGAGGAAGCTTATATAATGCAAATGTGCATAGTTGTTTAGGCTAGTTAAGGTTTATTTTCATTTCATTTCATTATGTTTTATGTGTTTTTTTTTGGTTTTTGAATTGATTTTTTTACTTATTTTATCATTAGGACTCACTATATAAGTTTTATGCATGATTTAGGGCTCAAATGAGATTTAAAAGACACTTTGAGTTGATTAGAACAAGCTAGGAAACAAAAGGATTTAAGCTTGGATCATCAAGAAGGTTTACAACTCGTCACTAAAGGTGCGAGTCATCACCAAGAGTCTCTATGACAAGTCGTCACATTCGTGCCTTACCCAAGAGTTGCAACCTTTCTTGGTTTAAGCCCTTTTTATATTTCAGCCATAACTCCATCTACAAATAACTAAATTAGGTGATTTAAGTTGCTCTAGAAAGATAACAGAATGAGATAAAACTTTTATGAAGGAACATTCTAAAGATAAAGTCATTTGGATGGATGGAAATGCCCTTAAATTTATAGAATCTGCAAATGGGGTGTCAAGTGGTGCCTTTCCAAGTCCAACCATATTCTAGTCACTTCCAGCAACCTCCAAGGTCTATATCTGTATCATTTTTGGTCAAACATAGGGGAGACATAGAAATTACTATAGTGTTCTAGAAATATGATTATTATCTTTTAGTTTTAAGAGTCATTGTATGAAACACTTGAAGAAGAAAAGCCAAGTGCAAGAGAAGATCATCCTAAGTATTAAGGATCCTTCAGAAGACATAGAAGGGAGTTTTACTTATTCTATTCTTTATCTTTTTATCTTTCTTTCTATGTTGAATTTTATCTTCTTTTATTATTTCTTAAGGTATCCAGGCTAAGAATTTTGTATGGGAATTATAATGACAAATTAAATAAAAACTACATTTTTATCTTATATCTTTCATGATTTAATTTTAATTAGTGATTATTTGTGTTGTGTATGCTTGATCACCATATGTAACTTGTTAATCAAATTATCACCAACAGGAGTTAGGGTAATTTGGTGGAAAGTGATTGAGATTACTTAAGATTGTAATTTTGCTAGGAATCATAAGGGGAATTCATTTTAAGGGAGACATAATTAGTATAATATGCTTTATGGTTTTCACTTATCTCTATAATACAACGAGAGTGCATGTAAACTCTAAGAGGAAATACCTTTAATCGATAACGAGAGTTGCTTTTAAAGACTATAGACTATTTTCCAATCAATATGTTTTATGATAACTATGTTTAAAGTTCTTGTTTAGTTCTGATTTGTGATCCTCTCTAGATAGATATATATATTGTTTGTCTTATTATTTTAATAATTAGTTAATGTTTAGAATTCTTTATTTGTTCTAGTCATTATTAAAATTATTATGGTTTTATTTTATCTATCCATCTAAGTATCTATTTGGTTAATACAAGATTAACCCTAAGTCCCTAGTGTTCGACACCCTACTTGCTCTATACTAAGTCCTAGACATAAGGGTATACAATTCCACCTGCTTTAGAATTTGGCGCTATTGCTGGGGAACTGGGATATAATTTTTATTAACTTAGGATAGAGAAAGGTTGTTTTAGGCCTTATTTTTATTTTGTTTTATTTTTTATTTTTTCTTTTTCTTTTTCTTTTTTTATATATTTTTTTTATTTGTTGTTATTTGTTAAGTTTAATTTGTTAAATTATGAATTTACATTTTTATACTTACTAGAAGTACTAGTGATATTAATTTGAACTTTGATCTTGAAATTGATATAACTTTACGTGCTTTACACAAGGAGCAAAGGCAAAGAAGAGAAAATCAACCGAATTTGAATGATATGGCTCAATTGGAAAGGAGAATGTTAGGCGATTTTGTAATGCCTAACATCTCAGGTAATTTTAGAGGGATTATGGCTCTGACTATTGCTAACAATGATTTTGAGGTCAAACCACGTATCATCTAAATGGTGCAAAACAATCAGTTTGGAGGCTTACGAAGAGAAGATCCCTATGCCCACATATTAACTTTCCTTAATGTGTGTGTAACTTTTAAGATTAATGGTGTAATAGATTACGTAATCAGGCTCAGACTCTTTTCATTTTTATTAGGGATAAAGCACAACTTTAGCTTGCTAGTTTGCCAAATGAATCAATCATAACATGGGACCAATTGAAGCAAGCATTTTTACACAAATATTTACCACCACATAAGATGATCAAGTTTCACAATGAGATCACTACTTTCAAGCAAAATGGAAGTGAGACAATATATTCAGCTTTGGAGAGATTTAAGGAACTCCAAAGGTAATGTCCACATCATGGCTTGCCGGAATGGATGATTCCTTAAATTTTCTAAAATGGGTTGATGGATGAAAATAGAAACATTATGAATGCAGCAGCCAGTGGAAAATGGATGGATATAATAGCTAGAGAAGTCGTTACTTTGCTTGAAGAACTTACATCTCAAGGATACATGGGTGATGAAACAACTATGGTAAAAGTAAGGGGAGTTTTGGAGCTTTACGCAATTAAAATGTTGAATGCAAAGGTGGATGCTCTCACCATTCTGGTAAATAGAAATCAAATTAATTCTTTAGAAAGCACTAATGTTTTTTTTAAGTCTTGTAGAGGACCAACTAAATGAGGATGTGAACTATATACAAGGTGGTTTTAACTAATGGATGGGGCTGAATTCCAACACCTATAACCCTCAGTGGAGGAACTATCCTGGTTTCTCATGGTCAAACCCATCCTCTCAATTAAACCTCCATATAACCCAAACACCAAACCTTAAAATCCACCAGGATTTTCATGAAACAACAAACCTTTAATCCTGCCCATCCTAAACCTACTCTTAAAAATCTCATGGAATAATTTTTCAACCAATAAATGTCCATAAATAAATAAAATAAGGAACAATTTAAGCAACTAAACTCTAAGCTTTAGTAGCTTGCTACTCATAACTGCATCATTGAAACCTAAATTGCCTAATAAACCTCTTCATCAAATACTAAACCTTTGGGAAAGCTTCCTAGCCAACCAGAGTATGTACAAAAAGAGTCTTGTCAAGCAATTACCTTGTGTAGTGGTAAGGAGGTTGAAAAGGATCTCAATAAGAAAAAGAGAGTGGTTGATGATGGTGGGGTGGAGATTAAGGAAGTGGATGTTAGAAGTAAAGATAATGATGAGTGTGAAAAGAAAGATAATAAGGAAGATACCATACCATTAAAAAATGATGAAACAAGGGTAGATGTTAAAACCATTCCTTTTCTTTAAAGGTTCATAAGGTGTAACTTAGATAAGCAGTTTGGAAAATTCCTCGATTATTTCAAGGAAATCACTATCATCGTATCATTTGTGGATGCCATTAGAGACATGCTAGCTTAAGGTAAAATTTTGAAGGATATTATTAGCCATAAGGCAAGCTTGAAGATTATAGCTTCGTATCTCTTGTTAAAGAATCCAAGGCTATGTACTCCAAGTCTCCACTAAAGCATAAGGATCTAGGTTCATTTATAGTTCCTTGTAATATTGGTGCTAGTGTTAGCCTTATGCCTTACTCTATTTACAAAAGGCTTAATTTGATGAGCTTAAGCCAACCAATATGTGTCTTTCTATGGCAAAAAATTTTTCATATAGCCACTTGGCATTCTAGAAAATCTGCTAACAAAATTGGGGAAGTTTATAATACTAACTGACTTTGTTATGTTGGAAATGGAGGAAGATCTTAAGATTCCAATTTTTTTTGGAAGACCATTTTTTATGACAGTAGGAGCAATTATTGATATGAAGAAGGGAAAGATCACATTAAAGGTGGATAACTAAAGTATGGAATTTAATGTGCTGAAAATCATGATGTCAACACCTGTAGAAGTGGCAAGTAAAATTGATTCTATTGGTCTTATTGATGAATGCATTGAATAAGTAATTCATAAGTGTGTGAGGAATGATTATATGGAGCCATCCGGAATGCAAGAAGTTAATGAGCAAATTTTGGAGGTAACCCCATATTAACTTTCCCATAAGACATAAAGATTTGAACCTTTAAGTAGAGAGGATGATCCAAAGGATACTACATTAAGTGAAGAAGTCAAGATGGAGCTCAAATCCCTACTGTCAAATCTAAGATATGCATTTCTTGACTCTAACCTTAAATTTCCTTTTATTATTAATTCATCTTTGATTATTGATAATGTTGATGCCTTATGTGATGAATTGCTTAATCAAAAAAATGCCATTAGGTATTCTATAAATGATTTGAAGGGTATTAGTCCTAATGTATGTATGCATAGGATACTTTTAGAGGACCATTCTAAGCCTTCTATTGGAGGTCAAAGGCAGTTAAACCCCACTCTTAAGGAAGTGGTGAGAAAAGAGGTAACTAAGTTGCTTGATAATGGAATCATATATTCCATTAGTGATAGTAAGTGGGTAAGTTCCATTCAGGTTATACCAAAGAAGGGAAGCTTAACTATTGTTAGGAATGAATCTAATGATCTTATACCTAGTAGAACAGTAATGGGATGGTGTATGTGTATTAACTATAGGAAATTGAATAAAGCAACTAGGAAGGACCATTTCCCATTGCCTTTTATTTACCAAGTCCTTGAGAGACTAGCCAAATTTTCTTATTTTTTTTAGTTGGATGGATTAAGTGGTTTTTAACAAATTCCTATTCCCCCTGAGTATTAATCTAAAACCACCTTTACATGTCCATATGGTATTTTTGCTTTTTGGCATATGCCTTTTGGTTTATGTAATGCACCTACAACTTTCCAAAGATGCATGTTTTTAATATTTAGTGATTTCCTTGATGATTATGTTGAAGTTTTTATGGAAGACTTCAGTGTTTATGGTACTAATTTTTCCACTTGTTTAGACAATCTATCTAAAGTTCTTGACAGGTGTATTGAGCATGGATTAGTCTTGAATTAGGAAAAATGTCACTTTATCGTACAAGAGGGAATTGTTCTTGGTCATTCAATTTCTAAGAGGGACATTGAAGTTGATAAAGCAATGATCGAAGTCATTAAAAATTTGCCACCTCCAAAGAGTGTTAAGGAAATAAGAAGCTTCCTTGGACATGCAAGTTTCTATCGAAGATTTATCAAAGACTTCTCCATGATAGCAAAGCCATTATGTAGGTTACTTGCTAAAGATGCTATTTTTGAGTTTGATGTTATGTGCCTTGATGCATTTTCAACTTTGAAAAGAGCTCTTGTTTTCACACCCATTTTGCAACCACCTAATTGGGAGCAACCATTTGAAATAATGTGTAATGCTAGTAACTTTACGATTGGGGCTATGCTAGGTCAAAGAAAAGAAGGCAAGCCTTATGTGATTTACTATGCTAGCAAACTACTTGATGATGCTCAAATCAACTACACCACAATCGAAAAGGAGTTTCTTGCTATTATTTATGCATCTAACAAGTTTAGAGCATATCTTATGGGGTAAAAGGTGATTGTTTATTCAGATCATACTACTCTTAAATATCTTCTAAGCAAGAAGGATATAAAACCTAAACTCCTACAGTGGATTTTGATGCTTCAAGAGTTTGATTGGGAAGTGAGAGACAAAAAGGGAAGTGAGAACCTTATTGCAGACCACCTCTTAAGGATTGATTAAGATGGACTCAAGGGGAATGATGATGGTGTGCCAATTAATGACACATTCCATGATGAACACTTACTAACTGTGGTATCAAAGCAACTTCCATTGTATATAGATATTGCAAATTATCTTGTGAGTGGTGTTCTTCCTTATGAATTGGATTATTGACAAAGAAGGAAATTTCTACATGATATTAGATTCTACTATTGGGAGGGGCCTTTGCTTTGCAAGAGATGTGTTGATGGTTTAATTCAAAGATGCATTCCTCAATATGAAGCTCAAGATATTTTGAGACATTGCCATTCCTTGGAGGTTGGAGGACACTTCAGTGCAACAAAAAATGGCATCTAAGGTACTACAATATAGTTTTTGGTGGCCAAATTTATTTAAAGATGCTAGAGATTTTGTTCTTACATGTGATAAATGTCAAAGAATGGGTAATATCACTAGGAAACTTGAGATGCCTTTAAAAGGAATCCTTGAAGTTGAGCTCTTCGATGTTTAGGGTATAGATTTCATGGGTCCATTTCCTAGTTCTTTAAGCTACAAGTATATTTTGGTCATGGTGGATTATGTTTCAAAATGGGTGGAAGCATTACCAACCATTACTAATGATGCTAAAGTGGTCAAGAGGATGCTTAAGAGAACTATTTTTCCTAGGTTTGGTACTTTGAGGGCATTGATTAGTGATGGAGGTTCCCATTTTTGTAATCATGTGATTAAGGCTCTCTTAAAGAAGTATGGAGTAACACATAAGGTTTCTACTCCATATCACCCACAAATAAATAGGAAGGTTAAGATTAGTAATAGAGAGATTAAGTGGATCCTAAAGAAAACAATATCTTCTTCATGGAAGGATTAGGCGTTAAAGCTTGATAATGCTTTACGGGCAAATAGAATAGCCATTAAAACCCTAATTGGCCTTACTCCTTACCAATTAGCTTACAGGAAGTCATGTCATCTTCCTGTTGAATTAGAGCATAAGGCATATTGGGCAACAAGGGCTTTGAATTTTGATTTAAAGATGGTTGGTAGTAAATGGTTACTTCAACTTAACAAATTAGATAAGTTAAGAATGAATGCTTATGAGAATGCAAAGTTATATAAAGATCGTACTAAGTTGTGGCATGATAAGAACTTATCTAATAAGGAGTTTCATGAAGGTGAGCTTGTTCTCCTTTATAATTCAAGCCTCAGATTATTTTCAAGAAAATTAAAGTCACGATGGATGGGTCCGTTTAAAGTTGTCAAAGTTTATCCTCATGGAGTAGTTGATCTTACTAATGCAAAGGGTCAAATTTTTAAAGTAAATGGACATCGTCTTAAGCCCTACTTGATTAATGATACAATTGATCTGAGTTACTCTATCTCTCTATCTACACCCTAGTTGAAGTATAATAAGGTCAAGCTATAAACTTTTAGAATTTAGCAAGTTATGATTCACATATTTTTCTTTTATTTCATGATAATTACTTTCACTAATTTACCCACATTTCTTTAATTAATATGTTTATTATTAGTATACATTTAGTTTATGATTAGTTTTCTATTCTATTTTTATAAATTTTTACATATATTCATTGCACTCTCAATTGTGTTTAGTTAGGCACCAAATATGCACACAATAGCACACACTGTCATGACTTGTCACGCTTTGACAAGTCGTAACAAAGACATAAGGTGACAAGCCATCTCGTGTTGACGACTCGTAACTGCACCTATTGGTGAAGAGTCATCACGCGTGTACGACTCATCATAGAGAGTTAAGGTGACGAGTCGTCACCATATTGACGACTAGTACACCCATATACATCCTGCTTATAAATGCATTCTTATATGTTTTTAATTATCATAGCTTAATTTCATTATTTTTATATATATTACACATCTTATTTGTTCATATATTTTTCTTATTCTACTGATTCCTAAACTAAACAATATTTTATAAATGAAGAGTTGTTTCTTTTCCAAGAATGGGCATACCCTTTCCCATCTTTACACACCTTTTCACTAAACCTTACACCCCTACATCTTACACCCTTATGACATCCATAAATACCCCCTTTTGACCACCCAATCTCACATGTATCCTTATACCAAAGAATTTGCATTTACTTAAACTATCTTCTCTCATCTCTTACTCTTTCATCTTTTTATTCTTTCATTCCTTTTACACTTTGGCTTTCTCTTCATCTCTTCTCTAATCTAAACCTAATTGAACCACTCTTCATTCTTTCATCCTTTTTATTTTCTTTTTGCCTTTATAATTCATTTAAGTAAGACTATAATCATGGGTAAGACTAGAGGATCATCTTCTAAGAGGCCACACATTAAAGAAACACATCAAGAGGAGGAGGATCTTCCCCAAGCTTACAAAGACAAGTTTCCAATCCTTACACATAAGGAAGGTGCCAAGTTCACAATAATCAAGTTTAAGGAAATATTGGGTTATAAGTACATTCCTAACTCCCTTTTGAATTATGTGGGTATGTTTGAATCTTTTGATCAATTATTGACTCAATGTGGGCTTAAGAAATTTTTTTTTTTGCATGAAGATACCAATGATGAATTGACTATTGATTTTTATACTACTTTGGATGTTAATGCTAAAAATTCATAAATTTTGGAATTTCGAATGCAAGGGAAAAAACATCAACTTACTTACACTTTCATGAATTGTGTCTTTGGTTTCAAATGAGATAGGTTGTGTGATCCCCCATCATCTTTTAAGTTGAATGAATTCTGGATGTTTTTGACTGGGTTGCACACACCATTTGACTCTAGGAAAGGCAAGGCTATGTTTATTAAGGACTTGAAATATTGGTTGCTGCATAAAGTGCTTGCATGTGTTTTATTTTATAAAACTAAATTCAATAGAGTCTCTACACAAGAGTTGTTTCTAATGTGGTGCATTCATAATAAAAAATAAGTGCATTGGACCTATTGGGTGTTTAATCAATTGTAAACTTATGCTTCCCATAAGGATGCACCTTTGACTCATGGCCATTTGATTACCATTATTGCAAAAGATTTGAATGTTAACCTTGCTAATTATACTAATTTTGTTTATTGTTCTTATTTTACCAAGCAAGCTTTTATAAGAGGAGAAGTAATGGATGCTACATTTCATTTGATTCCTCCCTGATTCTGCTCTTATTGGAGGGCAATTATAGGACCACCACCAGCTAAGGAGCAATACTATGAAGAATCTACCTAGCAGAGTGATCCAGAGGAGGAATTTCCTCAATATACACCATTCAATGATGTTCCTCTCCTTACTTATCCAATTCAAAGTACCACTGGTGGATCCTCAAGTGCACATCCTCCTATTTGAGATTAGATTTTGGATATGCAAATCGCTATAAAGTGTCAGCTCAATGAGATGGAGTTTCAAAACTAATAACTTGCTCATCAGCAATGTAATATGGAGTACAAATTGAATCAATTTTTCACTCACTCTGGCTATCATATCGCATTTCCACTTGCCACCCCTACAGATGATTAAGGGAGTACTTTTATCCTTTCCTTTGCTTTATTTTTAATTACATTGAGGACAATGCATGTTTTTAAGTGTGGGGGAGGGGATATTAGTAGGTTATTAGTAGTATATGGTGGTATATAAGTAGTATCTTGTTTTCATGTTTTATATATTTTATGTGTGTTGCATGTTTTGTATTTTGCATATGTCATTGTCGTATTTTGAATTTAGGGTATTGCTAATGCTATTTTGCATTCATATTATTCATTCTCTTCCCATATTTAATAAGTAGTTATTCTTTTTAGTCTATTGCTTTTGATTGAGGTTAATCATTAATGTTGATAATTAGATTTTGTATGCTCTATTAATAGAACTTGAAAGTTTCATCTAGTATAGGTTATAAATTTTCCTTTTTATCTCTTTTTATTATTTTTAAGATCTAAAAAATATTTGGTTAACTAGCTAACTATGCTTAAGGCTAAAGTGGTAAAGATTTAAACTTAGGTTTTCTTAGAATTTCAAATAACCTTAGGGAAACTATAGCCATAATACTCATGAAACTCACTTTTCAATAATGGATAAGGACATTTTTATCTTAAAAAAATAATAATAACAAATAATGCTTGTAATGTGATGCATCTTGAGTAAGTTGGTGCAATTGAGTATGCTCCTTAGTTATATTCATTTGGAAATGGTTGTATGATGTTGTAAGTATATGTATTTTGAGTAAGTTGTGTGCATTTGTGTTTACTTCTCATTTTCATTCATTTGGTAAGAAAAAATATATATTTAAATAAAATGTCTAAAAATGCCATGAGAAGAGTGAGTTGATGTGTATGCTTAACATTGTCTCAAGGTTCCTTTTTCTTCCAATAAATCATAAGTTTGGAGAATAACTATTTTGTTTAAGTAGCTTGGTTAGAGCTTTGACTTTGTGTTCTTGATTTTATTCTTGGTGAATTCATTGCTTATGCTATGAAACTTGCTTGTTTTATTATTATGGAGCATTGAAGTTTGATTGATTAACTATCTTTTATAACCTCTTTCATTTTTTAGATGAATTGACAAGACAACTACATTTATTTTAGAAGAGATGATAATTTGGTGTGCTTTTCTGTACTAGATCTTTTCTTGCTTGAGGGAAAGTAAGGTCTAAGTGTGGGGGAGTTTGATATAATGCAAATGTGCATAGTTGTTTAAGCTAGTTAAGGTTTCATTTCATTATGTTTTATGTGTTTGTTTGGTTATTAAATTGATGATTTTATTTATTTTATCATTAGGACTCACTATGTAAGTTTTATGCATGATTTAATGACATTTAAAAGACACTTTGAGTTGATTGGAACAAGCTAGGAAGCAAAAAGAGTCAAGCTTGGATCATCAAGAAGGTGTATGACTAGTCACTAGAGGCACGAGTCATCACCAAGAGTCCTTATGATGAGTCATCACCTAGTGACGAGTCATCACCTAGTGATGAGTCATCACACTTGTGCCTTACCCAAGAGTTGCAACCTTTGCCAATTTGAGCTTTTTTTGTATTTCTATCATAACTCCATCTACATAATTTCAAATTAGGTGATTCAAGTTGCTCTGGAAAGAAAATAGAATAGTCTACAAGTTCTATAAAGTAATATTCTAGAGATAAAGTCATATGGATGGATGAAAATGCCCTTGAATTTATAGAATATGCAAAGGGGGTGACCTTTAATGTCAAGTGGTGCCTTTCCAAGTCCAACCATATTCTAGTCACTTTCAGAAGCTTCCAAGCACTATATATGTATCATTTTTTTCTAAAATAGGGGAGACATAGTAATTACTATAGTGTTCTAAAAATACAATTATTATCTTTTAGTTTCAAGAGTCATTGTAAGAAACACTTGAAGAAGAAAAGCCAAGTACAAGAGAAGCTCACAGCCCCACAACATACGACTAGGAGGAGGAACAAGGACTTTCCCCGCAAATGGACCATCCCATTGTCATACCTCAAATTTGACCATTCCTAAAAAGGTCTAATGATGAAATAAGTCCCCGAGATGACTAAAGTCTCCTCATTCATAACATCTCTAAAGTGTGTAACTCTAAAAAACCTAATCAACCCCACTAGTGTGTAGAATTGACCATCAAGCCATTAAATTATGCTCCAACCTTGTGAAATACAAATTATCAAAACAATGAGAGGTTTATTTCGAGAAAATTCCTCTTCGAATACTCAGCTCGTTAGGCTGGTGCGCATTTCATTAGACCAGGACTTGAAGTGGGTTAGAATTGTATACCCTAGTCTCTAGGACTTAGTATAGAGCAAGAAGGGTGTTGAAAACTTGGGATTTGAGGGAATTTTGTATTAACCGGACAGATACTTAGATGGTTAGGAAAAATATAACCAAGATAAAGGTAATAACTAAACAAATGAACAAATATAAACTCTAACTAATTATTAAAACAACAAAATAAACAATATATATATATATATATATATATATATATATATATTAATGTATGGAAAATCATAAATCAAAACTAAATAAGAACTTTGAACAAGTTACCATAAAACATATTGATTGGAAATTAACCTATAATCTTTAAAAGTAACTCTCGTTGTCAGTTAAAGGTATTTCCTCCTAGAGTCTACAAGCACTTTCATTGTATTACAGAGATAAGAGAAAACCAAAAAGCATATTATACTAATTATATTTCCCTTAAGATGAATTCCCTTTATGATACCCAGCAAAATTCTAATCTTAAGTAATTCCAGTTATCTTCCACCAAATTCCCTTTATGATACCTAGCAAAATTTGATTGATAAGTTACATATAGTGATCAAGCATACATAAACACAAGTAAGAACTAATTGAAATTAAATCATAAAAGATATAAGATAAAGATGTAGTTCTTATTTAATTCATCATTATAATTCTTATACAAAAAGACTTAGCCTAGATACATGGTTAAGAAGCAATAAAAGAAGATCAAATTCAACATAGAAAGAAAAGATAAAGAATTGAATAAGTCAAACTCCCTTCTATGAATTTTAAAGATTTTTTATTCTTAAGATGATCTCCTCTTGCCCTTGGCTTTTGTCTCCTTCAAGTGTTATACAATGACTATCACCAAAACTAAAAGATAATAGTACTTATAAAACACTCTATTGATTCATATGTTTTTCTTATGTTCTTTCTCTCTATTTTAGTTCATCCTCTTTTCTTTAGACCAAAACTGATGTTTATATAGAGCTTGGAAGCTACTAGAAGTTTCTAGAATAAGCTTGAACTTGGAAAGGCACCACTTGGCATCAAAGGTCACTCCCTTTATACAGTCTATAACTTCTAGGAAAATTTTGTCCATCTAAATGACTTTATCTCTAGAAAATTTCTTCATGAAAGTTTTAGAAAATTCTATTATCATTCCAAACTAACTTAAATCATCAAATTTGGATATCTATAGAAAATATTATGACTAAAATACAAAAACTGCTCAAACTAGGAAAATTGCAACCTTTTGAATGGTCATTAATGTGATGACTCATCAAGGAGTGACGACTCATAAGAGAGACTCTAGGTGATGATTCATGCAAGTGGTGATGACTCATTACCCTTCCTTGTTGATTCAAACTTGATTCTTTTGCTTCCTAACTTGCTCCAATCAATTCCAAGTGTCTTTTAAAGCATATTAAGCCTAAAAACATGTATAAACACATATAGTAAGTCCTATTAACAAGAAAAAATAAAATATCAATTCATCAAAAAAATAACACATAAAATATAGTAAAAATGAAATGAAAATATGCTTTAACTAGTTAAATAACTATGCATATTTGCATCATATTAGGACCCAGCTTCATGAAAAAATGAAAATTGATTTTGATAAAACAGACTTTGAAAGCACATTTGGAAGGCCCCAAAACCTCCAAAATTGGTCTTAGAATAGTCCAACATAACCTGATGATCAGCGCGTATCACTCAAAATTGCATGTAAATTCCCCTAGGTGTCATGTGCTAAAATTAAGGCCAAATTTGGCAAAACAAACTCTGGAAATGCATCTAGAAGACTAAAAATCCTAAGAACCAACCCTGAAATAGCTCGTGTAAAACCCAGGAAGTGTGCATAGAGAATCAAAGTGTGCATGGAAGAGCATATATGTGTAAGTGGCCACGCACCAAGCTTGTTACCACATGCACTTGGCATGGCCATGTGCAAAATCCTTGTTATACGTGCATGACCATGCCCCTACCACCCTATTCTACCTAATTTCCCTATAAATAGACCCCTTCACACCCCATTTTAGAGGGGGGAATAAGTGGAAACACACACACACTCAAAAAATTAAACCAATTGAAGGCACTAGAATCCTCTTTCAAGATAGTTTTTGCTCTTCCACAACCTTTCCCTTAGATTGTTAGATCCCTTTTCCACCAAACCAAGCCTCATATTTGTTAAAGCACACTTCAAAGGTACACAATCTAGCATCATTCTACTATCATTTTGAACCGCTTGACGAGGAAAGCTTGATAATCTCTCAAAGCTAAAGCTTCAAAACTCACACCAACTTAGTTGAGTCTAAGGACCACACAATTATTTTAGCACATTGCATTTTATTTTACTATTGCTAGCATTTAGGAATACTATTGTGCTTGTTTGATGAGACTGGCAATCTTACATGCTCTGTTAATAATATATGCTTTATTATGCTTATTTCATATCATCATTATATATCCTCTATTTCCAAAATCATGAAATCACATCATAAATATTAATAATGTGAAAAAGTTTATATCCCGAAATAGAGTCATCATGCTCTCAGTCCAGTGATGACCTCATCCTTTATATTATCATCATACATCATCATAGCATAAATAATCACTGCAAGCATGCATGATCACCCTATTATTCATGAAATTGAGCAAGCTGCGTGAATGGTCATGTTACTCTTGCAGATAAATTATATTAGATTTACTTTTCCATTATCTTTTCCTTATCATGTGTATTTTATAAAAAAAATGATATAATAAATCAATTTTCAGCTTTATTATCTTTCACTATCTGATGTACTGTGTGAATGCTATACAAATTGTCATTACCAAAACTAGGGTGTTGCAGTAGCTATACATCGAATATCATATAATGATAAATAGTCAAAAAGTATATGTAATCCCCTAAACCTAAAAATCTCTACTGGGGACAATACTCGCTATGTGACCTAATGTTGTCCCTTTCTTTTCCAAATTTTCTAAAAATCAGGTGGCCACTCCACAAAATCAAAAGCGTCTTGTCCCCTTGAGACCAATCATTTATCCTTATTCGATAAAGTTGCCATGTCCCTTAGAAGTGGAAAGACCCGCACAATGTCCCACGAAAACATACCACTATTAAAAGGCCTGAAAGGGAAGAATAAACACAATGGTCACTTATAATGGTGACTCCATTGGGGACTTCTAAGTAAGAGGGATCAATGCAAAAATGACTATTTCTCATTATGCAATACTCAATTGTATTGAGCTCCTCACCATTGTATTTGCACTACACATCATATGTGCACCACTTGTCCCTAAAAGCCTTAATAATACTAAATGACATTACTACTGTGATTCCACTCAAGTCACAGGGCAATGAAGATACAGTATTATCACCTTTAGTCTTTACTTGTCCATTTGTTGGACTCATCTTACTAGAGTCTATAACCCAAGTCCTTAAGGGGGTGACCGAGTTATCAAAAGAATGCTCGACTCACTAACCGAAGTCTGTAACTTTAGTTATATGGGGGCATTCTCGCTAAAGGAACCTTTACCTTTCTCCCTGACTCAGCTCATGTAGATAAGCAAGTAGCAACATCCACTAGGATGTTAGAAATCAGTTATGGTATTTAGACATAAATACATGTGTAGTAAGCACAAGTCTAAATAGAGTAAATTTCAAAAATTTACTCATCATAACCCTTTATAGAATGAAGAATTTCATTTGCCCAAGATTCAAATTGCATTGAAATACACAACTAAATAAATTAAGCAATATACAAATAAATAATTAAATAATTATAAGTTTGTAAACTTACTTGTTGTAGAACTTAGCCTTCCTTTTGTTCAATTCCTTGAATCAAATGCTTAGCCCTCCAAATGTAAGGCCTCTAGTTTGAAACATCAAAGCCTTATCTATCACTTACTTGTGTTAATTAAACTTAGTAACTTGTACTAATTTAATTAAGAGCACAAGTATAGAGTATATGTTTAGTATATGTTGTGTTTATTTTTGGTTTATGATCTTATCCTAACCAAAATCACTTAGTGATTTTTCTTAACTCTTTAAGCAAAAAATCACTTAAACATTATTTTGCCTCTTCCTTCTCTTACTAAGTCACTTGACTTGCCTTAGATATATGAAATGATATATGTGTAGTAATTTTCCACTAGGGAAAAGTATGCATTAATTAATTAAGTGATTATTAAGTATGCCACCTTAGGTATACACCTAACCATCCAAATGATTAAAAATGACACCTTAGGCATACTTTAGAAATATCCACTTAATTAATATGCCACCTTGCTTAATTCAATAGTTGAGCACGCCACCTACACATATTAATGTATAAATTTGTATGTAAAGTATACATCAAATGTATTATTTAACATATTAAATTATACATATACATAGATATGGACTTTAATTAATCTTTGGTCCAAAATAAATTTTGGCCTATGTCCAAACCAATTTTGACCATTAATATAAGTCCATAAATAAATAACAACATATATATATCCATTAATTTAATATATCTTAATTAATATCCAATATTAATTCATAAATAATACTCTTATTTGAATTAGATTTCATGATATACTAGAATCATTGTTCAAAACATAAATCTAATTATATTAATCTTGATTAATTGATTAAACTCTTTTAATCAATAATTAGATTAATACTATAGTGAATAAATAAAACTCTATTAGGTGTGACTTACTAAGTTCATGTCTAAATGGCAATGAGAAAATATAATATTAACATTTAATATTATTTGAAACTCTTTTCAATTCTAAATGTGAAAATCCCAATTATTCACAATTAGTTCTCATAAGCTATGAGTGACCCCTAGTATCGATATCACAGCTACCGAATTAGAAACGAATGCATATTATGATTTACACGAACCTAATAATAATTACTGTGCACTAAATTCCTTTCATTAAAGATCCCAATATAGCCTAGAGTCAAGGTATTATCAAACTCTAATATTTTTATTATATGACCTCATCTTAAGTTTTAATTCTTGATAAAATACAACAAATACTAGAACTCTTTATAGTTCTAAAACTCTTTTTCAGACTGTGTTATATTTATCCTGGCCAGGAATTTATTCATCAAGAATAAACTTAGATAGCATAGGATCTATCTCGTTTCACACCAGGTAATGAATCCCATCTTAGTTAAAGATGTTAGAAATTAATTATGGTATTTAGACATAAATACATGTGTTGTAAGCACAAGTCTAAATAGAGTAAATTTCAAAAATTTGCTCATCATAACCCTTCATAAAATGAAGAATTTCATTTGCCCAGGATTCAAATTGCATTGAAATACACAACTAAATAAATTAAGCAATATACAAACAAATAATTAATTAATTATAAGTTTGTAAACTTACTTGTTGTAGAGCTTAGTATTCCTTATATTCAATTCCTTGAATCAAATGCTTAGCCCTCCAAATGTAAGGCCTCTAGTTTGAAACATCAAAGCCTTATCTATCACTTACTTGTGTTAATTAAACTTAGTAACTTGTACTAATTTAATTAAGAGCACAAGTATAGAGTATATGTTTAGTATATGTTGTGTTTATTTTTGGTTTATGATCTTATCATCACCAAAATAACTTAGTGATTTTTACTTAACTCTTTAAGTAAAAACTCACTTAAGCATTATTTTTCCTCTTCTATCTCTTACCAAGTCTCTTGACTTGCCTTAGATATATCAAAGATATATGTGTAGTAATTTTCCATTAAGAAAAAGTATGCATTAATTAATTAAGTGATTATTAAGTATGCCACCTTAGGTATACACTTATCTATCTAAATGATTGAAAATGACACCTTAGGCATACTTTAGAAATATCCACTTAATTAATATGCCACCTTGCTTAATTCAATAATTAAGCTTGCCACCTACACATATTAATGTATAAATTTGTATGTAAAGTATACATCAAATGTATTAATTTACATATTAAATTATACATATACTTAGATATGGACTTTAATTAATCTTAGGTCCAAAATAAATATTGGCCTATGTCCAAACCAATTTGGACCATTAATATAAGTCCATAAATAAATAACAATATATATATATTTATTAATTTAATATATATTAATTAATAAATATATATATGTTGTTATTTATTTATGGACTTATATTCCAATATTAATTAAATATTAATTAATAAATAATACTCTTATTTGAATTAGATTTCATGATATACTAGAATCATTGTTCAAAACATAAATCTAATTCTATTAATCTTGATTAATTTATTAAACTCTTTTAATTAATAATTAGATTAATACTATAGTGAATAAATAAAACACTTTAAGGTGTGACTTACTAGGTTCATGTCTAAATGGCAATGAGAAATATAATATTAACATTTAATATTATTTGAAACTCTTTTCAATTCTAAATGTGAAAATCCCAATTATTCACAATTAGTTCTCATAAGCTGTGAGTGACCCCTAGTATCGATATCACAGCTACCGAATTAGAAACAAATGCATATTATGATTTACACGAACCTAATAATAATTACTGTGCACTAAATTCCTTTCATTAAAGATCCCAATATAGCCTAGAGTCAAGGTATTATCAAACTCTAATATTTTTATTATATGACCTCATCTTAAGTTTTAATTCTTGATAAAATACAACAAATACTAGAACTCTTTATAGTACTGAAACTCTTTTTCAGACTGTGTTGTTAATATGAACCCTAAAAGGGATCAACAATGTCTGAATATGAAGAATTCAAGCTAATTAGCTTAATTTCCTATTCTGAAATTAATTAGCTTGATTGGATGAATTTTGATTTATTTTCCTATTTTGGAGTCAATAAGGAAGATTCAAGAAGATTCTAGAAGATGTGAGAAGATTCAAGAATATTCCAAGTCAAAGTCAACAAGTCAAAGTCAAATAGTCAACAAGTCAAAGTCAATGGTCAATCGTCAACATATGACATGGCATGTGACATGGCATGCTTTAATGCTTAGTTGTCATTTTGCTTAGTTGTCATGAATTGTAATGAGTTGTCAATTTTGACTTTTCAAAGATGAGTTGTCATTAGTTGTCTTATTTTAAAGGAAATCTCCTTAATTAATGATTTTCCTATATAGGCATCTTTGGTAATATGAACCCTAAAAGGGATCAACAATGTCTGAATATGAAGAAATCAAGCTAATTAATTTCAGAATAGGAAATTAAGCTAATTAGCTTGAATTCTTCATATTCAGACGTTGTTGATCCCTTTTATGGTTCATATTATTTGGGAATAAGGAAGAAAACCCTTTCCTTTAAGGGTTAGGCTGTTTACATGCCTATATAATGGCTACATATATTATGGACGAATTAAGAATCTATTTTTGACAATTTTAATCAATTAAGTGAGGTTTTTCCTTAACTTTGTTCTTTTGAAACTTTGCAAGTTTACTCGAATTGTTTCACTTCTACCTTTCATTACAATTGCTAGGTTAAACTTAGAATTGTGTGATTGTTCATCTTTTAATAGCTAAGTATCTTGCTTTAAATTAATAAGCAAGGGGTTTAGCTCCATCAACACAACCTATCCTTGATGATCCTTGGGCAAGATTTCAAAGTTGGATGTGCGTTCTATCTCTGTTATAGGTAAGGTTCGTATCAGTTGTATTTATCCTAGCCAGGAATTTATTCATCAAGAATAAACTTAGATAGCATAGGATCTATCCTGGTTCACACCAGGTAATGAATCCCATCTTGGTTAAACATGTTGGGAACCGTGATGCAAACGCAGCGGAAAATTAAAATTTTATCACGTTCCCAAGCCTGGATCCATGTAATTCGACTAATTGATTAAATCTAGGGTTTTTAAAAATCTTACCAAAATGCAGAAGAGGCAAGATTCTCTGGAAGGATGAGAGGAGGTTCACACCGGTGACACTTTACCTCGAGCTTTTTCGGCTTGGTTGTTCGGATCAAGACGTCTCCAAAAGGATGCATCCTCTATAGGTATCCACACGAATAGCCCTTCACAAAAAAAATTTGAGTGTGTGTGCTAGCAACCTCCTTGACTGTCTCACAAATCAAGAACAAAAGGAAAAACTCTGTCTTTGTTTTCTAAGAGGAAAGAAAACGAATTTGGAGGCAAAAACAAGTGTGTGAAACACTAGAGAATATAACATATTTATAGACTCCAAGTTAGGGTTTCACTTACCAATGACCTTTTGGTAATTTTCCATTTATTATATTCTAATTTTGTTTAAAAACAAATCAAAAATAATATCTTATTTATTTATTTAAAATAACATTTATCTTAAATAAATAAATAAATAAATAAAAAACTTTAATTATTTATTTCCACAGAGTTTATTTTAGGCTTATTAAACCCATATCCATTTTGGGCTTGTTCTAAGTGTGTGACCCTGTAGGTTCACATAACATTGGCAGTGGGCCTAAATTCTATTTAGGCCTACAAGTCATAAGTGGCCTCTAGCAAGACATTATGACTACCCAAGTCATGTGAAGTCAATAATCCGACATAACCTAATTACAGTGAATTTTATTGTCCCTTTATCACATGATATCTTAATTGAACATAAGGCATAGAAGGCCATCCTTATATAGTTCAATATTATGACTTGATTCCAAGTAGACTGAAAATGATAACTCTTTATCAATTCATTTCAGCATGGCCATGCATTTTCATTCAGTCTATCTCATCAAGGGGCCTTTAGATATCTTTCTCATATTAATGAGGGATAAATTCCTTCTAAATCACTCACATTCCTCACATAACTAATTTTATATCCAACAACATTCTTTTAATCATCAGGTTAAAGACAATGTTAGAATATGTCAAAACATAAAATAGCTATGTAGAAATCCATGATGATTTCAAGGTCAAAGGACCGAAATAAAATTACTGTGATAAGAAATACTTATGACAATAATCTATGTAGTATTCTCATAGTGGGTCAATCCAGTACATGATCTCTCATCATGTACCTATGAGTTGACTTAATATCTCATATTTATGATTGGTAAAACATAACCATCAGTCAACATCATACTAGCCTTAATACTTTAATATTCATATAATGAATAAATGGCTAGGGATAATTAGAATAGAACTCTTATTTTAATCTAAGGGTTTTACTATCAAGTCACATACTTGATGGCCTTAGTAAGAATTAACCATTCATGTAATTATCATAAAATCAAATGATAATATAATACCTCTTTATTAATAAAATAAGAAAGTCAATACATAATCACAAATGATTGACCTAGTGCATATCACTAACAAATCATTCATCCTACATTTAACTAATTAGAGCCATCGCACACCATATACCTATGTGATGATTAACACAAGTATGTAAGCGATAACAAACTCTAACCACCTAAATGTGGATGACTATGTCACCTCAAATCAAAGGACTATATGCACCATTATAATCTAGATTGTGATTGTTAATTATATGTGAATATCCTTGCAATCACAATACTAATGTCACTATTCGATTAACCCATCCAATGAGCATCCACATGTCTATTCTGATTACTCATATCAAGTAGCATGAGTTTCACTACCTCCCACTATTAGTTTCTCACACTAATCAAAGAAAATAGACGGAGGTGATAGTCTAATTAATATTATCCAAATATTAATTAATTGACTACGAACAATTTATAGTAAATGTATTGAAAATTTTTTTTAACTCATATTATCAACTCTTTGATAATAAATTTATTCAACATAATACTAAAGGATAAATACTCAAAAAAATACATATTTATTTAAAAGAATATTTTATTGCCACAGGGATTATATACAATGTCTAAATAATTTCAAGAATGCCACTAGGGCATACCTTATACTAACAAAACATTCATCCCTACATTTAACTAATTAGAGCCACCACACGCCATATACCCATGTGATGATTAACACAAGTATATAAGTGGTAACAAACTCTAACCACCTAAATGTTGAAGACTACGTCACCTCAAGTCTAAAGACTATATGCACCATTATAATCCAGATTGTGATTGTTGATTATATGTGAATATCCTTGTAATCACAATACTAATGTCACTACTCAATTAACCCATCCAATAAGTATCCACATGTCTATTCTGATCACTCATATCAAGTAGCATGAGATTCACTACCTCCCACTATTAGTTTCTTACACTAATCAAGGAAAATAGACAAAGGTGTTAGTCTAATTAATATTATCCAAATATTAATTAATCGACTATGAACAATTTATAGTAAATGTACTGAATAAAGTTGTAACTCATATTATCAACTCTTTGATAATAAATTTATTCAACATAATGCTAAAGGATAAATACTTAAGAAAATAACATATTTATTTAAAAGAATATTTTATTGCCACAGGAATTATATACAATGTCTAAATAATTACAAGAATGCCACTAGGGCATACCTTTACTAATAATCTCCCACTTGCACTAGTGCCATTTACGACAATATTTAAGATCCATCTTTTCAAGATGACAGTCTAACTGTAGTTGAGTGAGAGATTTAGTCAGTGGATCAGCAACATTGTCAGCTAAAGCTACCTTTTGGACGACCACATTGCCCTTGCCAACAAGTTCTCCAATAATATGAAAATGCCTTTCTATATGTTTGGATTTTGTGTAAGTCCTTGGTTCCTTTGCCAATGCTATGGCTCCATTGTTGTCACAATAAAGAGAAATTAGAAACTCAATGGAAGGAACGACTTGTAGTTCTATTACGAACTTCCTAATCCAAATAGCTTCTTTAGCAGCATTTGATATAGACTTTCTATCATCCATATCTGATTGAAAATCAGAATCTGTAAAGCCATTAATCTGTAAATCATCTTCTCCATAAGTTAAGATCAAATCTTTAGTTCTTCTTCAGTACTTAAAGATTGATTTAACAGCTATCCAGTGTTTTAAACCTAGATTGGATTGAAACCTGCTAGTTACATTAATAGCATAGGCAATGTCGGGCCTAGCACACAACACAGTATACATTAAGCTACCTATTATTGAAGCATAAGGAACTTTAGCCATTTGTTCCATTCCTCTGGTGTCTTAGGAGACATACCCTTGGATAAATGAACACCATGCCTAAATGGTAACAATTCTCTCTTGGATTCAAGCATATTGAACCTCTTCAATAACTTTTCCAACTGAAGACTTTGGGATAAACCTATTATTCTCTTTGATCTATCTCTATAGAGTCAAATCCCAAGAATATAAGTTGCCTCCCCTAAGTCCTTCATAGAGAAAGTTTTAGATAACTAGACTTTTACAAAAGTAATCATTCCTACATCATTTCCAATTAATAAAATATCATCCATATATAAGACTAGGAAAATGATTTGACTCCTACTAACCTTCTTGTAAACACAGGGCTCATCTTTATTCTTTATGAAATCATAAGAACAAATAGCCTCATTAAAACGATGATTCCAACTCCTGGAGGATTACTTTAAGCAATAGATTGATCTATTAAGCTTACACACTTTAGAGCTTTCCTTGGATTCCAAATCCTTGGGTAGCTCCATGAAAATTTCTTCCTCAAGATAACCATTAAGGAATGCAGTCTTGACATCCATTTTCCAAACCTTATAATCATAGTGTATGGCTATAGCTAAAAGAATTCAAATGGATTTAAGCATGGCTACTGGGGAAAAGATCTCTTCATAATCGATCCTTTCCCTTTGGCGAAACCCTTTCACTACAAGTCTAGCTTTAAAGGTGTTAACCTTTCCATCTGCACCAGTCTTTCTTTTGAAGATCCGTTTGCATCCAGTAGGTACAATTCCTTCTAGAGGATTAATAAGTGTCCAGACTTCATTTGTATACAGGGAATCCATTTCTCATAGCATCAATCTATTTAGAAGAATCTTTATCAAATGAAGCTCCTTCATATGTGGTAGGATCATCTATATGAAGACTATTCTCATGAGCATGCAACTTCTATATATCATGTAGAAGGCCATATCTCTCCAGAGGATGAGATGCCCCACTTGATTTTTTAGGAGTTGGTGTGATGATATTTTCAATTGGAATAGGCTCCTCGGGTTGATCAATATTCATTTGATTAGTTTGCTGCATTTCTTTAGATGACTCTTCATTTAATATTATCTTCTTTCCTATGCCACCTTCCTTTAGAAATTCTTTCTCAAGAAAAATGGCATCTATGCTTACAATAACTATTTGTTCAACAGGAAGATAAAAGTAATATCCTACACTATCTTTAGGATATCCAACAAACCTTCCTTTTATCAATTTCACATCCAACTTGTCTGACTTTAATTTTTTTTATAAAAGTTGGACATCCCTAAATCTTAACATGTTTAAGACTTGGTGTTCTACCATGCCATATTTGATATTGTGTAGTAAAAATGGATTTGGATGGAATACGATTAAGGATATAATAGGCAGTTTAGAGTGCATGACCCCAAAGAAAAATAGGAAGATCTGTATAACTCATCATCAATCGTACCATATCCAATAAAGTATGATTTCACCTTTCAGACACTCCATTTAACTAAGGTGTTGCAAGTGGTGTGAGTTGAGATACAATGCCATGTTCCTTTAGGAACTCAATAAACTCGGTGCTTAAGTATTCACCTCCTCGATCTGATCTCAGAGTTATTTTTCCTAATTTGGATTTCTACTTGGGCTTTGAATTCTTTGAACTTTTTAAAAGATACAAATTTATTCTTTATAAGAAATAAATACCCAAATCTTGATAGATCATCGATAAAGGTTATAAAGTAGTAACACCTCTAGCCATTTTAGAAAATGGTCCATATACATCACTATGTATGATTTCTAATATATCATTGGATCTTACCATTTGTCCTACAAATGGAGATCTAGTCATCTTGCCTTGAAGACAAGCTTCATAAGTTGGATTAGATATGGATTCAAGATTGCTCAAGATTCCCATCTTTTCTAACTTGTTGATCCTATATTTAGTAATATGACATAATCTTAAGTGCCATTGATGTTTAGAATTAGAAATATTTCAATTAGCATTGCATATTCATTACTCATAAATTGAAGCTCATTATTATTGGAATTATTATCAATATAATATAAACCACGTATTAAATAACCCAAGCCAATAATATTACTTCCAAAGTAAATATTACATACGTCCCTTTTGAATAAAAATTCATGACCTTTTCTAGTCAAACTAGAAATAGAGACTATGTTTCTATAAGCATTAGGTACATACAATACATCATCCAATAATAAAATATGATTACAAAGATCTATTGAAGTTGACCTTATAGCTTTAGCTGCAACTTTGGCACTATTTCCAAGCTTTAAGGTTACTTCATTAGGCATCAACTTTCTCTTATTTGCTAGATCCTGTAAAGATGAACAAATGTGAGAACTAGCATCGATATCCAATACCCATGCATTTGATGAACTATTATTACATTTAGAAAAATTATAGAAAAACATACCTTCTCCAAAACTATCCTTTCCTTTAGTCTGTAGAGACTTAAGGCGCTTAGGACAATTTCTTTTCCAATGTCCTTTACCTTCACATTAGTAATAATTACCCTTGTTTGGGTCTTCCCTCACCTGTCCCTTGCCTTTAGATTTGGCTATCCTACCTATAGGCTTGACAACATTTGTCTTGCCTTTCTTTTTCTTATAACTCTTCTTTTTAGTCTTACTAGAAGAAGCAATAAGAGCAGTCTCCTTCCCTTTACTTCCTTGTATTGCCTTTTGGGCTGTTACAAGCATGTTCAATAAATTAGCAAGTGTACACTCTACTTTATTTATATTAAAACTTGCAATGGTCTGACCAAATGATTCAGGAAGTGATTACAGGATCAAATCCATTTGGAGATGGAATTCCATTGAAAAATCTATACTTTTTAGTTCCTCAATTGATCTTATCATTGAGTTCACATGGACTACCATATCCTTACTTTCTTTCATTTTAGCATGAAACAACTGCTTTGATATCTCATAACTAGCGGTCCTACTCTATTCACCAAACAGCTCTTTCAGGTGAAGTAGGATTTCATTTGCACTATTGTACTTCTCATGTTGCCAATGGATATCGGTACTCATAAAAGCCCACATAATGCAACGTGCTTGCAAATCATGCTTTTTCCAATTTTTAAGAGTGTCTTGCTTCTCTTGAGAAGCATTCGCAGGAAGTGAACCAGGTAGTGGCTGTTCTAATACATATAGTATTTCTTCAGAAGCTAAAACTACTTTTAGATTCCTTAGCCAATCTACAAAGTTTGGGCCTATGAGCCTATGTTGGTCTATATGACGAAGAGTGGGTTTGATGATTTCATATTATCAAATTATATATAAAGGTAACAAAATTAGTTAGTTTAAATGACATTGTATAAAAAATCATTAGATTTGGTCTTTAATCTTAATGATTTCCCACTAATTTGGCAGATCCTATTCTTCCAAGTAGGAAACGGAAATCCCTTATTGGATGGATTTCTAGTGGGTGATGAAGTTCTTAATAAATTATAATTTTCCTCAAGTACCCTTTGTCATTCTTGAAATATTAAAATTTATAAGTGACATTTTCTCATCATCACATCTTGTGTGATATTTCATCAATCAAGCTCTTAATGTTATAGACCTCAGGTACCCATTGCCATTCTTGGTCCTTGGCATTAATTAAGTCTATACCATTGGCACTATGAAATGTATAAATTTGAATACTACATGCCTCAGGTACACCTATTTGCCATTCTTGGCATGTAGTATATTTATACACTCAGAACATCACTATGCTCAACAATAACATTGTATAAATCTCTTGGATTTATATATACCCCTATGTGTCCATAGCCGATATACATAATCCAAAATTAAACAATTTATTGCTCTAATGGAGAGCTTAGACTTAAATTTATTTGGAAGAATTTTTGGGTCTCACTTTTCACATTAATCAATTTATATGTATCAAATACATCAATTGTATGGCATCCAATTATACGTACAGATATGTATAAAAGCATAAAAAACAAACATATCTCATATAAAACATGCAAATATGGATGCACAAATAAGGAGTGATCATGGACTAATTTTTATACCTATTTTAATACTAAAATAAATTACAAAAATTATTCTTGTCCATGAATACTTCAAGTATGAATATCCTTATCACCATCTCCATTGATTTGCTCCTTGAACTCCTTCAAGTCTCCTTGTTACAACTTTTGCAATAAATAAATAATACTTGACATGCTAAGGTTATTAATACATCCTAATACTATGTAATTAACATTTAATTACATAAACAATAATAAAATTAATTATTACAATACTAGAATGTAAAACCTAGTCCATGATCACTACTTGTAAGTATGGCATGCAAAAATTAATAAAAGCAACTTTTGCATGTTATAATAATTTTGCAAACATAAAAAAACCATATGCTACATTACCACTATTTACTGCTACAGTACCACTATTTACTGCTATAGTACCACTATTCATAGCAGTACTATAACATATAAAATACATTTTTTAGCATATTTTAGCAACAAAACTTGTAACCAACATATTTTAATCACAACATTTGTAATTAAACAATTTATTTAGTATGTATAAAATGCAAAAAGGGGCTCTGATACCACTATTAGAAATCAATTATAGTATTTAGACATAAATACGTGTGTAGTAAGCACAAGTGTAAATAGAGTAAATTTCAAAAATTTACTCATCATAACCCTTCATAAAATGAAGAATTTCATTTGCCAAGGATTTAAATTTCATTGAAATACACAGCTAAATAAATTAAGCAATATACAAATAAATAATTAAATAATTATAAGTTTGTAAACTTGCTTATTGTAGAACTTAGCCTTCCTTTTGTTCAATTCCTTGAATCAAATGCTTAGCCCTCCAAATGTAAAGCCTATAGTTTGAAACACCAAAGCATTATCTATCACTTACTTGTGTTAATTAAATGTAGTAACTTGTGCTAATTTAATTAAGAGCACAAGTATAGAGTATATGTTTAGTATATTTTGTGTTTATTTTTGGTTTATGATCTTATCATAACCAAAATCACTTAGTGATTTTTCTTAACTCTTTAACCAAAAACTCCCTTAAGCATTATTTTGCCTCTTCCTTCTCTTACCAAGTCACTTGACTTGCCTTAGATATATGAAATGATATATGTGTAGTAATTTTCCACTAAGGAAAAGTATGCATTAATTAATTAAGTGATTATTAAGTATGCCACCTTAGGTATACACCTAACCATCCAAATGATTAAAAATGACACCTTAGGCATACTTTACAAATATCCATTTAACTAATATGCCACCTTATTTAATTCAATAATTAAGCTTGCCACCTACACATATTAATATATAAATTTGTATGTAAAATATACATCAAATGTATTATTTTACATATTAAATTATACATATACATAGATATGGACTTTAATTAATCTTTGGTCCAAAATAAATTTTGTCCTATGTCCAAACCAATTTGGACCATTAATATAAGTCCATAAATAAATAACAACATATATATATCCATTAATTTAATATATCTTAATTATTAATTTAATATATATTAATTAATATCCAATATTAATTAAATATTAATTAATAAATAATACTCTTATTTGAATTAGATTTCATGATATACTAGAATCATTGTTCAAAACATAAATCTAATTCTATTAATCTTGATTAATTGATTAAACTCTTTTAATCAATAATTAGATTAATACTATAGTGAATAAATAAAACTCTATTAGGTGTGACTTACTAGGTTCATGTCTAAATGGCAATGAGAAAATATAATATTAACATGTAATATTATTTGAAACTCTTTTCAATTTTAAATGTGAAAATCCCAATTATTCACATTTAGTTCTCATAAGCAGTGAGTGACCCCTAGTATCAATATCACAGCTACCCAATTAGAAACGAATGCATATTATGATTCACACGAACCTGATAATAATTATCGTGCAATAAATTCCTTTCATTAAAGATCCCAATATAGCCTAAAGTCAAAGTATTATCAAACTCTAATAGCTTTATTATATGACCTCATCTTAAGTTTTAATTCTTGATAAAATACAACAAATACTAGAACTCTTTATAGTACTGAAACTCTTTTTTAGATTGTGTTGTATTTATCTTGGCCAGGAATTTATTCATCAAGAATAAACTTAGATAGCATAGGATCTATCTCGTTTCACACCAGGTAATGAATCCCATCTTGGTTAAACATTCATCCCTACATTTAACTAATTAGAGCCACCACACGCCATATACCCATGTGATGATTAACACAACTATGTAAGTAGTAATAAACTCTAACCATCTAAATGTGGATGACTATGTCACCTCAAGTCTAAGGACTATGTGCACCATTATAATCTAGATTATGATTGTTGATTATATATGAATATCCTTGCAATCACAATACTAATGTCACTGTTCGATTAACCCATCCAATGAATATCCACATGTCTATTATAATCACTTATATTAAGTAGCATGAGATTCACTACCTCCCACTATTAGTTTCTCACACTAATCAATGAAAATAGATGGAGGTGATAGTCTAATTAATATTATCCAAATATTAATTAATCACCTACGAACAATCTATAGTAAATGTACTGAATAAAGTTGTAACTCATATTATCAACTCTTTGATAATAAATTTATTCAACATAATACTAAAGGATAAATACTCAAAAAATAACATATTTATTTAAAAGAATATTTTATTGCCAGAGGGATTATATATAATGTCTAAATAATTACAAGAATGCCACTAGGGCATACCTTATACTAACATAGGATTCCACTAAGCTATGCATGCTATTCTTTCCTAACACTGTCAATTTGACATGATATTCATAAATGACATGACCCTCCTAGTGTCTATCATCAAATGATCTCATAATGTCAGTTTTCATAAAAAATTTATGCTTAGGACCATATGATTCTCATCTACTTCGCGTGAGCCTGAGGCAAGAGGAATGATAAGAATCATGTACCTCAGCTTGAATAGTCTATGTAAATTAACAAATAATGACATCCCTTGATGACAAAACCTATGAAATGTCATCCATTTATCCTTACCAAATCAAATGAATAGGTTAGGAACCCAATTAGATTATGGACCTTTATGTCGATAAAATCAAACCATAAACTATCAAATGATACTTTCATGACTCATGGTAAACATATCAAATATTGATGTAGGGGCAAGAACTCAGACTCCATTTGATTGACCTTTGTCCTATGCATACGGGCGCATACGGGCTCTGGACATCATTTGAAGCCTAACAATTAACCATCACATCAACATCTTGTGATTACTTCAAGCACATTTGAGTATCATTCCTCAGTTTACCCTTTATCTCTAACCAACATAAATCAAAACAGCCTAGTTCCAAGAGTGGAACCATAGTCCTCTGATGACTATTGGTTCAAAACCCACATAGGAAAGAGACTGAATGACCTCGTGGAGAAATAAGGTTGGAAGCGAGAACTTGCTTATGATTGGTTTGTTCACTATATAGGAAAACTAACCAACTTTAATCATGTGTACAACACATACATGTAGATAGCACGAACTAACCACTATTTCTTACAAGAATAATCATTTTTCCACTATAGGGTTCTGCATCCATTCCATGCATATGTGCACACCCTTTTCATTTGTAGGCACATGTCATGCATCATTCATTTAACTAACCCTTGTAAATGTACAAGAATACAACATCCAAACATGAGTGACCAAAAAGATACCTCATGCTAACAATTTGAAGACAAGCTAAAAGATCGGATCTAAAAGTTGCTCACTGATGGCACCATAGCTGAAATCCTCCAAGCCCAAATTAAAGCCAAAAGTGCCCAATATGGGAATAGCACACCACTAAGTGAAGCCTCTACATCTGTTCACCCGAGGGTAGATAAGGGAAAGGGAATTCTCTAAACTCTAGTTCAACCTAATGATGACAATGGCCACTACCAACATCTTTGCAATGTAGCAAAAGTTGCAAAAATCACTAACATGACCAAGCCTAAATTGACAGGGGGCGTCAAACTATTGGCCAATAAAATAGCTCAGTTAGAATTCACCTTTAAAGACAAGGGTACTCATGGCTCTAAAAACTTCACTGACTTGGCACTACTAAAAGATGGGTCACTTCCAGTCGATTTTAAGCTATAAACTTTGCTATGTTTGATGGAACAGGGGATCTGAGGGTCAATCTAAGGCAATACACTACCTCCATGGTTGCCACAAACCTTATAGAATCATAGATTGTTCAATTCTTCTTCACATCACTAGAGGAAGAAGGACTGAGAGCATGGTTCTTTGACCTTGAAGATGAAATTAGGAGTGATTGCCTACTACTAACTTAGAAGTTTATCAAGTAGTATGAATACAACACTCAATTACACATCACTCAAAGCAACCTTGAGACTATAAGGCAGAAACCCGATGAAGCTTTCTCTGATTATATCACCAGATGTGGGGAAAGGCAGTTAAGATGAGAAACCGTCCTCTTGAGGATGAACAAATAGAGCTGATAATCAAAAGGATACTACCACACTTCAGAAAATAGATGATCTTTGCTCATTATCCGGACTTCAAAGCTCCCCATTATGTTGGGATCAAAATTGAGGATAAGAAACCTCAATAAGCTAGAAATACTTTTTCACTGCAATACCTAACCAAACATCCAAAACACCTTCACCTGAGCCACAGAAATTAACATGATCTAACCCAACACCCATAGCTCACCATCTATCAAAGTCATTAAACCAGTAAGAAAATTCTTAAACTTTAACCTCTAACTATCCAAAGTATTTTAGAGACTTCAACAAAAGAATCTTCTATAGCCATAAGAGCCTTAGCCCCTACCAAACCCACTACCACCTCAAATTAACCAAAACTTGTTCTACCACTTTAAGTAGATGCCTGGTCACACCATTGATACATGCAAAACTCTAAAATATGCAATCCAAGACCTCATTGACTCTAGAAAAATCAATAACCTAGAAAAATAACCTAGTATCAAGACTAATCCTCTCCTAAACTATCAAAACATGCCTCTACCAACCATTAGCATGATCTCCTCCAGTCTACCAGAAAACATAGTTGAACAGTCAATCCAAGCCATACAAGAAACCCAAGATAAGCCTTGAGAGGACAAATCCTTAAATCCCATTCTTGAGCCTGATGATTCTAGTGAAGATGAGCAATGCCCTTCTACCTTTAAATATATTCCAATGCCTTAAAAAGTCCTTCCCCACTTGATGATGCAAAAAAGAGCTAGGGATACAGCTCTCCTTATGAATGGTGAAGTGATTTACTTCCGTTACAAATAAAAATTTTAGCAGTGACCATGAGATATAGGATTTACTAGGCCAACCATTTGGGAAGTTCAACTATAAAGTCAAATATATAGCACCCCCTGCTACCCACACGCTCTTAGAAGACATAGTACCCTCAGGATGGGGAGAAGAATTTGATAATGAAGATGGGATCATTAGTACTATTCAGCTTTAGAACCTGCAAGTCATGGGGATAGACATATGGTACAACGCTAATGATCTTGAAATCATTATCTAGGACTAGAATAGTAGTACAAAAGCATATAAGCAAGCAGTTAACAAGCCCTCACTAGTAGTTAAACATGAAACTTATAGTGGGCGAGTATATCATCCTCTTGATAAAGAGAAGGAACCCTCTAAGGAGAAAGAAGTAGCAAGAGATCAAGCTCTGGTCAAAGATGAAGACACTATCCTCTAAACAACTCAAGAAAACTCAAGCAAAAGCCAGTAGCTGGGACCTACTCATGGCCTCTAAGAAGCACAGAGATGCCTTAGTTAGAGCACTAGATGAAGCAAAGATTGCCACTGATGCTTCACCTTGCAAGATGATAGCCTCTCTAATGAAAGCTCCTTCTAATGCAATCACTTTTTCAGATGAAGATTTACCCCTCAAGGGAAGGGTCTACAATCATCCTCTCTTCATACAAGAAATTGTCTGAACTAAGAAGACCATATGTGTTATGGTAGATGACAGGTCTGCCATTAATGTTTACCCCATGAGGTTGCTACATAAGTTTGGGATGAATGTTGAAAACCTGGAAGAATCCAATGTGGTCATACAAGCCTATAATGATTCAAAAAAGTCAGTCATTGGCACTTTCAATGCAATAGTTATAGTGGGAGATATCAAATAAGTAATAGAATTACTATCTTGGACATCCCTCTAACTTTTGCTATGACTTAGAAGAACTCAGTTCCACCCATTAGGGGGCATACCTTCCATTGTGCATCAGAAGATCAAGTTCCCTCCAAATGGAAAGGTCATTACCATCGCTACTGAAACAAACAACATTATTGCCTATATAAATATAGTCCTACTAGGATTCAAGGTTTCTAGGATCAATGATAGTCATGTTGATCCCAAAGTTGCTGCTATGATAAAGAAGATGCAATATCTGCCTGGAATAAGATTAAAAGGAAGAAACATTGCAGCCACATAATTCCCTGACTTTTGAGGATAGATCAACAGAAATGGTCTAGGGTACAATCTTGATAAGGACATTAGGGCTAAGAAATCAACCTCTTTTATGGTTAAAAGCTCAACCCAAGTCTATTAAGCACAAGCTAAGGAATGGATGAGCAACAAAATTAAGAAACTGGGGTTTGAGATCTTTAATGACACCCTCAAGGAGAAGCACTTACCAGATATGATCACTGAGATTGACATCTATGAGATAATGAAAAACCTAGAGATAGAAACTAGGAGTGAAGTTATCAATCATGCCCAAGTTTTTGTCATCCTCGAATCAAGCATTGATGACATCCTATTTAAAGACATTGTTGATGATGATCTATGTACTTTTTCTTTGTTTGAAACTGATGATGTAATAAACTCTAAAGTTAAAGCAATGAAATCTAATATTGCTTACTTGTTTGACATCTTTCCTAATGGTAGTGTGCATTGCATTGATAAAAACATTAGCATATTTGACATTCATTCCATATGCATTGAATCATTTAACATTGGCACAGAATCTGAACCATGCATTCTACATATTTTGAAAGATGTTACCCCTAAAGAGAGGAGAAAATTGAAAATTATCAATAAAATATTCAAAAGTATTTACCTGGATGTATGACAATATGCCTGGTATTGACAGAGACATTGCTCAACACTTTATTCCTACCAAAGAAGGGTGCAAACTAGTAAAGCAAAAATTGACAAGACTCAAACTAGAATAGGCCCAACAAGTGAAAGACGACATTGAGAAATAGATCAAGGTAAAATTTCTATAGGTTATAGTTAGCAAATATGGTGCCAGTACTAAAGAAAGATGGAAGGGTTAGAATATGCATTAACTATAGAGATCTAAATAAGTCTTGTCCGAAGGATGATTTCCCACTATGCCACATAGACATACTGGCTGACAATGCCACCATATGTGCAATGTACTCCTTCATGGATGGATTCTCTAGGTATAATTAGATCCTAATGGCCATTATTGATAAAGCAAAGACATGTTTCATAATAGAATGGGGTACTTACTGCTATAGAGTAATGCCTTTTGGACTAAAGAATGCAAGGGCAACCTACCAGAGAATGGCAATTATAATGTTTCATGACATGATACACAAAGAAGTAGAGATATGTTGACAACATAATGGTAAAGTCAAGAACCATGGTCTCAGAAAGTTCCTCAGAAGGGTCAAAAAGTGCAATCTTAGGCTAAATCCAAAGAAATGCTCATTCATGGTTACTTTAGGAAAGATACTGGGGTATGTTGCTAGTCAGATTGGGATTTAAGTGGATCCAAAAAAAGCAAATGCTATCAAAGAGATGCCAATGCCAAAAATAGAGAAAGAAATGAAAGGGTTTCTAAGGAAACTATAGTTCATCAGCAGATTCACCACTAAGTTGGCAACATTGTGTGAACATATCTTCAAGCTATTAAAAAAAGACCAATTGGTTGAATGGAATGAATAGTATTAGCTAGCATTTGACAAAATCAAAAGATACCTAGACAACCCTTCAATTCTAAAACCACCTAAACTAGGGATATCTTTAACCCTGTATCTAGCCATTGAAGACAATGTAGTTGGTGCAATGTTAGCCTAAGAGGGAGAAACAAAAGTAGAACACATAGTCTAGTACTTCAGCAAGAAGATGCTACCATATGAGGAGAAGTACAACCAAGTCAAACAAATATGCATGGCAATGGTATGGGCAATAAAGAAAATCAAACACTACTTTCAATCCTACAAAATTTAGGCCATGTCTAATATGGACTCAATTAAGTACCTCTATGAAGCTCCCTCTCTAGTGGGGAAACTCGTCAAATGGCTCGTACTGCTAACAGAATTCGACATGCAATATCTGACTAAGAAGGTAGTAAAAGGGAGGGCAATTACTAAATTACTAGCTCTCAACCCCATTCCAAACTTAGGAGAAATCCAGTTGGACTTCCGAGATGACCTCATCTTAGCCATTGAGATCTAAAGATGGAACATGTACTTTGATAGAGCAGTCAATCAGATCGACGTAGGAGTCGGTGTCATACTACAATCTCTCCAGAAGGTGAAGTTGTACCAATTACTAAAAAGCTCAAATTTAGAGTCACAAATAATGAAGCATAATATGAGGCATGCACACTCAGAATAGAAGTACTGATAGCCCTAGATGTTACAGAAGTCAAAATCTTTTGAGATTCCATGCTAGTAATCAATCATGCCATTGAAGAGTGGGAAATGAAAAAGCAACACTTAAAGCCTTATCTGGACCACTTGAGGCTACTCATCATGTCCTTCTGAAAATGAAAATTCATTCATCTTCGCATGAATTACAATCAGATGGCAAATGCACTTGCTTCCCTAGCATCAATACGGGAACGACCATCCAAAATTCCCATAAAGCCTCTATTTCTACTCAAAATAGCAAAGATAAAAGCAGTTGAAAAGCCCTATTTCTATAACATCCAAAGATATCTGAAGAAACAACCCTATCCTGATCAAGCAGATGAAAGAGACAAAGTAGTCATTCAACGACTAGCATCAAAATTCACTTCGCACCAGGGTGTGTTAAATAGGAGAACCTCATATGGTTTACAACTCTGATGTCTTGATTAAACTGAGGCTGTAAGAGCAATAGAAGAAGTACACGAGGGTGTCTATCATCCACACATAAATGGTGCAATCCTAGCTAAAAAGCTAATCAGACAAGGGTTCTTCTGGATGATGATGATGGAAGACTACATCAAATTTGTAAGAAAATGCCATATGTGTCAAATCCACAGGAATGTCTGTCACCTTCCCCCAATAGAACTACATTACATCTCCTCTCTATGGCCCTTCTCAGCATGGGGACTAGACATAATTAGGTAAATCCACCCAACAGTCTTAAATGAACATAGGTTCATCCTATTGGCAGTGGACTACATTACAAATGGATTGAACCAGAATTATTTGCATGGATAGGAGCCAAGCAAGTGGCTAAGTTCATCAAAAGAAACCTATTTTGTCAATGTGGGATCCCCTATCACATTATCTCTGACAACATTGTCCAATTCCAAGGGAAAATTATAGAGCTATTAAGGAGTTATAAGTTGGAACATCACAAATCATCTCCTTACCGAAAGCAAGCAAATGGGACTGTTTATCAAAGATGACTCAAACTTATAGAGATTCGGTAGACAGATTTTCACATGCCTTATAAGGGTATAGAAAAATAGTCAGAACATCAACAGGAACAACTCTTTTCTCACTAGTGTATAGATCAGAAGCAATTCTTCCAGTCAAAATAGAGATCAAGTCACTTTAGGTAGCAATCAAATTTGAATTACCAGAAGTATAGTGGGCTCAACAAAGGCACCAAAATCTCACTCTCTTAAACAACCAAAGGCTCAAGGCTCTATACCACACACTATTGTATCAAGCTCGACTAGCCAAGACCTTCAATAGAAGAGTAAAACACAAGAGTGTGAAAGCAGAAGATTAGGTGCTAAAGCAAGCAAGACATAATGTTCCAGACCCTAGAGGAAAATTCAAATCAAATTGGGAAGGCCTATGCTTGGTTAAACATGTCTTATCAAAAGGAGTAGTCAAACTGATGATTCTAAAGGCAACAAATTCTATGAGCATGTCAATACAAACTGCCTAAAGAAGTACGTGTCTAAAGCATATAAAAAAATCATCCCACCGAGTTGAAAACCTAAAAATGATAGCTCAAGCAAAAGTTAGGGACTTCATGTTGAGTTCAAAACCTAAAAATGCTAACTCGGGCAAAAATTAGGGAAAGAGAGAAAATAATTAATGTGAAAACCTGAAAAGGCTAGTTAATGGCAGGGTAACCTTAAGATTGAAGTTTGTACAAATGCACCTATGCTTTTCTTAAATGATTATAGTTAAACAAGAATGACTATTAATTTATGCAAAATGTCTTTGAAAAGTGCAACACATTTTATCATCATGAATTGCATCAGGCATGCTTTGCATTTTCTTTCATTATATGACCATGGTTCTTACCATCCTCTTTGAGCTCTCTCTTTAAAATCAACAACTATTATTGAAAAAAAAAGCGCCCAGCTAGGTGTGAAAAGCTCCAAAAGCAGACACCCCAGGTTAAAAAGGGGAAGAGAAAAAGAGAACCCAGTTAAGTGTGAAGAGCTCTAAAAAGAGGCACCTTAGGTAAAAAAAGGGAATATAGGCAGATAATAGTAATGGTAAACGTCATCATCAATGATACACAACAAAAAGCATATACAATTATCATCATACAAGCATTATACAACATGTGGGATTAATGCCCAGATACAACACCTAGAGTCCATAACCTCAAGAAAATAATACAACACAAAGTAAACTATAGGCCAAAAGTCCTACACTTAGCTCTAAAAATAACTACATCGGTTGTAGCTACCTTCAAAAGCAAGCACTAATCCTGCTCAAGCATCTCCTTCATATGAACTTGACTCATCATTGTTCATCACAAAGGATGACAGCCGTAACTCCAGCTCACTAATGTAGTCACGATAAGATGCACACTCCCACTCCCATTTACGACTAGCAGGACAGTGCTCAACCTACATTACATATTGCATATCATACACTCATACATAAAACATGTGCATAACATAAATAGGTACAATAAAGAAGGCATACCCTCTGAGTGGTAGCAAACTCAAAAAGCACTGTTGCGCACTCCTTATAATAGTATACTAGTATTAACTAGAGGAGATAGGAATCTACAAAAGCAGTCAAATAAGTCAAACACCACTCAGTAAATAAATAAAACATAGGCAAGAATAAGTGGAGAACACAAACATGAGTACCATCAGCATGAGCAATACCTAACTGAGGAAAGCTAAGTCTAGGCAAATCAAAATTCACTACTCTACCAAGGATATCTGTCCCAAGTAAAGTCAAAGATGGCTGAACCATTAAATCCCCAAGAATAGTACTACTAGAAGCCATACTAATGGCATGGGTAGTTGCCTCAGTATGGAATGTGCCCTCATTATCCTCAAAATAAGATCCATATCTTCTTTGATGTCACTACAGATAAGTTCTCATAACACACATTAATTACAGCTTATTACTAATAAAGTTTGCTACATGTTTGCACCAAAATAGGAATAAAGGCTTCTCGGATCAGAAGAAATGACTCTTGATGAACCATGTGATGGCCTAATCCTTGAACTCGAAGGATGAGATGCATCTACCTAAGAAGGTGGAGGCAAAGGAAAGGTCCCACTAGCTATAACATCAATTAGCTGAGGGATCAATACATCAGCATTAGGCAAACCCACACAATCCAAAAAGCTCTCAGAGGGGAATCACATCATAACAATAGTGAGTTCATCAACGCAAAGCTCATGGCCCAGAACATGACACTAGGAGGAGGGATGAGAACTCTCCTCATATATGGGCCATCCCACCAACAATGGACTCACTCGCCCAAATACCATACTTTGTCAATAAGACCAGAGAGCAACACCCATCTCTTGGTCAGCTGCCATGCAGCCACTATCTCTGTCTTCTAATAAGACCTCGCCACCCACCAATAAAGAAAGATCTACTCAAAGGGCAAAAATGAATAAAAGATCCCAAAGAGAGAAACAACCAATACAGCAAGAATCAGACATACCTAATTAGGGGATAACTTCCCTATATGAACCCGAGCTACCATGCAAGCCTTAATCAAATTAGTAGTCTTCCTCATCCAGTGAGAATAATGAGGGAAGCCATCCTCCTGGAAATGCTCAATGGATGAACAAGGGAGAATCCCAAACCCATATGCCTTGATCTGTCAAAACTAGAGGGTCAGAAATAACAACTCAAAAGTAAAAGAGCACACAACAGAACTCTTACTCACGTCCAGCACGAACAAGCATCCACATATCCTCAAGCCACCCCGACATACTGCATCATGGCCTGAGTACATATGAGCAAAGGCAATAGTGCCCTAGCAATACCTCAATAAGCCATCCAGATCTCTCAAGACAAACAGCAACCATAGATCACCTATACCAGAAGCGTTTAGGAAGATAATAGCACTTAGTAAATAAAATAAAAAGCAACAAGCCAGTTGTTCTCCTAAGACAAGAGCTTCATTGTATATAGTCCACATGGAAAAAACAAACTCCATGTAATGAGCTAGATAGAAGAAACCAGACTTCATAGGTTGACCACCCCATGAAAATCCATTGTGAGGTGCCTTCTCACCATAGAAGTAGAACACTCCTCCTCATTGAAAGGAACAACCCCTCTAGAAAAGCCTAAGCCCATGATCGTGGTAAAATCTAAAGGATTAATAGTCATCTCCCTAACATGCAAATGGAAAGTATGCATTGTGTCTATCCACCACTCTATCAAGGCATTCATGGCAATCTGACTCAACGTATACAGGTCATAAGATAATGTAGCAATGACTCCATTAAAGCCCTTCCTGGCAATCATATACTCCACACACATTAGGAGACCCTAATAATACATGTTGACTCTATTAAAACTACCAAGCAACGACATAGACATACTTATGAGGCTACAAATAACAAGTCTGCTATCAAACATTGGCACAACTACCAAATGCGAACATATCTCTCTCGATGTCATTTAAAATAATAAAAACAATAAAAAAAGCTAACAAGAAAAACATCAAGGCAAGCACTAGCAGACGATCACAACATTTACAATAAAAGCTACGACAAGAGCTACAAAACCATAGCTATAACAACCTCACACAGTAAATAAATAGCAAAGTAGCCAACTTAAAAACTTCAAAAAATAAGACCTACCTCGCAATGATGATGTATCCAAGCATGAATCTCCAAGCTATAAACAACAGGGATCAAATCTCCCCAACAAAGACTAGATGGTTGAGAACTCTGAACACCAAATGTGCTAGTCCTTGCAGAGGACATCCTAGCTCTAGTGGCCTCTGTAAAGTCACCCTCAACATCAACATCAACAAAAATATCCTATAGACCCTCAGGAATGTTGACCCTCATGTGTAAAATATCCATTTTACACCGAAGAAAATAGAAGTACATAAGCAAAAATAGATCATATAGCACCTAAAACATAAAAAGGGTCAAGAAAAGTAAGAAAACACTCAAAAAAGTTCCGACAAAGCCTCCCTAAACCTCCAAAACAGTCATTTAAATATGCCTTGTGTAGGACCATTCACATTGCTTATAAGCACTTTCATTGCTTAGAAGCATTTGCTCATTTCTTAAAAACACTTTTGCCACTTGGAAACATCTTCCCATTGCTTAGAAGCACTCACTCATTGCTTAGGAACATTCACATTGCTTAGAAGCATCTTCATATTGCTTAGAAGTACTCTCACACATTACTTAAAAGCACTCTCACATGGCTTACAAGTGCTTTCAATACTTAAAAGCACTCTCACATTACTTAAAAGCACTTTCACTACTTAGAAGCATCTTCTCATTACTTAGAAGCATCCTCACATTGCTTAGGAGCATCGACACTACTTAGGAGAATTCTTATTTACGTAGTAGCATCCTTATTTTATGTGGCACCTAAAAAGGTTATAGTCACATGTCCATTCACGTGACACCTAAAAAGGTTATAGTTGCATGTTCATTCACATGACACATAAAAAGGTTATAGTCATATGCTCATTCGCAAGAAACCAAAAAGGTTATAGACATATGTTCATTCGCATGAAACCTAAGAAGGTTATAGTCATGTGCTCATTCACGTGACACCTAAGAAGGTTATAATTGCATGTTCATTCGCATGACACCTAAAAAATTTATAGTCGCATTTTCATTTGCATAATACCTAAGAAGGTTATAGTTGCATGTTCATTTGTGTGACACCTAAGAAGGTTATAGCCACATGTTCATTCACGTGATACATAAGAAGGTTATAGTCACACGTTCATGTACATGACACCTAAAAAGGTTATAGTCTCATTCGCATATTGCTTAGCATCTTCATTACGTATGACACCTAAGAAGGTTATAATCACATGTTCATTTTGTGTGACACCTAACAAGGTTATAATCACATGACACCTAATAAGGTTATATTTGTATCTCTTTTGTCTTAAGGTTATAACTGCATCTCTCTTTACTTAGTAGCATCTTCATTTGCATGATGCCTAAGAACGTTATAGTCACATAAATCCCAATGCACTTTGCACGAATCATAAGCTTGCATATGTCCCAAATAGCACCTTGCATGATGGCCAAGTCATAGAACAACAACAACAAACAAAACACAACAATAGCAATCAAATCTTGATAAGATGTCTAAAGACAACCCATAGGTAAGTACCTCTCTCCTTGCTAAAACATTTTTTTACATCTTTGTATTTGCTTCATCAATTAGCACTAGTGCTAGGTGGCTATGCAACTGTCATACCTTAAATTTAACTATCCCTAAAAAGGTCCAATGATGAAATGAATCCTTAAGATGACTAGAGTCTGCTCGTTCATAACTCCTCTGAAGTGTATAACCCTAAAAAACCTAATCAACCCTACCAGTATGCAAAATTGACCATCTAGCCATTAAGTTGTGCTTTGACCTTGCAAAACATGAATTATCACAATAATGAGAGGTTCATTTTGAGAAAAATCCTCTCAAAATACTCAGTTTAATGGGCTAGTTCACATTTCATTAGTCTAGGACCCAGCTTTATGAAAAAATAGAAATTGATTTTGATAAAATGGACTTAAAAAACACATCTAAAAAGGCCCCAAAACCTCTAGAAGTGGTCCTAGAATAGTCTAATAAAACCCGAGGATAAGCACATATCACTCAAAAGTACGTGTAAATGCCTCTAGGTGTCATGTGCTAAAATTGAGGCTGAATTTGGCAAAACAACCTCTGAAAATGCATTTGGAAGGCCTAAAAACCCTAGGAGCCAACCCCAAAATAGTGTGTATTAAACTTAGAAAGTGTGCATAGAGCGATGGAGTGTGCATGGAAGCACATGTGTGCACGCATTACCACACGCCATTTGCATGACCAATGCACACACTATGCACAACCGCGCACACTTGGCAAGGCCATATGCAAAATCCTCATTATACACACATGACCATGCCCCTACCACCCTGTTCGACCTAATTTTCCATATAAATAGACCCCTTCACCCCTAATTTTAAAGGGAGGAGCAAGTGGAAACACACACACACTTAAAAAATTAGTCCAATCGAAGGCAATGGAAACCCCTTTCTAGATAGTTTTTGCTCTCCCATAGCCTTTCCCTTAGGTTGTTAGATCCCTTTTCCACTAAGCCAAGCCTCGTCTTTATCAAATAATGCTTTAAAGGTATAGAATCTAGCATCATTCTACCATCATTTTGAACCTCTTGATACGAAAGGCTTGATAATCTCTCGAAGCTAAAGCTTTAAAACTCATACAAGCTTAGTAGAGTCTGAGGACCACATAATTATTTTAGTATGTTTATTTTATCACAGTGCATTTTATTTTGTTGTTGCCAGCATTTAGGAATACTATTATGCTTATGTGATGAGATTGGCAGTCTTTCAAGCTATGTGAATAATATATGCTTTATTGTGCTCATTTCACATCATCATTTTGCATCCTCTATTTTAAAAATCATGAAATCACATCATAAATATCAATAACGTGAAAAATTTCATATCTCATAATCGAGTTATCATGCTCTCGGTCCAATTATGACCTCATCCTTTATATTATTGTCATATATCATCATAGCATAAATAATCATTGCAAGCATGCATGATCATCATATTATTCATTAAATTAAGAAAACTGTGTGAATGGTCGTGTTATTCTTGCAGATCAATTATATTAGATTCACTTTTCTACAATCTTTTCCTTTTCATTTTTTATTTTATCAAGAAAGCAATGTAATAAATAAATTTTTAGCTTTATTATCTTCCACTATTTGATGTACTGCATGAATGCTATATAAACTGTCATTACCAAAACTAGGGTGTCGCGATAATTATACATCGAATATTGTATAATGAGAAATAGTCAAAAAGTATATGCGATCCCCCGAACCCTAGAAATCTCTACTGAGGACAATACTAGCTGAGTGACCTGATGTTGTGCCTTTCTTTTCCCGATTTTCTAAAAATTGAGTGGTGACTCCATAAAATCAAAAGCATCTTATCCCTTGAGACCAATCATTTATCCCTATTTGGTAAAGTTGCCATATCCCTCGAAAGAGGAAAGACCCGCACAATGTCCCACGAAAACATATCACTATCAAAAGGCCCGAAAGGGAAAAACAAACACTATGGTCACTCACACCCATGATTGATGGACTCGCTTGCCTGAATACCACACCTTGCCAGTAAGGCTAAGGAGTAGCACTTGACTTTCTATCAGCTACCATGCCACCTCCATCTCTGCTGACCAATGTGACCTCGCCACCTACTAATGAAGGAAGATCCTCTTGAAAAGCATAATGAATAAATAATCTCTAGAAAATTAAATAATCAATATAGTAGGAATCAAACATACCTATCTAGTGGACAACCTACCCATGTAGTCCAAAGCCTATGCGTAATCCTTAATCAAGTAAGTGGTCATCCTAATCCAATAGGTATAATGAGGAAAACAAAAACTATCAAAATTAGAACTCAAAAAGTGGAAAAAAATAAGCAAAAGATAGAGAAAAAAGGATAAATACAAGAACTCTTATTCGCATCCAGCATAAATAAGCATTCATAAATCCTCGAGCCACCTTGGCATGCTACATCTAGACCAAAGTACATATAGGCAAAAGCAGTAATGCCCTAGTTGTACCAAGATAAGTTATCCAAGTCCCTCAAAATAGGTAGCAATCATAGACTACCTGTAAGAAGCAATGAGCCAACTGCTCCACTAAAATATGACCAGCATCATACATCATCTACACAGAAGAAACAAACTCGGTATAATAAGTGAGGTACAAGTAGCCAGAATTCATAAGGGTAGACACCCTAAGCAAATTCATGGTAAGGCACCTCCTCGCCACTGCAATAGAATACTCCTTCTCACTAAAGGGAGCAGGGTCCCCAAAAAAGCTCAAGCCCGTAATAGCAGCAAAGTCTAAAAGAGTGATGGTCATATCTCTAACGGGCAAGTGAAAAGTATGTGTCATATCCATCCATCACTCAATCAATGCATACATAGCAATCTAGCTCAATGCATACGAGTTATAAGACAATGTGGCAATATTCCCATCTAATCCCTTTCTGGCAACCATTTGTTTCATGCACAATAGGAGACCCTGATAGTATGTACTAACCCTATTAAAGCTGCCAGGCAATACAGTAATAAACCAACAAGGCTACAAATAATAGGCACGCTATCAAACATTTGCATAGTTAATAAATGCTAACACATCTTTTTCTTTATTATTTAATAGGATCAATATAATAACAAGATTTGAGAAGAGCATTACGGTAAGTGCTAGTAGACAATCACAATAAGAATTATAAATAAAGTAAGAGTTATAAGCTATCAACACCTATAATAAAACTATGGCCTAATAGACAATTACGGCAAGCACTATAGAGCTATAGAGATACAGTTAACAGATAACAAGGTAACTAGTTAAAAAATTTTAAAAAATAAAGGACAAAAGAGAACCTACTTGGCAATGATAACCAACCTAAGCGTAAGTCTCCAGACTATGAACCACAGGGATTGAATCTCCTCAAGAAAACCTAGACAGCTAAGAACCCTGAGCACCAAATGTACTAGTCCCTGTAGTGGAAGTCTCTGTGAACTGACTCTCAATGTCCAAATCAATAAGGATATCCTCCAGACCCTTAAGAATGTTGGGAAACTCCATCTTATGAAAAGAAAAGAAAAATTCAAAATAAAAAAGACTCAGAGGGGACCAAAGGAAGCCTCCTCAAACCTTAAAATGACATTTTAAATAGATCAGCAGAGGGGAAGGCGCATGGCCACGTGCCTCAGTGCATGATCATGCGCTCCACACATGCGGCCATGTGTATTTCCCCCCTTCACAGGCTCTTATACGGTTATATGTGCACCCTGAGACTTTGTTACACTCATTTTTATGGTCCTAAACCTCCATTTGAGAATAAGATCTGCACCAAACTCACATAAAAGCACACTTATTTAGACTCCATCTGTCTAAAGACACTGTATGCGCACCAACTTTTTTAAAAAACTCAACACCTCCAAAAAGAAGAAAATATGGAAATTTCATTGTGAGGATATCTTGTCAAAATCATCAAAATAACATCAACAACCTGACAAGTGAGGACTTAATCACCTCATCATTACTACATCATCACTACCTCATCAACACCAACCAAGATTAAAGAGCATTTACAAAAGAAGGACCTTATGCTGAAGTTAGCCAACAAAATTCAGAAGTTATCATCACCAAACACGATCGAGAAAGCATCTACAAGAATTACAGTCATAACAAGGCACTCAATCCAACCAAAAAAAATGAAAGATGTATTGCATCAATCACACTAATCAACTAATCTGATTGCCTAACACTGGAGGAGGTTACAGTGGCATGATTTATTTGCCTGACACTATAAGAGGTTATAGTGGAATTATCTTTTTGCCTGACACTAGAGGAGGTTATGGTGGCATTATCTATTTGCCTGACACTAAAAGAGTTTTATAGTGGCATTATCTATTCACCTTACACCTAAAGAGGTTATAGTGGCATTATATGTTTGCCTAACATTGGAAGAGGGTTGTAGTGGCATTCTTCGTTCATCTGACACCAAAAGATATTATAGTGGCATTATCTATTTGCCTGACACCAGAAGAGGTTACAGTGGCATTATCTATTTGCCTGACATTGGAGGAGGTTATAGTGGCATTATCTAATTACCTGACACCAAAAGAGGCTATAGTGGCATTACTTCCTAACATTTAAAAGAGTGTTAGAAACTTTAACATGACTAGAGAATGTTAAGTATAATGCCTAGAATGGGTGGTCATTCCATATCATATGCATGCCTACATATCATATGTGTGATTGCATATCACTATCACGTGCTTGTCTCACTTGCTTGAATCATTCGTGTGAAAAATATATCATTGCATGAACCCTGAATTGCATCATTCTACATGTATCCTAAACTGCATCATTTTATGTGAACTACAAAATGAAATACTAACATGTTCATATCATTACAATCTGAATCTTCAAATTCCATCATGCATTTTACATATACTTAACGGCACCACACATCTTGCATCTCACATTTATCATCATCATTTTGATTGAATCCTAAAATTGCATCCTTATGTGAATCCAAAAATTGCATCTTGCGTGAATCCTAAAATTACTTCTTGCATGAATCCTAAAATTGCATCTTGCATGAATCCTAAAATTGCGTTCTTATGTGAATCGCAAAATTGCATCTTGCATGAATCCTAAAATTGCATTCTTATGTGAATCGCAAAATTGCATCTTGCATGGATCCCAAAAATTGCATGCATCCCAAATTGCATCTTGCGTGACGGTCGAATCACAAAAACAACAATCAAATCATAATAATACAACACTCAGGTAAGTGCCCTCTCCTCAAAAAATGAATTTTTCATCTTTGCATTTGCTTCATGTGTATTAACACTAGCGCTAGGTGGCTATGCAACACACTCAAAGTAGGGGGCAACTATCATACTTTAAATGTGATTATCCCCAAAAAGGTCCAATGATGAAACAAATATCTGAAAAGACTAGAGTGTACTCATTCGTAACACTTATAAAGTGTACAACCTTAAAAACTAACACTTATAAAGTGTACAACCTTAAAAACTAACCAATCCCACCAATATGCAAAATTGATCATTGTGCCATTAAGTTGTGTTATGATCTTATAAAATATGAATTATTGGAATAATAAGAGGCTTATCTCAAGTAATCTTCTCTCAGAACACACAGGTTGTTGATTCAGAGTTCATTGCATCAGACTGGGACTCAACTTTGCAAAAAACCAAAAATCAATTTTGATGAAATGGACTTCGAAAAAAAATCCAAAAGGCTCCAAAACCTCCTGAAGTGGTCCTAAGATGGTCCAAAATACCCTGATGATTAGCATGTGCGGCTTAGAAATGCATGTGTAGCCATAAACACCCATAGGTTTTACATGCTAAAATCAAGGCTAAATTAGACAAAATAGACTTTGGAAAAACATCTAGAAGTCTCCAAAAACCTCTAAAAAAGCCTAAATTATGTGCATAACACACAAAAGAGTGTGTGACCACGTGTGCATGTGCGGGACCACGAGCCAAGCCAGCAGTCACACGTACTTCGTGTGGCCACGCGCTATATGGCCACCCCCTCCTCCTAGATTTTTGCACTATAAATAGGTGCCTCCACACCTCATTTTAAGGGGGGAACAAAAGGAAAACACACACACACACATACAATATATGTCCGCTCAAAGGCACTGGAAACCCACTTCTAGATAGCTTTTGCTTCCCTATTATGTTTTTCTTAGGTTACTAGACCTCCTTTCCACCGAACCTAGCCTCATCTTTGTCAAAACACACTTCAAAGGTATACATACTAGAATCATTATACATGTCATTTTGAACCTCTCGACAAGGAAAGCTTGATAATCCCTCAAAGTTAAAGCTTTAAAACTCACACAAGCTCAGTCGAATCTAAGGACCACATAATCATTTTAATATCTTTATTTTATTACACTACATTTTACTTTATTGTCACCAGCATTTATGAATATTATTGTGTTTGCATTATAAGACTGACAATGTTTTATTTTGGTCATTTCATATCATCATTTTGAATTCTCAATTTTTGAAACGTGAAATCACATTGTAAATATCAATAACATGAAAAGTTCATACTTCGGACTAGAGTCATCATATTCCCAATCTAATGATGTCATTATGCATCCCTTAAATCATTATAAGAATAATAATCATTGCAAACATGCATGATTATGTACATTTTTCTTACTCTTTCAAGTGATTGAGTGCCCATTGCTTATCTTGTTATACATGTGATCGAGGAAGCTACATGCATAGTTTTGCTAACCTTGCAAGTCTTTTATATTTAAGCTAGATTTACTTTCCTACAATCCTATTTTCCTTTTATATGTATTTTACTAGTAAAGCAATGTAATAATGATATTTTTAGCTTTATTATCTTCCACTATCTTATATATTTTATGAATGGTATACAAACTGTCATCACCAAAACTAGGGTGTTGCAGTAGCTATACATTAAATATCATATAATGAGAAATAATCAAAAAGTAGATTGATCCCCTGTACCCAAAAATCTATTCTAGGGGCAATACTTGCTAAGTGACCCGATATTGTCCTTTTATTTTCCTGATTTCCTAAAAATTAAGTGGCAACTCTACAAAATAAAAAAAGTGGCTCATTCCTCCCGAGACCAATCATTTGTCCCTATTTGATAAGGTTGCTCATAGGTGAGCATGTATGCATAGGGTGGAAGCAAAATCCTATAATGAAAGATGATCATTGTTGCAAGAAGTAATGGTTAGTTCATGTTAACTACATGTATATTATGTATGCATGATTGATCTAAAAAAACTGGTTAGTATTCCCTACATAGTGAACAATCCAATCACAAGTAAGCTCTCGCTTCTAACCTTATTTCTCCATGACATCATTTAGTCTCTTTCTTAAGTGGGTTTTGAACCTATAGTCATCGAGGAACTATGGTTCCACTTTTCGAACTAGGCTATTTCAATTTATATTGATTAGAACCAAAAGATAAATTGAGGAACGATACTCAAATGTACTTAAGTTAATCATACAATGTTAAAGTAAGGGTTAATTATCGGGCCTTAACTAACATCCAGAGCCCATATGCACCCATATGCATAGAGCTAAGGTTAATCAAAAGAAGTTTGAGTTCTTGACCCCATATCGATGTTCAATATGTTTAATAGGAGTTATAAAAGTATTGTTTGATAATTTATAATTTGATTCTATTGACATAAATGTCTATAATCTAGTTAAATTCCTAATCCATTCATTTGATCTTATACGAATAAATGGATGACATCTCATAGGTTCTGTCATTGAGAGACATTATTATTTGCTAGTTTAGATAGACTATTCAAGTTGAGGTACATGATTCTTTTCATTCCTCATGCTTCAAGCTCGCATAAAGTAGACAGGAATCATATGGACCTGGGCATGAACATTCTATGAAAACTGACATTACGATGTCATTTGATGATAGACACTAAGAGAGTCATGTCATTTGTAAATATCATGTTAAACGGAAAGTATTAGGATAGGGATAGCAAGTAAAGCTTGGTGGAGTCCTAATGGAAGTTACTACTAATTTATCTATATGGGCTAAGTTAGGGTGAAAGGCTAAGGGTTCCTTTAACGAGAATGCTCCCATATGACCAAGGTTATGGAATTCGGGTAGTTAGTCTAGCATTTTTTTATAACTCAAGTCGCCCCCCTTTACGACTTAGGTTATAAACTTTGGTCAGATGACGCCGACTATACAATGAGTAAAGGCTAAAGGTAACAAATTTGAATCAGTCACCTCATGCTCTAGTAGAGCTACAGTGGATCACTTTCTATCATTGTCAGATGATAAGGGCCAATGGTGCATATGTGATTGTGTAGTGCAAATGCAATGGTAAGGGGCTCTATATGATTCAGCATTGCATAATGAGAAATAGTCATTTTTGAGTTAATCTATATTACTTAGAAGTCCCTAATGGAGTCGCCACTGTGAGTGACCTTTTTCTCATTTTGATCTTGTGTTGTATTTTCGAGGGAAATGGAAACTTTACCAAAGAGGGACAAATGATTGGTCTTAAGAGGAATGAGACACTTTTTATTTTGTGTAGTCGCCACCTAATTTTTAGAAAATTGGGAAAAGAAAGGGCATCATCAGGTCACTCAACGAGTATTGTCCCCAGTAAAGATTTTTGGATTTAGGAGATCGCATCTACTTTATGACTATTTCTCATTATACAATTTTCAATATATAGCTACCACAACACCCTAGTTTCAACAATGACCATTTATATAGCATTCATACAATGCATCAGATAACTAGAGATAATAAAGCTAAAATATCATTATCACATCACATTCCTAACAAAATACATATAAAAGGAAAAAAGATTGTGGAAATATAAATATAGCTTAAGTATAACGAACCTACAAGGTTCACATAACTATGCACTAGCTTTCCTCATAGGTATTGATACGAACCCTACCTATAACAGAGATAGAACATGCATCCAACTTTGATCCAACTTTAAAACCTTGCCCAAGGATCATCAAGGATAGGTTGTGTTGATGGAGCTAAACCCCTTGCTTATTAAAATGAAGCAAGATACTTAGCTATTAAAAGATGAACAATCACACAATTCTAAGTCTAATTTAACCTAGCAGTTGTAATGAAAAGGTAGATATGAAACAATTCAAGTAAATTTGTAAAGTTTCAAAAGAACAAAGTTTAAGGAAAAACCTGATTTTTTAATATTTCAATGCTTAAAATTTATTTTACATAGGGTTTGCCCTTATATAGGCATGTAAACATCCTAATCCTTGAAGAAAAAGGTTTCTTACTTATTCTTAAAGACTCTTATAAAGCAAAATCCTTAATTAAGGAGAATTCCTTCAAAAAATAAGACAACTAATGACAACTCATCTTTGAAAAGTCAAAATGGACAACTACTAAGCAAAATGACAACTCATGACAGCTAAGCATTGAAGCATGCCACGTAGGTTGTTAACCATTAACCGTTGACTTTAAATTGTTGACTCTTTGACTTTGACTTATTGACTTGGACTTGGAATATCCTTGAATCTTCTCACATCTTCTAGAATCTTCTTAAATCTTCCTTATTGACTCCAAAATAAGAAAATAACTCAAAATTAATCCATATCAAGCTAATTAATTTCAAAATAGGAAATTAAGCTAATTAGCTTGAATTCTTCATATTCAGTTCCATGCTTACACTTTTAGTTCGTTTTAGGGTTCATATTATTCCCTCCCTCTTGAAGATGATTCGCCCTCAAACATAGCCATCTTCTAAAAGCTGATAATTTCATAAATCCTCCAGGGTCAAATACAAACACCTTTGTTGAAAGCGTCTCCTTTGATGTAAGAATCCACAGAAGTAACTTTAATATAACTTGAACTTAATCGAACATAGAACTCTTTTCCACGAATTTGTAAGGATCGTATTTGTGTTGCTTCCTTTTATGCTTGAAACATGAATATCTCAAGTTGTTCTTGCTATAGGCAAAGAATCCATAAATTGTATTATGGACATAAGGAACTTTAATAACATTATTAAATGGATCTTTGTATGGCATAAAGCTCTGCAGAACAACTTTTAAAACACTAGAAAAAGAACGATTAAAGTTGTTAGTGTAATCATGATGAATAATTAACTCCTTATCCTCCTCTTTCTTTTATGTACAAACTTCTTGATATTCCTCTTCATGCTGCATGCACTCTTCATGTTCACAAGATGCACTCTTTATAACTTCTTAAGTAGTTAATCCTTGTAAACACTCATTATTTGCTTCAATGGCTTCAACACTTTCATCGGTCTTGGATTCACACACCATCATCGTCTCTTTAGAAGGACCTCCTTCCTTTTTATACTCTAAAGCAAGTTCAATTACAACTTTCAAAGAGATAGAAGATTCTAATTGCACTTCTTTCTTTAATCTCTTACCAATATCGTAATTAAGCCCATTGATTAATTTTATAACCTTTCACCTTTCGAATTCACTTACATCACTTGCAATTACAAACAACTTAAAATTTTTAACATAATAATTAACACATAATTCATCACCTTATTTAAGCCTTTGTAATTTAAGACAAAATTTATCCCTAACTTCAAAAGGAATGAAAAATGTCTAATCATTAACTTCTTCATTATCTCCTAATTTTTTATCTCACTATGCCTATTCATGCTCCACGATGCCATCAAATCTTCCCACCATATAGCAACATGACCTAATAATTTATGAGAAGCAAGTTTACACTTTTGAAAATCACTTAATTCAAGAGAATCAAATATCTCCTCAATTTGTTGCACCCATTCTAAATAAATATAAGGATCATCCCCACCAAGAATATAAGGCATGTCCATAATAACCACACACAAAGATAATTTAGAAAAAGATAGAAAAGAAATTCTCATAAAACACTCCCTTACGTATTTACACTTAAAGATGTGAATGCTCTCGTGTTTAACTCAAAAAAAATAATACTTAAAGAATTGAAAAGAAGAAGAGATTATGCACAAAAATTAAAAGGATATGTAACCAAACCTTGAAGTTTGCCTCTAAAACCAAACTGATATGAACCCTACCTATAATAAAGATAAAACACGCATCCAACTTTGAAATCTTGCCTAAGGATCATCAAGCATAGGTTGTGTTGATGGAGCTAAACCCCTTGCTTATTAAATTGAAGCAAGATACTTAGCTATTAAAAGATGACCAATCACATAATTCTAAGTCTAATTTAACCTAGCAATTGTAATGAAAGGTAGATGTCAAACAATTCAAGTAAACTTACAAAGTTTCAAAAGAATAAAGTTTAAGGAAAAACCTCACTTTTTAATATTTCAATGCTTAAAATTCATTTTACATAGGGTTTGCCCTTATATAGGCATGTAAACATCCTAATCCTTGAAGAAAAAGGTTTCTTACTTATTCCTAAAGACTCTTATAAAGGAAAATCGTTAATTAGGGAGAATTCCTTCAAAAAATAAGACAACTAATAACAACTCATCTTTGAAAAGTCAAAATGGACAACTAATGACAACTCATTACAACTAAGCAAAATGACAACTCATGACAACTAAGCATTTAAGCATGCCATGTCACATGCCATGTAGGTTATTAACCATTAACCGTTAACTTTAAATTGTTGACTCTTTGACTTTGACTTATTGACTTGGACTTGGAATATCCTTAAATCTTCTCACATCTTCTAGAATCTTCTTAAATCTTCCTTATTGACTCCAAACTAAGAAAATAACTCAAAATTCATCCATATCAAGCTAATTAATTTCAAAATAGGAAATTAAGCTAATTAGCTTGAATTCTTCATATTTAGCTCCATGCTTACACTTTTAGTCCCTTTTAGGGTTCATATTAAGTATATAAACTACCTTTAACATCGAGAGATTACCAAGCTTTCCTCGTCAAGAGGTTCAAAATGATGTGTAGAATAATGCTAGTTTATATACCTTTGAAGCGTGCTTTAGCAAAGATGAGGCTAGGTTTGGTGGAAGGGAGGTCTAATAACCTAAGAAAAATATAGTGGGAGAGCTAAAAGTGTTTGGAAAAGGGTTTACAGCATCTTCAAACATATAAATTTTTTAGTGTATAGGTTATTATTGTGTGTTATTGTTGTCAAAATAAGGTGTAAAGACCTCTATTTATAGGGAAAAATCATTCCTAACGGTGTGAGAGTGTGTGGTCACGTGTGCATTCCTAAAACAGAGCATGTGCCTCATGAAGTACGTGTGGCTGCTCACTTAGCATGTGGTCACGTGCACTCATGAATGAGCACTTTTGTGCAATGTGCACATGATTCAAGGCTTTTTTGGGACTTTTTAAGTTTGATTTTTAGGGTTTTCAGATCTTTTGAATGTGTTTTTGAAGTCCATTTTTTCTAATTCAACCTTGATTTTAGTGCATGACACCTAGGGGTATATGTGGCTACATGCACACTTCTAAGTGACACACACTCATTGTTGGGTTATTTTGGACTATTTTAGGACCACTTCTAGATTTTTTGGAGCCTTCAGGATGTGTTTCTAAAGTCCATTCTATCAAAATTGATTTCCATTTTTTTAGAAAGTTGAGCCTCGATTTGATGAAATGAACAATGACTCAACAAGCTGCGCTTTCATTAGAAGATTGCTTGAAATAAGCCTCTTATTGTTTTGATAATTCATATTTGTAAGGTTGGAGCATAAGAATTCATATTGCAGGTCACCATTTTAGAATAAGAAAAAGTGAAAAGAAAAATCATACCTAATAAAATTGGGATTTCTCATCTGCCAGACAGCCCCTCATGAGTGGCTCATGATCGTGAGTGTCACTCATGAGTAGCTATGGACAAGACAAGACATAGCTCTGGTAACAAGCAATAATGGCTCATGACAGAGTTACATAAAGGCCCCTGTACTTTCAAAAACATTACAATCAAACCCTTGAAACAAGACATTTAAGTCCCTATGCATCAAATTAACTCCAAATTAAATCAGATCACAACCAAATTAAAATGCCATTATAATTATTATCATAAATCAACATAATTAAGCATTTAAATGGAAATAAATAATTTCAAATATTATTAAAAATTATTATTTTTAATAAAATATATTTTAAAATATAAATCACACAAATGGGAAAAACAATAAATGAAATCTTGTATATGAAATATATTTGCTTATTTAAATTTTACAAAAAAATAATTATAATAGAATATTAAAAATAAACCAAAAGTAAAAAAAATGTTTATGCATGAATATATGAAATGGTATCAAATACGAAAGATAAATAAAAAATAAAAAATGAGTGAAAAATGTGATTATACACTGATACAACCATCAAGTAAGCAAATAATCAAGTTATGAAGATAAGCTTGAACTGTCAATCATACCAAGATCATATTTAATAAAATTCATTCTTTCATCACAAAGAGGATTGGTAAAGATATTTGCTAATTGACGATTAGTATCAATAAGTTCAAGAAAAATATCACCATTTTACACATTATTGCATAAGAAATTATATCTAATGTCTATACGCTTAGTTCTAGAATGCATAATGGGATTCTTGATAAGGTTTATAGGATTTATATTATCATATTTAATTAGAATGTGATTCATATCAATGCCATAATCCAATAGTTGTTGTTTTTTCCATAAAACTTGCAAGCAACAATAACTAGTCGCTACATATTCTACTTCAGTGGTGCACAAGGCAACTGAAACTTATTTTTTGCAAAACCAAGAAACTAAACATTGTCCTAAGAATTGACAAGTTTTGGAAATGCTATTTCTATCTAGTAAAATATCGGTAAAGTTTGCATCTGAATAACTAATTACGTCAAATGATGAACTCCTAGGATACCAAAGTCCTAAATGCATTATGCCATAAAGATATTTAAAAATTCTTTTAATAGCATTCAAGTGAGACTCCCTAGGACTAGATTAAAACCTAGCACACAAGCATGCAACAAATATTATATAAAGTCTACTTACAATTAAATAAAGAAAGGATCCGATCATACCTCTAAATTTCTTTTCATTAACCAGTTTACCATTCTCACCCTTGTTGACTTTGTTGGTGGTGCTTATTAGAGTTTTACTTGACTTAGCTCCACCCATACCAAAAATTTTAAGAATGTCTCTAGCATACTTAGTTTGATTGATGAAAATCCCATCTTTGCATTACTTGATTTAAAGTCTAAGGAAGAACTTGAGCTTACCCATCATGCTTATTTTCAATTCTCCTTGCATTAGCTTAGAAAATTTCTCACCCAAGTAATGTTTAGTAGCACCGAAGATAATGCTATCAACATATATTTGAACAATTAATAATTCATATTTGGATTTTTTTATAAAAAGAGTTATGTCAACTTTTCCTTTAAAGAAACCTTTCTCAAATAGAAAGTTACTCAATCTTTCATACCAAGCTTTTAGAGCTTGTTTCCATTGATATAAAGCTTTAGAAAGTTTAAAAATATCATTTGGAAAATCAAAACTTTCAAAAGCTAGAGGTTGTTTAACATAAACTTCTTCTTTAATGAAACCATTTAAGAATGCACTTTTAACATCCATTTAATAAATTTTAAACTCCATGAATGATGCAAATATAAGTAACATTCTAATAGCTTCTAACCTTACAACAGGAGCAAAAGTTTCATCATAATTAATGCCTTCTTTTTAATTATAACCCTTAGCTACTGATCGAGCTTTGTTCCTAGTTATGACACCTTGTTCGTTCATCTTATTTCTAAACACTCATTTGGTGCCTAATATAGGATAATGTTTAGGTCTAGGAACCAAGGTCCAAACCTTATTTCTCTCAAATTGATTTAATTCTTCATACATAGCAAGGACTTAAAATTCATTACACAAAGCATCATCAACATTTTTAGGTTTAATTTGAGAAATGAAGGCTAAATTAACAATAGACTTAAGTTTAGATCTACTAGTTACCCCTTTTATAATGTCACCTATAGTGAGGTTTTAAAGATGGGCTTTCTTGAATTGCCAATCCTTTGGAAGGTCATCCTTCAAAGTAGGTTGAGGTATCTCCTCATCTTCCACCTTTTTAGGATCTTCAAACTCTAAAGGTTTGTTAGGATTTTCTTCTTAAGTATTTTCTTCCATCAGCTCACCTACATTATTATCAATACTACAAACATCCTTTCTAGGATCGAGTTTGATTCATCAAATACAACATGCATTGACTCTTCAACTACTAAAGTTCTCTTATTAAAAACTCTATATGCTTTATTAGAGGTGGAATAACCTAGGAAAATTCCTTCATCGGCTTTAAAATCAAATTTTCCAAGATTATCTTTGGTGGTCAATATAAAGCACTTACATCCAAGTACTCTTAGATATGAGATTTTGGGTTTTCTATTATTATAAAGCTTATAAGAGGTTTTGTTTAAAATGGTCTTTTGAAAACTCTATTTGCAATATAGCAAGATGTTTTAACGACTTCCACCTAAAAGTATAAAGGTAAATTATACTCACGAAGCATTATTCTAGCCATTTCCACTACAGTTCTATTCTTCTTTTCAACAACCCCATTTTATTGAGGCATTCTAAGAGAAGAGAAATTATGTGAAATAACATTTTCATTATAAAAGGTTTTGCATAATTCATTTTCAAATTTGGGTCCATGATCACTTATTATTGATGAAATACAAAAACCTTTTTCTTTTTGAACTTTTTTTGAAAAGTTTCCAAAAAATTTGAATGCATCATTCTTATGAGCAAGAAGCACACCTAAGTATATCTAGAGTAGTCATCAACCAAGACATAGGCATAGTGCATACCAACGAGACTAGTAACTCTATTTAGTCTAAATAAATCTATGTGTATAAGTTAAAGTGGCCTAAAAGTTAACACTACATTTTTTAGCTTAAACGATGACTTGGATTGTTTTCCCTTTTGATAAGCATCACAAGGTTTATCCTTAGTTAATTCAAGCTTAGGTAAACCAATCATAAGTCAATGTTTACAAGTGTCATTTTAAGGCTCAAAGTTTGGATGTCCTAACCTTCTATGCCATATCCATATGTCATAGGAAATTGACATTAAGCATTTAATGTCTTTGTTATTAATCTTATTCAAATCAATAACATAAATATTATCTACTCTTTTACCACTAAAATCACTTTATCTTCATTAAGACTACTACAAAACAATTCTTAGGATAGAAAGTGACCTTATTTCCCATGTCACATAATGATTTATACTTAGCAAATTATATTTAAGACAATCAACAAGCAATACATGGTGAATAGATAAGGATTAAGGATTACCAATTTCTCCAATGCCAATAATCTTTCCTTTTGCATTATCCCCAAATGTGACATGTCCTCCATCCTTAGCATCAAGCTTATTAAATTGCTCATTGTCTCTTATCATATGCCTTGAACATCCACTATTTGTTCTTATGGATTTCAAGCATACCTACACAAGATAATTTAAGTGTTCTTTTGAACCCAAACATTTCTTAGTCTAGGTTGATTAGTTTTAAAATAATCCAAATGAAGAAAATCATGTGTAGTCTTCTATAGAAGCACACAATGCTTGTATGCTCTTTGATCATACAATATGAACATTCAACATTGACAAATATATTTCTTCTAGTAGGATATGATTTTCTAATATATGAAGCATGCCTTTTGTATTATGATTGAGTGTGTCTCCTAAAATTATTTTGAATTATACTGTGAGACATTGACAATGACAATGTACATTTTGATAGGTTTGTGCAACATGTTTAAAAGTGTTGTGTGGAGTAACATGCTTATGAGTGTTGTGTCTAATGTATATATAAGCATGTTTTGGTTAAGATTTTCTAGTTTGAGCCTTACCCCTTTGTGTCAATGGAGGTTAAGTCTTATCAGACTCTCCTTTATCATTTGACATATAAGACTTTTTAGTTTTGAAAACTTGAGTCTCATTTGGTTTGAAGGTAGAAGGAGTGGAATCATGTGTGGCTTTAACAAAATGAATGTGTGATAATGATAAAGGCATTCCATTTTTAAATCTAATTCTATAGGCATCTTTATGAAATTTTTGAGAATTAAAAATACTCTCTAAAGTTTATTTTCCTCTCTTGAATTTAGAAATGCAATTCTTTAATTCTAAGACCTCCTTAGAAACATTATGATTTTTATCACCTGCTTTTATAAGTTGGTCTTCCAAGGAATTAAAAGATTTTATATCAATAAAAAGTTTTTCATTTGATTCAACAATTTTAGCAAATCATTTTTTAAGATATCAAATTCCTTAGATAAGCTAGATAGCTCATGCTTTTAATGCTTCTTTCTAGAAAGTAAGCTTTTGAGTTTAAGCAAGAGTTTGCTCACAATAGAGCTCTCAACATCATCATAATATTCACAATAATCATCATAAGAAGAGTTAAAGTAGATGGTACCTCTTTTTCATCTTCAAAATCCATGAAGTAAATATTGGCCACTTTTTGTTGTTCCTCTTCCTTTTTAGATTTAGAGGAATTATCCCAAGTAGCTTTAAAGGCCTTTTTCTTATCCTTTGCTCCCTTATTCTTAAATTTGATCTTTCTTAAATTGGTCTTCCAAGGAATTAGAAGATTTTACATCACTAACAAGTTTTTCATTTAATTCAACAAGTTTAGCAAAATCATTTTTTTAAACTATTAAATTCCTTGGATAAGCTAGATAGCTCATGCTTATAATGCTTCTTTCTATAAAGTAAGATTTTGCATTTAGGTAAGAGTTTGCTCATAATAAAGCTCTCAACATCATCATCATCATCATCATAATCATTATAATCATCATAAGAAGAGTTAGAAGTAGATGGTACTGCATTTTCATCTTTAAGAGCCATAAAGCAAAGATTGGCCACTTCTTGTTGTTCCTTTTCCTCTTTAGATTCGAAGGAATCATCCCAAGTAGCTTTGAAGGCCTTCTTCTTATCCTTTTCTCCCTTGTTCTTAAATCTAAGTTTAGGGCACTCACTTTTAATATGTCCTAGTTTCTTGCATTCATAGCAAGTAACCTCTTTAGTTTTCTTCATGCCTTCTCCTTCATACTTCTTATTTAAGTCTCTAGTTCTTAAGAAATTTTTCTTTCTCAAGAATTTCTTGAAGTTTCTTGTAAGCATTGCAACATCACCATCTTCATCATTAGAATCTTCAAGACTTTCATCTTCGCTATAATCTTATGAAGCTTTTAGTGCTATGCTCTTCTTTTTTCCTTTTCTTCTTATTTTTCTCCTCTTTACTTAATTGTAAGCTCATGTGTTAGGAGCTTTCCAATAAGGACATCAATTAAAAGAGCTGAAAGGTCTTGAGCTTCCTAAATTAAAGTAACTTAGGATTACCAATCCTTTATAGGTAGGATTCTTAGAATCTTGTTATTTACTTCTTCCTTGGAGAAATGTTTTCCAAGTTTCTTGAGGGTAATGAGAAGATTTTCAATTTCATTACCCTTGAACTTCTTCCTTGAACATTTTTTCTTCTCACTTGCACATTACCTTTATAAGGATTCTTAAGTGTTTCCCACACCTCTTTTGTGGATTGGCAATGTTGAACCTTGCCACCTTCTTCTCTAGAGTAATGTGATTATAGCTCTCTCTTTTTTGTGATTCTCATCTTTTTGAGTTTGGTTGCATTAACTTCTTTTAAGAACCACTTCCACATCATCAATTTTGGCTTTATAAGGTTCCTAACCATCTTGGATGACATCCCATAATTTAATAAAATCACTATCGAGACAGAGTTCCATTTTGAATTTCTAATATGGGTAATCACTTCCATTAAAGAATGGTCTTAGTGAAGACAAGTTTTGAATTTCACTCCCTATTATCATGTATTCTAGTACTTATGTTCCTAGAATTCAAGCTCTAATACCAATTGAAAATGCCTTAGAAGGGGGTGAATAAGGCTAATGATAATTTGGGAGAAAATAAAATAAATTTAAAGGATGAACAAGAATTGAAAGAGAATAGAGAGGAGGAACAATGAATTCAGATTCTCAACGATATTACATCTCCACCTAACTTATCTCCAAGTTAGGATTTTCAAATCCTATAATCTTATTCATAAGATTGAGATTATAAAAGAATTTTAAGGCTCACTCTTTCAACCTTACAACTTGATTTTTCAAGGCTTACTAAAAAACTAATTCGTAAGTGTTTTCAAGGCTTACACTAAACTAATTTCCCAAGTGTTTTAATGGCTAAACATTTAAACTTAATCATTTAGAATATAATATCACTTCTCATTTTCTAATTCCAAAAAATAGAAGAACAAGAATGTCTTTTTTAATACTCACCTAACTCTCATAAGAGTTATACAAATGAAAAATAATTAAAAGAGAGTTTTGAGAGCTTAATTGAATGCTTAACAAAGTATAATGAATAAACAAGTTTCTTCACTCTTTAATTGAACTCTAGAGGTTTTTAACATAGATAAAAAAACTTAGATTTTGGCTATTGAATGTATTGATTATGTCTCTAATGTCAACTTGGACTTATTTCTATCAGAATGCTACTCACGGTTGTGAGGAGCGAAAATGTAGCTGTTGCATTCAAATTTGTCCTATAAAGTCTATCTCCATTGCTCTCATGAGCTACTCATGATCGTGAGGGTAGCTAATGAGGACCTCTAGACAATATGGCAAAGGGAGCTCTTTAGGCAATTTTGGGCTTGGCTCATGAGATACTCATAAGGGGACAACTATAAGTCCAAAAATGTATATTTTTGGTATATAATTACTCTGGACTATTTGAGGACTTACATACATCATTGAAATCCACATTTATACTCTTTTAAGGAGTATTTGAGTGTCTTCATTCTTTGAGCAATTAATATAATAATAGATCAAATTCCTACACACTCAATTGAAATCATAAGTAATCTAAATTATTTGTCAAAGTCAAAAATTAGGAGTTTAATCATGTAAATGGTCAACAAGCGATCTTTTCATGTAAGTTCTTTGGGAAAGAGTACTATTTCAATTATGAAATCATGTCTAATATCTTTGGTTTTCCAGAAGGAGGTGTTTGTCAACCTCTATTAGATTATAATATGAGTAGTTTTTAGTATGAAATTATTGGAGGTGATAGAGACTATAGTGGTTTGATTTAAGATCACTCATATTTAATTCTTCATAAATTCATGTCACACATAATTTTTGCAAAAAAAGATAGCACTAGTTTTTTTCCTGACGAGCTATTTATGTTATGGTGCTTGAAGACTAACACAAAAGTATATATCACATACTTTGTTTTGTGTTCTATATGGCATGTTGTGCAGTCTAGGAAAGCATTATTGTCAATAGGGCATATTATCACTGGTTCAACATTATATTTTGCTCCATTTGAATTTGCCAAACATCAATTGGAGCCACTAGAAGCTGAATCCCTAAATGAAGACTACCTTGCTCTAGTTGAAATCATCATAGAGTTTAATGAGTTTCATGATGTTATTTCAAGGGGTTGCTATTTGTTGGGACAAGCAGTGATGCAATATGGTGAAGTCCATTTACCTCTTAACTCTATGGAGGAAGAAACTAATAGAAGTGTAAGCCAAGCAAGGAAGAGAGGGAACACTGAAGAGCGGAGTGATGGAATCATGGAGAAGATCAATAAGTTAATGGACATCTCTGATAATAAGATTAGGAATATGATCATGGATTTGTCTAATAATATGGACAAATTTGAGAGGCATTATGAATCAAGGGCTGAAAGGTTGTAAGCCCAAATTGATGAAATCTTTCACATACTCCCTCAAAGTAAAAGGTTTAAGATGATCAATGAGGCAACAAAAACTATTGTTGTCACTCCTTTAACTTCACCACAAAGTGCATTAGAATGACAGAAGTACATTGTTCTTTAGTTTTTATTTGTTTTATTTTATTTTCTTTTCATATTTATTGGTTTAATTTTTTTATTGTTCATGCATTACTCTCACACTTGAATTTTTGTAATATATTCACATATAGAGCCTTGCTCATTACTCTTAGTTTTCTTGAAGAAATACTTTAATATTCTTTCAATGATTTATTTGGACTTTTTAAATTAGGGGAGTAATTTATGGTTAGGAATTTTTACATTTTAATGAACTTAATGCTTACTTCTCTATTGAACAAATGATTTAAGTGCTTGATGTTTAACAAAAATGTTTGTAAGTAGGAATTTAAGTATGACCATAGTATGGTTAAATTCTCATGTATTTTAGTTTATTTTCTATTCTAAAAAAAAGCAACGAGATGGAGCGTAAAATGCACTCGATAGGAGCTAAATTTGAAAAGAATATCTTTAAATGCTCCTTCTACTCTAATGCTCTTTTGAGAGTAAGAGTATCTAAAGGACCCTTTTTGGAGATATCCACACTGAGAAGTGTAGGAAAGGTAGGGGATACTAAGATTGGGAAGACTTGATTGAATAAAAGTTTTTAAAACCTTCTAGGTGCTGAATTTTTAACTTCCTAAGTGTTAGAATGATCCCTACTTGCTTCCATGTTTCTTGAGTTTCAATTATTTTCTTTCATGATTTAAATATAAAAATAGGTTCTTCATAAAGTAACAATGCATTCTTGACCTTGGATTACTATTATAATTTTGAGTTTTTAAGCTTTTCATTAAACAAAGATTGAGGTAGTTAGTCAAGTTAAAGCTAGTTAATGAACATGATTCTTTAAGTGAATAAGTGTATTTGAGATTTTCTTGAGGACAAGTAACATTCAAGTATAGGGGAATTTGATAAGTGTGAGAAACACATTATTTTGATCACTCAATATGTTAGGATTAGATGTCATTTCAGTTGCATTTGTGTTTCTTTTCATGAGTTTTTGTTTAGTTTCCATGAATGTGTGCTTAATTTGTGTTTATGTTCAATTTTTGTATTTTTTGTTTATTTTTTGTAATTTTTGTGCATATAGGTGTCAAATAATAGTAAAGGAAAGATGCATGAGGCTTATGAACATTCTAGAAAAGTCAAGGGAGCATGTAAAGGAGTATTAAAGGTCGATTTCCTTAAATTAAGGAGAAGACTGGCACACAACCATGTGCCCTGACACACATGGCCATGTGCCCTACTAATAGCATTTTGAATTTAAAGAGCTAATTTTGGGATATTTGATAGAGATTTGAAAGGAAACAAATCAAGAGGCTGAAGGCTAGGGTTTTATGTGTGTGTAGCCTCCAGAAACAAAACATTATGTCATTTTTCTAATTTTACATTCCAATTTTCTTTTTATTTTTTTCTTATAGAAAACAAAGACTAGTGCTTATTCATGTTGGTTTAGAGATTGAGCATAAGGATTGAAGAACAATAAGCCTTATATTGCAAAAGGGGGCTTCTTCTAACATTTGCTATTGTTCATTTATAATTTGGACTAATGATTTTATTTATTTTCTTCTATATTTCATCTTTATCTCTTGTTATTAACATGAGTGGCTTAGTTTTTTGCTAGGATTCTTATTTCGATTGAACCATGTCAATATTACAATTAAACCTATGCCTTTAATCTAAATCCATTAGTTGTTATTGAACTTAATGTCTTTATAAGATTGATCACCCTTTGATTGAATTTACACAATGAAACTTGATTGAGAGATAGGTTCCATTAGATACTAACAATAACATATTAGATGCTTTCTTAGTTGAGAGACATTAAACAACTAATATTGATTAAGGGCTAGAGCTTTAAACTGGGTTAAACTACACTTAGTAAGTGAGAGTTATAAATATAAGATGTTAATCTACTTGGTTAATTTTGAGTTTATCTAAGAGGAAAACCTAAGATTCCTTAGATACCTTCAAATTAGATTAAGGTTAGTTATGTGTCATACCTCGAATTTGATTGTCCCCAGAAAGGTCTAATAATGAAATGAATCTTTGAAATGACTGAAGTCTACAAATTTGTAACACCTCTGAAGTATGTAACCCTGAAACCTAATTGATTCCACTAGTGTACAAAATCAATCACCAAGCCATTAAGTTATGCATCGATCTTACAAAATATGAACTATCGAAACAATAAGAGGTGCATTTCAAGTAATCTTTAATAAAAATGCATAGCTTGTTGAATCGGTGTTCATTTCATCAAATAGGGACCCAACTTCATGAAAAAATGAAAATTTATTTTAACAAAATGGACTTTAAAAACACATCTGGAAAGCTTTAAAATCTCTAAAAGTGGTCCTAGAATAGTCTAAAACAACCCAAAGATTAGCGTACGTCGCTTAGAAGTACGCATGTAGCCATGAACACCCCTAGGTATCATGTGCTAAAATCAAGGCTAAATTAGACAAAATGAACTTTAGATATTTCTCTAAAAGGCCTAAAAACCATAGAAACCAACCTCAAAATAGCCAAAAAAGGCATCAAATTATGTTCAAATTGTATGAAAGAGCACATGACCACACGCCTAACACATAGTCATGCACATTTCATTAGCCATGTGCTCCTTCCTTAGGACTGTTCATGAACACGCACACACTCTCCTCTTCCTTAATTTTTGCACTATAAATAGGGGTCTCCATACCTCATTTTGGGTGGAGCTAGAGGAAAACACACACACTCAGAAATCTATCCATCCGAAGATGCTGGAAACTAACTTCTAGAAAATTTTAACTCTCCCACTACATTTTTCTTAGGTCATTAGATATCTTTTCCACCAAAGCTAGCCTCATCTTTAGCAAAGCATGCTTGAAAGGTATATAAATTAGCATCATTCTACGTGAAATTTTGAGCCCCTCAATAAGGAAGAGCTTGATAATCTCTAAAAGCTAAAGCTTAAAAACTCATACAAGTTTAGTCGAATCTGAGGACCACATAATCATTTTAGCACATTTATCTTATCGCACTACATTTTACCTTATTATCGCCAGCATTTATGAAATTTATTGTGCTTGCATGATGAGACTGGAAATTTGCATGCTATATGAATAATTTATGCCTTATTTTTCTTATTTCATATCATCATCCTCCATCCTCTAGTTGTGAAATGTGAAATCACACCATACATATCAATAACTTTAAAAGTTCATATTTTAGTCTAGTGTCATCATGTTCCTAGTTCAATGATGTCATCATGCATCCCTTATATCATCATCATATATCATCATAGCATAATAATCACTGTAAACGTGCATAATTGTGCACATTTTTCTTAATCTTTTAAGTGATTGAGTGTTCGTTGCTTATCCCACTATTTGTGCGATCGAGCAAGCTATATGCATAGCTATGCTAACCTTGCAAGCTAGATTTACTTTTTTGCAATCCTTTTTTCATTTTATATGTATTCTATTAGGAAAGCAATGTAATAATAATATTTTAGCTTCATTATCTTCCATTATCTAATGTATTGTGTGAATGCCATATAAACTGTCACTACTGAAACTACAGTGTTGTGGTATCTATACATTAAATACCGTATGATGAGAAATAGTTACAAAGTATGAGTGATTCCCTAAACTCAGAAATCTCTATCGGGGTAATACTCTGTGAGTGACTCAATGTTATCCCTTTCTTTTCCTAATTTTCTAAAAATTGGGTAATGACTCCACAAAATCAAAAAAGTGTCTTGTTCCTCTAAAGACCCATCATTTGTCCTTATTTGGTAAAGTTTCCATGTCCCTCGAAAATAAAACATAAAGATCCTTATGAAAATTGTCAAAAAGAAAAAAATGTCTAAACGCTCACAATGGTGACTCCACTAGGGAATTCTAAGTAAGAGTGATAAGCTCAAAAGTGATGATTCCTCATTATGCAATGCTTAAGTGTATAGAGCCCCTCACCACTGTATTTTCACTACACATCACACATGCACCAATGATCCCTAAACCCTCAATAATACTAAATGACAATACCACCATGATTCCACTTGAGCCATGGGGTGATGAAGATAGGTATTATCACCTTTAGACTTTACTCGTACATTCACCGGCCTCATCTGATTAGAGTGTGTAACCTAAGTCCTAAAGGGGAGCGATCGAGTATCAAAAGAATGCTAAACTCACTAACCAGAGTTTGTAATCCTAGTCATATAGGAGTATTCTCACTAAAGGAACCCTTAGCATTTTACCCTGACTCAGCCTATATAGATAAACTAGTAGTAATATCCAATAGGATTCCACCAAGTTGTGCATGCTATCTTTTTCCTAACACTATTCGTTTGACTTGATATTCATAAATGACATGACTCTCCTAGTGTCTATCATCGAATGATGTTGTAATGTCAAAATGTTTATACTCAGATCCACATGATTCTCATCTACTTCATGTGAGCCTAAAGCATGAGGGATGATAAGAATCATGTACCTCAGCTTGAATAGTCGATGCGAACTAACAAATAATGACATCCCTTAATAACGGAACCTATACGACGTCATCCATTTATTCTTATTAGATCAAATGAATAGGTTAGGAATTCAACTAGATTATGGACCTTTATATTGATAAAATCAAACTGTAAAGTATTGAATGATACTTTCATGACTCCCAGTAAACATATCAAATATCGATGTAGGGGCAAGAACTCATACTCCTTTTGATTAACCTTAGCTCTATGCATACAGGTGTAAATGGGCTATGGACATCATTTCAAACCCAAAAATTAACCCTCACATTAACATCATATGATTATCTCAAGTACATTTGAGTATCATTCCTCATTTCACCCTTAGGTTCTAATCAACATATATCAAAATAGCCTAGTTCCGAGAGTGGAACCATAGTCCCCTGATGACTATAAGTTCAAAACCCACCTAGGAAAAAGACTGACCAACCTTTTGGAAAAATAAGGTTGGAAGCGAGAGCTTACTTATGATTGGTTTGTTCATGGTGTAAACAGCTTTTTGGATTAATCATGCATACATAACATATATGTAGATAGCATATAGTAACCACTATTTCTTATAGCAATGATCATCTTTCATTATAGGATTTTGTATCCACCTCATGCATACATGCTCACCCTTTTATACTGTAGGCACACATCATGCATCATTCATTTAGGTAACCTTAATAAATGTATAGGAATACAACATTAAAACATTAGTGACCAAGAAGATACTTCTTATTAACAATTTGAAGATAGACTAAAAAAGGGCATCAAAAAATTGCTCACCAATGATACTATAGCCGAAATCATCCAAGCCCAAATCAAGGCTAGAAATGCCTAAGATGGGAATGATACACTACTGAATAAAGATTCTACATATGTTCGCCTGAAGGTAGATAAGGCAAAGGGAATTCCCTATACTCCAGTTCATGCTGATGATGACAATGACTACTACCATGATCTCAAAAATGCATTAAAACCTGCAAAAATTGCTAACATGACCAAGCCTGAATTGGTAGGGGAGGTTAAGTTATTGGCTAATTAAATGGCTCAATTGTAATTTACTTTTAAAGATAAGGGGACTCATGGCTCTAAAAGCTTCACTGACCTAGCATGACTCAAAGACAAGCCAGTCCCAAATTATTTTTAACTACCAAACTTCACTAAGTTTGATAGAACTAGGGATGCAAGTGTCCATCTAAGGCAATATGCTACCTTCATGGTTGCTACGAAGCTTACAGAATCACAAATTGTTCGATTCTTCTTCACATCACTAAAGGAAGGGCCAAGAGCATAGTTTTTTGGCCCTGAAGATGCAATTACAAGTGATTGCCTGCTGTTAACTCAGAAATTCATTAAGTAGTATGAATACAACACTCAACTCAACATCACTCATAGAGATCTTGAGACCATGCAACAAAAACTCAGTGAAGCTTTCTCTGATTATGTCATAAGATGGCAGGGAAAGGTAGTCAAAATAAGAAACTGTTGTCATACCTCAAATTTGACTATCCCCAAAAAGGTCCAATAATGAAACAAATCCCTAAGATGACTAAAGACTGCTCATTCATAACACCTCTAAAGTGTGCAACCTTAAAAAAACCTAATCAACACCACCAGTGTGCAAAATCAATCACCAAGTCACCAAATTATGCTTCGACCTTGTGAAATATGAATTATTAGAACAATCAGAGGTTTATGTTAAAAAAGCTCCTCTCATAATATTCAACTTGTTAGGTCGGTGCAAATTTTGTTAGACTGGGACCCAGTTTCGTAAAAAAATAAAATTAATTTTAACAAAATACACTTCAAAAGCATGATTAGAAGGCTCCAAACACTCTGGAAGTTGTCCTAGAATGGTCCAACACAACCCAAGGATAAATGCATATTGCTTAGAAGTGTGTGTAAGCTCCCCTAGGTGTCATATACTAAAATTGAGGCCAAATTGGGCAAAACAGACACCAAAAATGCATTTGGAAGGCCCAAAAATCTTAGGAACCAACCTTAGAATAGTGTGCGTAAAACCCAGGAAGTGTATGTGAAGCATCAAATTATGCAAGGAATGCACAAGTGTGGGCATAGGCACACACCAAGCATGTAACCATGTGCACACTGTGAGCAACCACGTGCACTTGGCATGGCCACACACACAATTCTAGATATGCACACACGACCATGCCCCCACCACCTTATTCTACCTAATTTTCCCTATAAATAGACCCCTTCACACCCCATTTTGAAAGGGGGGGAAAGTGGAAATGTACACACACTTAAAAATTGGTCCAATTAAAAGTGTTGGAAACCCCTTTCTAGATAGATTTTGCTCTCCCATAGCCTTTCTCTTAGGTTTTTAGATCATTTTTCCACCAAACCAATCCTCATATTTGTCAATGCACACTTTAAAGGTATATAATCTAGCATCATTTTACTATCATTTTTGAACCTCTTGATGAGGAAAGCTTGATAATCTCTCAAAGCTAAAGCTTCAAAAGCCATAAAAGCTCAGTTGAGTATGAGGACCACACAATTATTTTAGCACATTTATTTCATCACATTGCATTTTATTTTATTATTGCTAGCATTTGGGAATACTATTGTGTTTGTGTGATAAGATTGGCAATCTTGCATGTTGTGTAAATAATATATGCTTTATTATGATCATTTCCTATCATCATTATGCATCCTCTATTTTTCAAATCATGAAATAACATCATAAATACCAATAATGAAAAAAGTTCATATCCCAAAATAGAGTCATCATGCCCTCAGTCCAGTGATAACCTCATGCATCCTTTATGTTATAGTCATAAATCATGATAGCATAAATATTCACTACAAGCATGCATGATCATCCTATTATTCATTAAATCGAGCAAGTTGTGTGAATGGTTATATTAATCTTACAAATCAATCATATCCAAATTAGATTTACTTTTTTGCAATCTTTCCCTTTCATATGCATTTTTTCAGGAAAGCAATATAGTAATTAAATTTTCAATTTTATTATCTTCCACTATCTGATTTACTATGTGAATGCTATACAAACTGTCATTACTAAAACTAAGGTATTGTGGTAACTATATATTGAATATCGTATAATGAGAAATAGTCAAAAAGTAGATGCGATCCCCCAAATCCAAAAATTTCTGCTGGGGGCAATACTCACTAAGTGACCCGATGTTGTCCCTTTCATTTCCCAATTTTCTAAAAATTAGGTGATGACTCCACAAAATTAAAAGTGTCTTATCCTCCCAAGACTAATAATTTATCCCTATTCAATAAATTTTCCATGTCCCTTGGAAATGGAAAGACCCATACAATGTCCCATGAAAACATACCACTATTCAAAAGTAAGAAGAAGAGAAGTGGTCACTCACAACCATCCTTCTGAAGATGAATAGATAGAGCTGATAATCAAAGGAGCATTACCACACTTAAAAAAGTAGATAATCTTTTATCATTATCCTAACTTCAGAGCTCTCCATCTAGCTGGGATCAAAATTGAAGATGAGGAACCTCAACGAGCTAAAAAGACCTTCCATCACAATACCCAATCAAACAGCCAAAATACCTTCACTCGAGCCATAGAAATAAACTTGCTCTGACCTAACATTCATAACCCACCATCTATTAATGCCATTAGACCGCGAAGAAAGTTCTTAAGCTTTAACCTCCCACTATCCAAAGTATTCCAAAGGCTTTAACAAAAGAACCTCTTATAACCTCAAGAACCCAAGCCTCTTCCAAACCCATTACCCCCTCAGATTAACTAAAACCTATTCTACCACTTTCACCAAATGTTTGGTCATACCACTGAAGCATATAGAACCCTCAAGAACACAATCCAAGACCTCATTAAGTCTAGAAAAATTGACAACCCAAAAAAAAACTTAGCATCAAGACTAATCCTCTCCCAAATGCCTCCTCGTACCATCAGAATGATCTCCTCTAACCTACCAGAAGCTCTTGTTGAACAAATAATCCAAACCATCAAAGAAACTCAAGGTAAGCTCAATGAAAAAGAAGAGAAAGACCACTTGATGATCTTAAAAGATGAAGTCTCAAGCCTCATTCTTGAACCTCATAACTCTAATGAAGATGGAAAATGTCATTTTACCTTTGAATATATTCTGATGCCCCAAAAATTCCTTCCCCACTTAATGATGTAAAAAAGAACTAAGGATATAGCTCTCCCTATAAACAGTGAAGTGATTGATTGCCCTTACTCACAAGAAGTGGACATAGGTGAAAATCTCAATAGTGACCATGAAGTATTAACCGAGCTCTTAAACTAAGTTAAGGCTAAGAACAATGGTTAGCCAATTTACAATCCCATAAAGCTAATGAAATCATGGAACCATAAACCAATGCCTTTGATTAATAGGGACATGCAGAATGAATGCAAGAATTATAAGAATAAAATAATTCGAAAGAATACAAGTAGAATTGGTATCTCTTATCCCTAGTGAAGTCACCACTGTAGACGGTATGGTTCAATGTGCATCCAAGATCTTAGAAACCATGACAATATTTGAGCTCAAGGCTCTAGAGTACATACTAACCACTATCACAAAGACATGGCATAGAGATAAAGAGTCACCATCCAGTATAATAACTGTGATAAATCAAAAAATGGTGGTACTCAGTTCTGTAAAAGAAAGCTAGCACTACAACCAGGAGATTCTAGATATGGAATACCAACTTTTAATCTTGTGTTCATTTAGAATTACTTCATGAATTACTATCTTACCCTATATTTACATGCAATTTCATATAAAACCTTGTTTAAACAATTAACCCCACCTAAACCAATCATGAAAAAAACATGCAAAGAATGCATTCATTTAAGTTCACAATCCCTAAATTAGTCTAATCTACATTGATTTTAATTAAATGGCCTAATTCTACATGTTTTAATTCTAAGGTTATCTTAAACCTACAAGTTATGGAAAAGACTTTAATTTAATGGGCTAAGTCTAAATTAATTAAATTAAACTAGAGTGAGCCTATATCTAATTAACTAAATCATCCTAAGTTATCCATAACCTAACTTCTAATTAATTATGAGCCTAAAATGCATTTTAATTAATTAAAATGTATACCTAATTAATAAAATGGGCTAATTAAAAGATGATTCAACAAGAACTACCTAAACCTAAAATTATTTAAATGGGTTAGAATCTAACATGAGCTTGGGCCCAAAACACATAAAAAAATAAACAAGCCCAAAAACAATAAAACAAATATTAAAACAATCAAATAAAAGATCAAACAATCAATTAAATTTATTTCTTCTAAAAAACCTAATTTAGTTAAAGTGATCTTAAACAACAAATTATTAATAAATAAAATAATTAACAAGCAACCCTAATTCTATCCATTTAAATCTAATTCAGTTTTAATTAAAAACCCTAATTATCTCTACAACCATTAATTTTAATTAATCATCCAATTCAGACAATAATCTTACTACCCACTTAATTAAAATAAACACACAACCACACACACAGAATTTCATTATTCCCACTATTGAGGCTATTATAATGATCTACTAAAAATAATAAGAAAATAAAAACTAATACAACCCCAAAAAACTATAAAAAATACAAAATAAAACAACCAACAAAATAATAAAAATAAAAAAAAACCTAGAAACTATATTCGGCTACAAAATTCATTCCATGGTATTTCATGGATCTTCATGGATTTTGTTCTCTAAGTGAACTCATCCTATAACCTTGTCCATAAACACCAACACCAACACAAATAAAAAACAAACAATGATTAATGAATAAAAAAATAACAATAAAAATTAAATGAAGTTAAAATTTAATAGAACCAAAATCAAAAAATATAACAAAGTAGGAGAGGAGATGATGATATGGATATAGTATTGATTTGCCTCTCTAACTAGTGTAAATCACCGTTGCTTTTAAATGGGTCTTCAATACTTGAATATTCTCCTTTCAAAAGCCTACTGCTTCTTCCTCAAAGAACAAATACTCATAAGAAAATATTTTTTTATTGAACACTGCGTAAGAAGAACAGTGAAAGCCTCTAAAAAAGGTCCAGGAAAAAAGAGCAGCCCCCCTTAAAAGAGTTTGAGTTGGGTTTATATAGAAAACCTTAGCTAAAAGATGTATAATATTATGACTTTTTCTCTCTTTGTAGTGATAGAGTTTTAATTTTAAAAGGATTTTTGATTTCCTAAAAAATTTAAATAAATCCTAAAAAAAGGATTTATCAAATTATTTGACTAATCAAAATTCAGAAACAAGTTTTTATTTATTGTAAAATCAAAAAAAGATAGAAAATATTTAATTCCAACTAGAATTATATAGTTCCAATCAAAATTACATAATTCCAATTGATTTTGTGTAAATCTTATCGAAATTATGTAATTTCAATCAAAATTATAAAATTTCAATCTTTGTTTACTTTTAATTACAAATAGACCCCTGAAAAAATTTAAAATTTTCAATTAGGTCCTTAAAAAACATTACAATTAAGTCCTTAAAAAAAGTTAACTCTTTTGGAAATGCATATAGACTTTTAAGATTTCAAACTTCAAATGTTGAAGATCTATTTATAATATTTTCATCATGGGAGTCCTCTATCACATTCACACTTAATTATCCTGAAATTGGGTGTTTAAAGTGCCTTAATCCAATAAAAATTAAATCAATTATGATGTTAGAACCGAGTCTCGGCAATGGTGCTAAAAACTTGTTGATGCAAAACCATAAGGCATGGTATTACCAAGTAGTATAAAAAATATCGACCCACAAGGACTCATTCTAATCACCTATTAACCTAATTCTTTATTGTCTAAGGCTTTCGAATAAGGAATTTTTGAATGAAATTTAAATAGAAAATAAATGAACCTATAGAATAAAAATAATTTTTACATCTAAAGAACAAACAATCAATAATCAAAATTTGCTAGGATTTAAATCACCTCACAATCACTAAGATACCCAAATTTATTACTCAATTAGCTCTGCATATCCCGAGTTTTTCTAAAGCATCAATTAATCTCTCTTAAGTATCAATTAATTTAAATTCATAACTATTAATTAAGGTAATAAAGACTCAATCCTCATTACAATCCAAACACCTAGATATCAAAATCATGAATTATGAAGCATATCCCAATGGGAATTTAATCAACTCAATTTACCTCTAATTTTGAATTAATTCAAACTTGTGTTTATAGGTCAATTAGAATTACCATCTCTCAATTTATAATCCCAATTAAAATCATGGTATTGGTGGCCAAACAACAACAAGCATTAAGATTAATAAACACAATATGCAAAAAATAATGAATTTATTAAATTGGAAGATTAGATCATGGTTGGATCATCAATTCCTAACAAGGAAATATTTAGCCTAACATATTATCAATAATCTCCACAAAATAAGAAAAACCCATAATAAAAAATATAAAAAAGAGAAGAAGAATGAAATAATTATAATTAATCTTCAATCTTCAATTATTTAATTTGTTGCTCATTTAATCATCTAGGGTTCTTTTTTGTAACTTTGCTATCCAATCCCTTAAATGGCCCTCCTCACATAGAGCTAAAATTCTCTATTTATATAGAAAAGTGCCCTAAATTCATCCAAGAACCAAAACAATGATTTTCCACCTTCAAAACCTCTTCCAATGAGGAAAATAACTCCATAAAATAGCTCCTCAATTATTGGCTTGAATCCCAAACTCTTTAGGAAAGCAAAATTCCTACAAAAGCATACCAAAAAATGCATAAATTAGCTAGGAAACTAAAAAGAAATAAAATTAAGCTAATAAACTAAAATCTTAATAAAAATTAATTATAAATAATAAAATATAAAGAAATACTAATAAATCACATGAAAATTAAATAGAAAACTATGCAATAATTGACACTATCAGCCTTAAAATCACATCAATAAAGGTAGAGACACTATGGTCAAAGAAAACAATGACAGTGTGGCGAATGAGTAGCAACAATTTATACCATTAATGTATATGCATAAAAAGAGACTAAAGCAATAACTTTGTGGTTAAGCTCTGAAGCTTAAGATTTTAAGCAAGACTAGATGAATAATGCAACTCTATAATGAAATATGATTATTGTTAAAAGAAATAGTGGTTAGTTCATGCTATCTATATGTATGTAATGTATGCATGATTAATTTTGAGAGCTAGTTAGTATTTCCTACACAATGAACAAACCAAACACAAGCAAGCTTTCACTTCTAACCTTATTTCTTTATGAGGTCATTCAATATATTTCTTAGGTGGGTTTCAAACCGGTAGTCATTGGGGGACTATGGTTCCACTTTAGAAACTAGGTTGTTTCAATTTATGTTAATAAAAACTAAAAGATAAGTTAAGGAACGATGCCAAATGTACTTGAGGTAATCATATAATGTCAATATGGGGGTCAATTATTGGGCTTCAAATGATGTCCAGAGCCCATATGCGCCCATATGCATAGGGCCAAGGTCAATCAAAAGGAGTCCAAGTTCTTGCCCCCATATCGATATTTTATATGTTTACCAGGAGTCATTGAAGTATCGTTCGATAGTTTATAGTTTGATTTTGTCTACATAAAGGTCCATAATCTAGTTGAATTTTTAACCAGTTCATTTAATCTTACAAGAATACATAGATGATGTATCATAGTTTCCATCATTGAGGGATGTCATTATTTATTAGTTCACACAAACTATTCAAGCCGAGGTATATGATTCTTATCATTCCTCATGCTTTGGGCCCGCTAGAAGAGATCAGGATCCTATTTTGAGGAGGATAAGGGGATGTTCTATACTAAGATGACTGTCCATGTTATTGGTATGGCTTTTGGCAGTACCATTCTTGGGGACTTGGTGGTTAAGTCATCCTTGGTTTTATTTGGGATGGACATCTTTGGTGGAGAAGAGTATTTTGATTTGCCTTGTATTGGCCATCTTCAGTCAGATGTTATCCCTCCTAATACTTCCTATTACCTTTGTTTCATTTATCTAATGAGTGGTGCTTGACTTATTTGCTTGTTCTTTATAGATTCCCATCTCTTCTGGTTAGTACTGGTATATTGTTACAACGAGTGTGCAACAGCACTTTATGGAGTTTACAAGCAATCAGAGGGTATGCCTTCATTATTGTACCTATTTATTTATGTACATGTTTTATGTATACATGTATGATATGAAATTTTCATGTAATGTGGGTTGAATATCTCCATACCAGCCATAAGTAGGAACAAGAATGTATAGCTTATCATGATCGTATTAGTAAGCTGGAGTCACGGCTAGCATCCTTCGTGATCAATGATGATAAGCCCAGATTAGATGATAGGGATGCTTGAGTAGGATTGATGCTTTACTTCTGATGGTAGCCACAACTGATGTAGTTATTTTAGGAGATAGGTTAGGGCCTTTTGGCTTGTGGTTGCTTTGGTGCATTATTTTCCTAAGGCCATGGACTCTACGTGTTGTATCTGGGCATTTGTCTCACGTGTATGATGATAACTATAGTGCATATGTTTCTTGTTGTATGTCATTGCTATTGTCTGCCTCTTTAATTTTTCCCCCTTTTGCCTAAGGCCTCTCCTTTTAGAGCTTTTCACACTTAGCTAGGTTTTCTTTTTTCTTCCCTCTTTTGCCTAAGGTGTCTCCTCTCAGAGCTCTTCATACCTAGCTGGGCTTTTTTTCCCTAGACATAAGCAGCACATATTGACAAGTTTAGAGAATTCATTCCTTCAAAATCCATAAGCTTGACTGCTCCTTTTGATAAGACATGTTTAACTAAGTACGGGCCTTCCTAGTTTGGTATGAATTTCCCATGTTTGCTTTATCACCCAGTCTTATACTTTCACACTCTTATATTTCACCTTTTTATTGAAGGTTTTAGATAGCTGAGCCTAATATAACTGTGTGTGGTATAGAGCCTTAAGCCTTCAATTGTCTAAGAGAGTGAGATTATTGTGCCTTTATTGAGCCCATTGTACTTCTGGCAATTCATATTCAATTGCTACCTAAAGAAACTTGATTTCAATTTCAACTAGAAGTACTACTTTTGATCTATATACTAGTGAGAAAGGAGTTGCTTCAGTTAAAGTTCTGACTATTGTTCAGTACCCCCATAAGGCATATGGCAATTTATCTACCCTATCTCAGTAAGTTTGAGTCATTTTTGACAAAATCTTCTTGATGTTATTATGTACGGCTTCAACAACCCCATTACTTATGGTTGGTAAGGAGAAGATTTGTGATGTTCCACCTTATAACTCCTTAATGGCTCCCCAACTTCCCCTTGGAATTAAACACCGTTTGCAAAGATGATGTGATAGGGGATTCCATATCAATAGAACATATTTCTTTTAATGAACTTAGCCACTTGCTTGGCTCCTATCCTTGTGAATGATTCCACTTCAACCCCCTTTGTAAAGTAATCCACTACCATTAAAATGAACTTATGTCCATTCATTCGAGGTTGTTGGGTGGATTTCCCCAATTATGTCTAGCCCCCATACTAAGAAGGGCCATGCAGATGAGATGTAGTGTAACTCTGTTAAGGGAAGGTGGCTGACATTCTCGTGGATTTGACACATGTGCAAACCACAAGCACCTTCGTGTACTTCTTCTATTGCTCTTGTAGCCTCAGTTTCATCTAGATATCAGAGTTGTAAGCCATCTGAAGTTCTTTTATATAACACATAAGTAAATTTCAATGCTAATCAATGGATGACTACTTTATCTTTTTCACTTGCCTAATCGAGATAAGCTCATTCCTTCATATATCTCTAGATGTCATAAAACTAGAGTTTTTCAAATGTTTTTGTCTTTGCTATTATGTAGTTCTTATGATAAGGTTGTCCCAATCTGAGTAGGATTAAAGGCTTTATGGGCATTTTAGATGGTCCTTCCCACACTAATGCTAGGGAAGCAAGTGCATCTACCATCTAATTGTGGTTCATGGGGAGATGAACGAATCAGCATTTTTAGAAGGACATGGTAACTAGCCTCAAGTGATCCAGGTCAGGTTTTAAGTATTGCTTTCATACCTCAAATTTGACTGTCCCTAAAAAGGTCCAATGATGAAATGAACCTCTTAGATGACTAGAGTCTACTCGTTTGTAATACCTTTGAAGTGTGCAACCTTAAAAAACTAACTAACCCCACTAGTGTGCGAAATCGATCATCGAGCCATTAAGTTATGCTCTAACCTTATGAAATATGAATTATCAAAAAAATGAGAAGTTTATTTTGAGAATTCCTTTCTTAAAACACTTAGCTTGTTAGGTCAATGTTCATTTCATTAAACTAGAACCCAACTTCATGAAAAAATGGAAATTGATTTTAAAAAAAACAGACTTCAGAAACACATCCAAAAGGCTCCAAAACCTTTAGAAGTGTTCCTAGAATGGTCCAACACAACTTGAGGATCAGCATGTGTCGCCTTGAAGTGCTTATAATTCCATAAACACCCCTAGGTGTCACGTGCTAAAATTGAGGTTGAATTTGACAAAAAGAACTTTAGAAATGCATTTGGAAGGCCCAAAACCCTAGGAACCAACCTCAAAAAAGCCCACATAAGCCCCGGTTGAAGTGCATAACATGTGAAAGAGCACATGAGCACTTGTGTGCTCATGCAACCATATGCCAAGCATGTGACCACATGCTCAGCGCATGACCACATGCACTTCGTAAGGCCATGTGCTCTACCCTTAGGACACACACGTGACCATGCGTATACCCTCCTATTCCATACATTTTTCACTATAGATAGACACTTCCACACCCCATTTTGAGGGCGGAGCAAGTGGAAACACACACGGACTTAAAAATTTATCCGATCGAAGGCACTGGAAACCCCCATTCCATATAGTTTTTGCTCTCCCACTGCCTTTTTCTTAGATGATTAGATCTCTTTTCCACCAAAACAAGCCTTATATTTATCAAAGCACACTTCAAAGGTATACAAACTAGCATCATTATATTGTCATTTTGAACCTCTTAATAAGGAAAGCTTAATAATCCCTCGAAGCTAAAGCTTCAAAACCCATACAAGCTCAATTGAATTTAAGGACCACACAATCATTTTGGCATGTTTATTTTATTGCATTGCATTTTACTTTATTGTCACCATCATTTAGGAATATTATTGTGCTTGTGTGATGAGACTAGCAATTTTGCATGCTATATAAATAATTTATGCTTTATTATAAACATTTCATATCATCAATCTACATCCTCTAATTCTGAAACATGAAATCACATCGTAAATGTCAATAATGTGAAAAGTTCATATCCCGGAATAGAGTCATCATGTTTTCAGTTTAGTGATGACATCATGCATCCCTTATATTATCATATATCATCATAGCATAAATAATCACTATGAACACGCATGATCATCTACATTTTACTTACTCTTTCAAGTGATCAAGTGTCCATTGCTTATTCCATTACTCATATGATCTAGCAAGCTATATGAATGTTCACATTTACCTTATAGATTCATCATATCTAAATTAGATTTACTTTTCTGTGATCCATTTTTTTCCATTATATGTATTTTATTAGGTAAGCAATGTAATAGTTATATCATCAGCTTTATTATCTTCCATTATTTAATGAATTATATGAATGTTATACAAACTGTCATTACCAAAACTAGGGTGTTGTGGTAGCTATACATCAAACATCATATAATGAGAAATAGTCAAAAAAGCATATGAGATCTCCCGAACCCAAAAATCTCTGTTGTGGGCAATACTCACTGAGTGACCCAATATTGTCCTTTTCTTTTCCTAATTTTCTAAAAATCGAGTGACAACTCCATAAAATCAAAAAAAAAAAAAGAATCTCATTCCTTTTGAGACCAATCATTTGTCCCTATTCAATAAAGTTGCCATGTCCCTTGGAAACAAAATGAAAAGACCCTTACGGAACCAATTCGCATCGAAACCAGATCGCTCACAGTGGCAACTCCACTACGAACCTCTAAGTAAGAGAGATTAACTTAAAAATGACTATACCTCACTATGAAATACTCAATCGAATAGATCCCCTCACCACTACATTTTCACTACACATTACATGTGCACTATTGGTCCCTAAAAGCCTCGATAATATTAAATAACATTGCCACCATGATTCCACTCGAGTCATGGGGCGATGAAGACAAGGTATTATCACCTTTAGTCTTTACTCGTGCATTCACTGGACTCATTTGACTAGAGTCTATAACCCAAGTCCTAAAGGGGGGCGACTGAGTTATCAAAGAATGCTAGACTCATTGACCAAAGTCCATAACCCTAGTCATATAGGGGCATTCTCGCTAAAGGAACCCTTAGCCTTTCACCCTGGCTCAGCTCATGTAGATAAACAAGTAGTAACATCCACTAGGATTCCACTAAGTTGTGCATGCTATCCATGTCCTAATGCTATCTGTCTGACCTGATATTCATAAAATGACACGACTCCCTTAGTGTTTATCATTAAATGATGTCATAATGTTAGTTTTTGTAGAATATTCATGCTCAGGACTACGCGATTCTCATAAACTTCATCTGAACCCAAAGTATGGGAATGATAAGAATCATGTACCTCAACTTGAATACCTTGTGTAAACTAACAAATAACGACATCCCTCGATGACAAAACCTATGAGACGTTGTCCATTTATTCTTATCATATCAAATGAATGGGAATCTAACTAGATTATGGACCTTTATTTCGATAAAATCAAACTAAAAACTATTGAACGATACTTTCATGACTCCTAATAAACATATCAAATATTGATATAGGGGCAGGACCTCGGGCTCCCTCTGATTGACCTTGTTCTTGTGCATATGGGTGCATGCGGACTCTGAACATCATTTGAAGCTCGACAATTAACCTTCACATCGGCGTCATATGGTTACCTCAAGCACATTTTAGTATCATTCCACAGTTTACTCTTTGGTTCTGATCTAATAACCTAAAGGAAAGGTTATGGGAGAATAAAAACTATCTGGAAAATGGGAGCAAGAGGAAACACACACACTCAAAATGTTGGTCTGATCGAAGGTGCTGGAAACCCCTTTCAATATAGTTTTTTCTCTCCTACAGCCTTTTCTTTAGGTTATTAGATCCCTTTTCAACCAAGCCAAGCCTCATCTTTGTTAAAGCACACTTCAAAGGTATATAATCTAGCATCATTCTGCTGTCATTTTAAATATCTCAATAAGGAAAGCTTGATAATCTCTCAAAGTTAAAGCTTTAAAACTCACACAAGCTTAGTCGAGTTTGAGGATCACACAATTATTTTAGCACGTTTATTTTATCGCATTGCATTATATTTTACTGTTGTAAGCATTTGAGAATAATGTTGTGCTTGTGTGATAAGACTAGTAAACTTGCATGCTACATGAATAATAAATGCTTTATTATGCTCATTTCACGTCATTATTCTGCATCCTCTATTTTCAAAATCATGAAATCACATCATAAATACCAATAAAGTGAAAATTTCATATCCCACAATAGAGTCATCATGCTCTCAATCCTGTGATAATCTCATGCATCCTTTATATTATTGTCAGACATCATCATAGCATAAATAATCACTATAAGCATGTATGATCATGCTATTATTCATGAAATTAAGCAAGTTGTGTGAATGGTCATGTTAATCTTACAAATCAGTCATCTTCAAATTAGGTTTACTTTTTTGCAATTTTTTATTTTTCATGTGTATTTTAGTAGGAAAGCAATGTAATAAATAAATTTTTAGCTTTATTATCTTATACTATCGGATGTACTATGTGAATGCTATATAAACTATAATTACAAAAACTAGGGTGTTGCAGTAGCTATACATTAAATATCATATAATGAGAAATATTTAAAAAGTAGATGTGATCCCCAAAAACTAAAAATCTCTACTGGGGACAATACTTATTGAGTGACCCAATGTTGTCCCTTTCCTTTCTTAATTTTCTAAAAATCAGGTGGCAACTCCACAAAATTAAAAGTTTCTCATCCCCACGAGACCAATCATTTGGCCCTATTTGGTAAAGTTGCCATGTCCCTTAGAAGCGGAAAGACCAGTACAGTGTGCCATTAAAACATAGCCACTACACCATAAAATAGTCGCTCACAATGATGACTTCACTAAGGACTTCTAAATAAGAATTATCAACTCAAAAATGACTATTTCTCATTATGCAACACTTAATCATTTGGAGCCCCTCACCACTGCATTTGCACTACACGCTACAAGTGCACCACTTGTCCCTAAAAGCCTCAATAATACTAAATGACATTGCCACCATGATTCCACTCGAGTCACGGGGTGACAAAGATATGGTATTATGACCTTTAGTCTTTACTCATGCATTCATCGAACTTATCTAAGTAGATTTTGTAACCCAAGTCCTTAAAAGGGGCAACTGAGTTATTAAAAAAATGCTAGACTTATTGACCGAAGTCTATAACCCTCATCCTATGGGGGCATTCTTGCTAAAAGAACCCTTAGAATTTCACCCTGACTCAGCTCATGTAGATAAACTAGTAGCAACATCCACTAAGATTCCACCAAGCTATGCAAGCTATTCTTACCCTATCACTATCCGTTTGACCTGATATTCATAAATGACATGACCCTTCTAGTGTCTATTATTTAATAACGTCAAATGTGAATTTTTATAGAACATTTATGCTTAGGACCATGTGATTCTCATCTACTTCATATGAGCCCAAAGCATGAGGAATGATAAGAATCATGTACCTCAACTCAGATAATCTATGGAAATTAACAAATAATGACGTCCCTCGATGACAGAACCTATGAGATGTCATCCATTTATCCTTATCAAATCAAATGAATGGGTTAGGAACTCAACTAGATTGTGGACCTTTATGTCATTAAAATTAAATCGCAAACTATCAAATGATACTTTCATGATACTTTCATGACTCACGGTAAACATATCAAATATCGATATGGGGCAAGAACACAAACTCCCTTTGATTGACCTTGGTCCTATACATACGGGGGCATGCGAGCTCTGGACATCATTTGAAGCCCGATAATTAACCCTCACATTAACATCATGTGATTACCTCAAGCACATTTGATTATCGTTTCTCAGTTTACCCTTTGGTTCTGACCAAGATAAATCAAAATAGCCTAGTTCTAAGAGCGAAACCATAGTACCATGATGACTATATGTTCAAAACCCACCTAAGCAAGAGACTAAATGACCTGATGGATAAATAAGGTTGGAAACAAGAGCTTGCTTATGATTGGTTTGTTCACTATGTAGGAAACACTAACCAGCCTTAAATCATGCATACATAACATGCATGTAGATAGCATGTACTAACTATTGTTTCTTGCATGAATAATCATTTTTCATTATAGGATTTTGTATCCACTCCATGCATACATGCTCACCCTTTTTTTATAGGCACACGTCATGCATTATTTATTTAGCTAACCCTCATAATTGTACAAGAATATGACATTCAAACATGAGTGACTAAAAAAATACCTCCTGTCAGCAATTCAAAAACAAGCTAAAAAAGGGGATCCAAAAGTTGCTCGCTAGTGGCACCATAGCTGAAATCCTCCAAGCCCAAATCAAAGCCAAAAGTGCATGAGGTGGGAATAGCACACCACTAAATGAAGCATCTACATCTGTTCACTTGAGGGTAGATAAGGCAAAGGGAATTCCCCGCACTCCAGTTCAAGCTGATGATGATAACGGCTACTACCAAGATCTAAGGAATGCACCAAAAGCTACAAAATTGCTAACATGACCAAGCCTAAATCAATAGGGGAGGTCAAACTATTGCCCAACAGGATGGCTCAATTGGAACTCACCTTCAAAGACAAAAGAACTCATGGCTCCAAATGCTTCATCGATTTGGCACTGTTCAAAGATGAGCCAATTCTATATGATTTTAAGATACCAAACTTTGCTAAGTTTGATGGAACAAGGGATCCAAGGGTCCATCTAAGGCAATATACTACCTTTATGGTTATCACAAAGCTTATAGAGTCATAGATTATTTGATACTTCATCACATCACTAGAGGAAGGACCGAGGGCATGGTTCTTTGATCTTGAAGATGAAATTCTCAAACTTTAACCTCCCACTATCCAAAGTATACTAGAGACTTCAATAGAATAACCTCCTACAACCACAAGAAACTAGGCCTCTTCTAAACCCACTGCCACCTCAAATTAACTGAAACTTATTTTGCCACTTTCACCAGATGCCTGGTTATACCATTGATACATGCAGAACTCTTGAAAATGCAATCAAAGACCTTATTAACTCTGGAAAAATTGATGACCTAGAAAAATGACCCAGTATTAAGACCAGTCCTCTCCCAAACTATCAAAACATGCCTCCACCAACAATCAACATGATCTCCTCCAATCTACCAGAAGACCTTATTGAAAAATCAATGCAAGGCATACAAAAAACCCAAGCTAGGCCCTCAGAGGACAAACCCTCAAATCCCATTCTTGAGCGTTATGATTCTAGTGAAGATGAAGAATGCCCTTCTACCTTTGAATACATTCCAATGCCTTGAAAATTCCTTCCCTACTTGATGATGCAAAAAAGACCTAGGGTTGCAGCTCTCCCTATGAGTGGCAAAGTGATTGATTGCCCTTACTCATAAGAAGCAAACATAGACAGAAATTTTAGCAGTGACCATGAGATATAGGACTTATGGGGCTAGCCATCCAAGAAGTTCGACTACAAAGTCAAGAATACAACACCCCCCTGCTACCCACACACTCTTAGAAGACATAATACCCTCAAGGTAGGGAGAATAATTTGACAATGAAGATGGGATGGTCAGTACCATTCAGCTTTAAAACCTGTAAGTCATGGGGATAGATATATGGTATGACTATGATGATCCTGAAATCATTATCTAGGACTAGAATAGCAGTACAAAACCAGATAAATAAGCAGTTGAGAAGCCCTCACTAGCAGTTAATCATGTAACTCATAGCAGGCAAGTATATCAACCTCTTGAGAAAGAGAAGGAAACCTCTAAGGAGAAAGAAGTAGCAAGAGATAAAGCTCTGATTAAAGAGGAATACACTATCCTTAAACAACTTAAGAAAATTCAAGCATAAGCCAGTATCTAGGACCTACTCATGGCCTCTAAGAAGCACAGAGATGCCCTAGTTAGAGCACTAGATGAAGCAAAGATTGCCACTAAAACCCTCACCTTATGAGATGATAGCCTCTCTAATGAAAGCTCCTTCCAATGCAATCATCTTTTTAGACTAAGATTAACCCCTTATGGGAAGGGGTCCAGAATTGTCCTCTCTTCATACAGGCAATTTGTCAAGACTAAAAAGACCCCATGTGTTATGGTAGATGACGCATCTACCATTAATGTTTGCCCCCTGAGGTTTCTATATAAGTTTGGGATGAATGTTGAAAACCTAGAAGAATCCAATATGGATATATGAGCCTACAATAATTCAAAGAAGCTAGTCATCAGCACTTTCAAAGTAATAGTTATGATGGGAGACATTGAATTAGTAATAGAATTTATCATCCTGGACATCCCTCTAACTTTTTCCCTACTACTAGGAAGACCTTGGTTCCACCCACAAGAGGGCATACCTTCTGTGCATCAGAAGATTAAGTTCCCTCTAAATGGAAAGGTTGTTACCATCACTGCTAAAATAAACAACATTATTGCCTATCTAAATATGGTCCCACCAAGATTCCAGGTTTTTGTGATCAGTGATGGTCATGTCAATCCCAAAGTTGCTGCTATGATGAAGAAGATGCAATATTTACCTGGAACAAGATTATGAGAAAGAAACATTAGAGTCATAGAATTCCCTAACTTTTAAGGACATACCAATAGAAACGGTCTAGAGCACAATCCTAAAAAGGATACTGGGGCTAAAAATCAACCTCTTTTATAGCTGAAAGCTCAGCCCAAGTCTATTAAGGATGAGCTAAAGAATGAATGAGCAATGAAATTAAGAAATTGGGGTTTAAGATCTTCGATGACACCCTTAAGGAGAAGCACTTACCAGACATAATCACTGAGATTAACATCTGTAACCTGATGAAAAACCTAGATATAGAATCTGAGAGTGAAGCTATCAATCATGCCCAAGTTGCTGCCATCCTCAAATCAAGCATTGATGACATACTATTCAAAGAAATTGCTGATGATAATCTTTGTACTTTTTCTTCGTTTGGAAATGATGATGTAATGAACTCTAAAATTAATGCATTGAAATTTGATTTTGTTTACTTTTTTGATGTCTTTCCTGATGGTAGTGTGCATTGCATTGATCAAAACATTAGCATATTTGACATTCATTCCATATACACTGAATCATTTAACATTAGCACAAAATCTGTACCATGCATTTTGCATATTTTGAAAGATGTTACCCCTAAAGAAAGGAGAGAAATTAATAAAATATTTATAAAATATTCAAAAGTATTTGCCTGGATGTATGATGATATGCCTAGCATTGATGGAGACATTTCTCAACACTTATTCCTACCAAAGAAGGATGCAAATTGGTAAAGCAAAAACTGAGAAAACTCATACTATAATGGGCCCAACTAGTGAAAGAGGACATTGAGAAACAAATCAAGGCAAAATTCCTAGAGGTAGTAGACTATCTAGAATGGTTCACAAATGTGGTGCTAGTACCAAAGAAAGATGAAAGGTTTAGAATCTACATCGACTACAGTGATTTGAATAAGGTCGGCCCAAAGTATGATTTCCCACTACAACACATAGACATACTGGTTGATTGCCCTGCCATAAATGCAATGTGCTCCTTCATGGATGGATTCTTTGGGTACAATTAGATCCTAATGGCCATTATCGATAAAGCAAAGATAGCTTTCATAATAAAATGGGTACTTACTGCTATAGAGTAATGCCTTTTGGAGTAAAGAATGCAAGGGCAACCTACTAGAGAATGGCAACTGCAATGTACCATGACATGATACGTAAAAAAGTGAAGGTATACATTGACAACATAATGGTTAAGTCAAGAACCAGGGAAGAACACCCCTCTGATCTTGAAAGGTTCCTTAAAAGGGTCAAAAAGTACAATCTCAGGCTGAATTTGAAGAAATGTGTATTTGAGGTCACTTCAAGAAAGATGTTAGGGTATGTTTTCAATCAGAATAGGATTGAAATGGATCCAAATAAAGCAAAATCCATCAGAGAGATACCAATGCCAAAAATAGAGAAAGAAATCAATGGCTTTCTAGGGAAACTATAGTTCATCAGCAAATTCATTATTAAGTTAATAGTAGTGTGTGAGCCGATCTTCAAGCTACTCAAAAAATATCACCTAGTTGAATGGAAAAAATAGTATCAGCTAGCATTTAACAAGATCATAAGCTACCTAGCTAACCCACTAGTTCTAAGACCACCTAAACCAAGGATACCTCTAACCCTGTATTGGGCCATCAAAGGGAATGCAATCAGTGCAATGTTAGCCTAGGAGGGAGAAACAAAAATAGAACATGCAGTCTACTACTTGGGCAAGAAGATGTTGCCATATCAGGAGTAGTACAACTAAGTCAAACATATATGCCTGGCAATTGTAAGGGCAATGAAGAAACTTAAACACTACTTTCAATCCTATAGAATTTAGGCCGTGTCTAAAATGGACCCAATGAAGAACCTCTGCGAAGCTCCTTCTCTCGTGGGGAAACTTGCCAAGTGGCTCATATTGCTAATAGAATTTGACATGCAATATCTGACTAAAAAGATAGTAAAAGGGAGGGCAATGGCTAAATTTCTAGCTGTCAACCCCATTCTAGACTTAGGAGAAATCCAACTGAAGTTCCTAGATGACCTTAGACTAGCCATTAAGATCCAAGGATAGCGCAGTCAATCGGTTTGGCACAGGAATCGTTGTTATACTATAATCTCTAGAAGGTGAAGTAGTACCAATTGCTAAAAAGCTCATGTTCAGAGTCACAAACAACAAAGTAGAATACGAGGCATGCACACTCAGAATAGAAGCACTAATAACCCTAGATATCATAAAAGTCAAAATCTTTAGAGATTCCATGCTAGTAATCAACCATGCCACAGAAGAGTGGGAACTAGAAGAGCAACACTTAAAGCCTTATCTAGACCACTTGAGGCTACTCACCATGTCCTTCTAAAAATTTTGATTTATTCATCTCCTCAGAAATCATAGTTAAATGGCAGATGCACTTGCTTCCCTAGCATCAATATGGGAAGGACCATCCAAAATCCCTATGAAGTCTCTGATTCTACTTAGATCGGGACAACCTTGTCATAAAAACTATGGAATAGCGAAGATATAAATAGCTAAAAAGCCCTAGTTCTACAACATCTAAAGATATATGAAGGAATGAGTCTATCCTGATCAAGCAGATGAAAAAGACAAAGTAGTCATTTGATGACTAGCATCAAAATTAACATCACACTAGGGTGTGTTATACATGAGAACATCAGATGGTTTACAACTCCAATGTCTAGATGAAAGTGAGGCTGTAAGAGTAGTAGAAGAAGTACACGAGAGTATTTTTTGTCCATACATGAATGGAGCAATCATGGATAAAAAGCTAATTAGATAAGGGTCCATAATAGAAGACTGCATCAAATTTGTAAGAAAATGCCATAAGTGTCAGATCCACGGCAATGTCAACCACCTTCCCCCAATAAAACTACACTACATCTCCTCTCCATGGCCCTTCTTAGCATGGGGACTAGACATAATTAGGGAAATCCACCCAACAGGCTCAAAGGGACACAAGTTCATCCTAGTGGCAGCGAACTACTTTATAAAATGGGTCAAAGTAGAATCATTTACAAGGATAGGAGCCAAGCAAGTGGCAAAGTTCATCAAAAGAATCTTGTTTTATCAATATGGGATCCCCCATCATATCATCTCTAACAACATTGTCCAATTCCAAGGGGAAGTTAGAGAACTACTAAGGAGTTATAAGGTGGAAATCACAAATCTTCTCCTTACCGACCATAAGCAAATGGGGCTGTCGAAGCTACAAACAAGAACATCAAAAAGATCTTATAAAAAATGACTCAAACTTAACAAGATTGGGTAGCTAGACTGCCACAAGCCTTATGGGGGTATCAAACAATAGTTAGAACTTTAACAGGAGAAACTCCTTTCTCACTAGTGTATGGATCATAAGCAATTCTTCCAATCAAAATAGAGATCAAGTCTCTTCGGGTAGCAATCTAATCTGAAATGCCAAAAGTACAGTGGGCTCAATAAAGGCATGAAATCTCACTCTCTTAGATAGCCAAAGGCTCAAGCCTCTTTGCCACACATAGTTTTACCAAGCTCGACTAGCCAAGACCTTCAAAAAAAAGTAAAACATAAGAGTGTGAAAGCAGGAGACTAGATGCTAAAGCAAACAAGAAAAAATGTTCCAGACCTTTGAGGGAAATTCAAACCAAATTGGGAAGGCCCATTCCTAGTCAAACATGTCTTTTCAAAAGAAGTAATCAAGCTAATGGATTTTGAAGGTAATGAATTCTTTGAACCTATCAATACAGACTATTTGAAGAAGTACTATGTCTAAGGCATAAAAAATCATCCCACTGAGTTAAAAACCTAAAACAGTAGCTCAGGAAAAAGATAGGGACTTCCTACTGAGTTGAAAACCTAAAAATAGTAGCTCAGGCAAAAATTAGGGAAAGAGAGAAAATACTTAACTAGAAAACCTAATGAGGCTAATTAAGGACAAGGGTAACCTTAAGATCAAAATTTGTATGAATGCACCTGTGCTTTTCTTAAATGATTATAGTGAAATGAGAATGATTGCCAATTTATGCAAAATGTCTTTCAAAAGTGCAACACATTTTATCATCATGAATTGTATCAAGCATGCTTTGAATTTTTCTTCATTACATGACCATGGTTCTTACCACCCTCTTTGAGCTCTCTCTTTGAGATTAGCCGCTATCATTAAAGCTAAAAAATAAAGCCCAACTAGGTGTGAAAATCTCCAAAAGGAGACACACTAGGCAAAAAATAGAAGAAAAAAAACCTAGCTAAGTATAAAAAGCTCCAAAAGAAGATGCCTTAGGCCAAAAAAGGAAAAGAGGCAGGCAGTAGTAATGAAAAACATCATCATCAATGATACATAGCAAGAAGCATATATAGTCATCATCATACAAGCATCATACAACATGCGGGATGAATGCCCAGATACAACATCCAGAGTCCATAACCTTAAGAAACTAATACAATAAAGCAAACCACTAGCCAAAAGGCCTACACCTAGCTCCTAAAACAACTACATCGGCCATGGCTACCATCAGAAGCAAGCACTAATCTTGCTAAAGCATCCCCCTCATCTGAACCTGACTCATCATCGTTCATCACAAAGGACGATAGCCGTGACTTCAGCTCACTTATGCAATCAAGATAAGTTGCACACTCCCGCTCCAATTCAAGACTAGCAAGACAATGCTTAAACTGTATTACATATTACATATCATATGCTCATACATAAAACATGTGCATAAAATAAATTGATACAATAAAGAAGGCATACCCTCTAAGTGGTAGCAAACTCCAAAAAGCACTGCTACACACTCCCTGCAATAATATACTAGTACTGACCAAAGGAGATAGGAATATACAAAAGCAAGCAAATAAGTCAACCACTACTCACTAAATAAATGGAACACATGCAAGAATAAGTGGAGAACACAAACACAGGTAGCATCAGAAAGAGCAATGCCCGACTAAGGAAAGCCATGTCTAGGAAAATCAAAACTTACTACTCTACTAAGGATAGCCATCTCAAGTAAAGACAAAGATGGTTGAACCATCAAGTTGCCATGAGTAGTACTATCAGAAGCTACACCATTGGCATGGATAGTCATCTCAATATGAAGCGTGTCCTCATCCTCCTCAAAATAAGATCCAGATTTCTTCTATGTCATTGTAGATAAGTTCTCGTAACTCATGTCAATTATAGTTTATTACTAATAAAGTTTGCTATATGCTTCCACCAAAATAGGAATAAAGGTTTACCAAATTAAAAGAAGCGACTCTCAATGACCTGCATGATGGCCTAATCCTTGAACTCGAAGGATGAGATGTATCTACTTGAGAAGGTTGAGGTGAAGGAAAGGCCCCACTAGCTACAACATCAATCAGCTGAGGGATCAATACATCAACATAAGGCAAACCGCACTCTACAAGAGGCTCTCAGAGGGGAATCCAATCATAATAGAAGCAAGATCATCAATGCAAAGTTCATGGCCCCAAAAAATGTCACTAGTAGGAGGGATGGGAACTCTCATCATATATAGGCCATCCTACCAATGATGGACTCGCTCTCCCAAATACTACACTCTACCAATAAGGCCAAAAAGCAACACTCATCTCTTTGTTAACTACCATGCAGCCACCATCTCTGCCATCCAATGAGATCTCACCACCTACCAGTGAAGAAAGATTTACTCAAAGGGCAAGAATAAATAAAAGATCCTTAAGAAAGAAATAACCAACACAATAGGAATTAAACATACCTAATTAGGGGATAGCTTCCTCATACGGTCCTAAGCTATCATGGAATCCATAATCAAATTAGTAGCCTTCCTGATCCGGTGAGAATAATGAGGGAAGCCATCATCCTAGAAATGCTCAATGGACAAGCGAGGGAGAATCCTGAACTTATATGCCTAGATCTATCAAAATTAAAAGGTAAGAAATAACAAACCCAAAAGTAAAAGAATAGACAACAGAACTCCTACTCACATCCAGCATGAACAAGCATCCACAGATCCTTAAGCCACCTCAGCATGCTATGTGAAAGCCTGAGCACATATGCACGAAGGCAACAGTGCCCTAATAATAGCCCAGCAAGCCATCCAAATCTCTCAAGAAAAATAGTAATCGCAGATCACCCGTACTCGAATGGTTTGGGAAGATAATAGCACTCAGCAAATAAAATAAAAAGTAGTGAGCGAGCTGCTTTGCCGAAACAAGGCCAGTATCTTACAAAGTCTACATGGAAGAAACAAACTTCGTGTAACGAGCTATATACGGGCAACAAGACTTCATAGGTATGACCACCCCAAGAAAATCCATCGTGAGGTGCCTCCTCACTATAACAATTGAACACTCCTCCTTACTGAAAGGAACAGGCTCTCCAAAAAAGCTTAAGCCTATAATAGTAGAAAAATCTAAAAGGGTAATAGTCATCTCCATAACAAGCAGATGGAAAGTATGCATCGTGTCCATCCACTGCTCTATTAATACATACATAGCAATCTAACTCAATGCATATGAGTCATAAGATAATGCAACAATGATTCTATCAAAGCCTTTCTTAGCAATCATCTACTTCACACACATTGGGAGACCCCAATAATACATGTTGACTTTGTTCAAACTACTAGGCAGTACAGTAACATACTTATGAGGCTACAAACAATAAGTACGCTATCAAACATTTGCACGGTGATAATTGCATTTTACTATTAAAAATTACACTCTATAGTCTCTTTTTAATTTAATAACATTTCATTTTAGTTGCATAATTTTTCCATTTTCTACATAATAATTAATAAATTTAGCATTTAGAAAATATTAGGACATTTAAATAAAATATAGATATAATCATGCATTAATTAAATAAATTAGGAGTTTTATATTTTCTGTCTAATTTGTGTATTATTCTCATGATTTTTTATTTGGTTGCAGGAAATTAAAATATTAGGTGTGCAATGCTGAACAAGAGTCAAAATCAAGAAAGTCAAAGAATAGAGCACGGGTGTGCAAAACTAAGGCTTGAAGAGTACACGGCCATGCAATGTCATGCATGGTCATGCCAAGGAATGCAAAAGATAGCACACGGCCATGCCATTCATGGGCATGCAAGATGCACGGTCATGCAAGGCATGACACAACTGTGTCATCTTTACACTACATAATGACATGGTCGTACTCATGGACACACAGCCGTACTCATGGACACATGGCCGTGTCATATTTTCCCCATACTTGTGCACGACCGTGCATAAGGTAACATGGTCGTGCCATGCTATTCACACAAATGTGCACAGCCGTGTAAGTCTAATTTTGGTTGTGCACGGCCATGCTTGTACATTTAAGGAATTTCCATGCGGACGCATGCATCACGTGCAACCCTAATTCTAAGGATATAAGAGCATCTTAAACTCACGGAGTAGCCAACAATGAGGCATGAGAGCAGAAAATAACAGATAGAGAAAATAGAGAAAAATAGAGAGAAAAGTACAGAAAGATGAAGAGTGAAACCTGCATCAAAGTACAAGTAAACAAGAAAGAGATCAACAATGGTGAACTACATTAATAAGAAATAGGGAGTTCACTCTTTTCTTATCTTATATTTTTATTATGTCAGCTGTATCTATTTATTATTTTATTATTCTCTGTATAAACATGTTAGCTTAATCTCATTTTGTACTAGAGTTATCTGAGTAACCTGGAGATGTATTGAACTTATATTTCTTTTTAAATACATTCTCAGTTCATGTCATTTTTATGCTTTTTATTTTTATACTTCATGAATGATTCAATGATCTTGGCTAGTATATTGAGACCAACTGGAGATTTATACTTACATTTACAATATTTATATTGAATCATCCTACACTAAGAGTATTCAGACCGAGAGGAGATTTGCACTTAGGGATCTAGAATAAAAACTATTGAATCTTAATTTGAGTAGAGATACTGGTTAAGAGTTAATATTGCATTTTTACCTTTAGAGTTGAAGTTTGTTATAGATCTATTGATTAGAGTTCTATAATGCGAGAGTCCCTTTATTCAACTTAACATTTGAAATAACAAGCTCACCTTATAAATGCTCGAGAGAGATTTATGACAATTGTAGCAGTAGCATCTTAAACATGACTATGAGAGAGATTATATAAATTAGATTTTGAGTCAATATAGATCCAGGTGAAAAGAGAAACTCTAGTACATACTTTATATTATTTATTCACCACAACATTAAATTAGTTTTAAATTTTAATTATTTTACAACACAAAAACATAAAATTTGATCCATCTAGACAAGCACATAAATCAAGTGAACTAGTACTTATCCTCTTCCCTGTGGGATTGATATATGGACTTACAATCCTATTCTATAACTTGACCCATATACTTGTGGAATCACATCAAGTTTTTGGTGTCGTTGTCGAGGAAGAGTTTAATATTAAAAGTAGCTTGATACTGTTTGATTTTAACATTTTTAATTTTATTTGTAGTTTTATTTTTCTTTTCTTTCGTAGGAACTAGGTGTATGCATAGAACTCAAAGCCCTGACAAAGAGCTTGAAGCATTCAATCCTAAAATTAAAAGAACATTCTATAGAAGGAGGAGAGAGCAACAAGCAACTATGAATTAGGAAACGATCCTAATGATACCAATGGTGGAGGAGAAGGAGCTAACAATATCAATAATTAAAATAATATAAATTGCCTCCTCAAACAGCGCTAGAACCCTATGGCCAACAGAGCCATGAGAGAGTTTTTAAACTCTAATATGTAGCAAGATCATAATCCAATTGTGCCTCCAGCGATTACAGCAAATAACTTTGAGATTAAACCTAGCATGATTCAGATAATCCAAAGTTCACAGTTTCATGGATTACCATTAGAGGACCCCATTGCACATATGCATTGATTTGTGGAGTATTGTGGAACTCTATGGATGAATGGAGTATCTTCAGAAGCCATCTACCTCATTCTATTTCCTTTCTCCCTCATAGACTGGTTTGCTGGGTTACCTCCAAACTCCATCAGAACTTGGAATGAGATGTACACATTCTTTTTCAACAAGTATTTTCCTCTTGCTAAAGCTCTAAGAATTAGAAGTGAGATTAATTCTTTCTACCAAAGAGATTATGAATCACTTTTTGAAGCATGGGAGTAGTTCAAGGATTTACAGAGACAATGTCCTTCTAATTTAATTCTTACCTGTGATTTAGTGCAATCTTTTTACAAGGGCATTAATCCAATGGTGAGGTGCAATATAGATGAAGCCTATAGAGGCTCCATCATGAATAAAACTCCAAATGATATTCTTGATTTATTTACTGAGATTGCTACAGCTTAACACCTATGGAATAATGAATGAGCTATGATAATAAAGAAACATGGTGTTATGGGACTTGATGGATTAAGTATGGTCACTACCAAGCTGGACGCTTTAGCACATGAATTAAAAAAGATGAATGTTAATGCTCTGTCAACAACTTCCACTTTAAACTGTGAGTTGTGTCAGGGGGAGCAGGGGACTAGTGAGTGCATTTTAACACAAATTATGGAGAATGCCAATTATATACAAAATCAAAGCAACCCATATGGAAATACTTACAACTCATCCTGGAGGAACCACCCTAATTTCTCATGGAAAAATCAAGGGGAGTAAGGGCAGATTAGACAACCACCACCTGGTTTTGGAAATTTAACTTTTCATAACCTACATCAACCATCTCAATAAAACATAAATTCATGGAGATGATGGACAAAAGGATGACTCTTCAAGAAGATTCAAAATGTAAGCTAGAGTCAAAGGTGGACCAAATTTAGAAAGATACTCAATTGATGTTCAAGAACCATTCTTCTTCCATTCATAATTTAGAAGTGCAAATGGGCTAGATAACTAATACATTGACATCATGCAACCAAGGAAACCTACCAAGAAATACTAAGATAAATCCAAGGGAGAAAGTGAAAGCTACAACCCTGAGAAGTGGTAAAGAAGTGGAACTACCTATAGAGCCTAACTCAAGTAAGCAAGGCAACGTCACTATCAAAGAAAGCTCTAATGAAGCGAGAAGAGAATCTAAGGGAACTAAAGAGCATAAAGAAAGTGTAAAAGCCATCCATTCCTTTTCCTCAGAGGTTGAAGAGAACATAGGTGATCCTCAATTTTCAAAATTCCTGGACATGCTTAAAAAGATCCAACTTAAAATACCCTTTATGGAGGCCATTGCTCAAATGCTGAAGTATGCAAAATTTCTTAAAGACTTAATCTCCAATAAAAAGAAGCTCAAAGAACTAGAGATGGTGACTTTGACAAAGGAATGTAGTGCCTTGATTTCAAACAATCTTCCAAGTAAGCTTAGGCATCCTGGAAGCCTAACTATCCCCTATGAGATAGGGAGTATGCAGTTCCAAAAAGTATTGTGTGATTAGGGCACCTCCATAAACCTTATGCCTCTATCCATTTTTAGGAAACTAAATTTAAAAGCAAAGAGCATGAATATGATTCTTCAACTGGCAGACCGTACTACTAAGAAACCATTAGGGATTGTTGAGGATGTGTTGGTAAAAGTGGGCAAGTTTATATTCCCTGTTGATTTTGTTGTTCTGGATTTTGAAGAAGATGAGGATGTGCCTCTAATCTTAGGCATGTTGTTATTATACACTGCCAAAGCCTTGATTGATGTGCATAATGGAACTCTCACATTAAGAGTAGGAGAAGAAAATGTGTCTTCGACATTTACAAGGCAAGTCGATGGCCTGTTGATGGAGACTTTTGTATGCGCTTGGATGTAGTGGATAAATGTGTGGATGAAGTTTTCCATACTCAACTACAAGTAGCTAAAGATCCTCTACAAGTGGAGGAGAATTTAAAAGAAACTTCTAAAATTAAACCTTCCCAAACAAACCATTCTCAGAAGCATGCATCACTGACTTTAAATATTCAACCCACACAGCCTTCTATTATTTCACCACCTTCACTTGAATTGAAACCTTTACCACCTCACCTCAAATATACCTTCCTAGGAGACAACCAAACTCTACCAGTCATTATCTCTTCCAAACTCACCTTTGAGCAAGAAACCTTACTTGTGGAGATGTAGAGGAAAAGAGTGAAAGCTATTGGGTGGCAGATCTCTGACGTCAGAGGAATAAGCCCATCTTACTACATGCACAAAATACTGATGGAAGATGGATGCAAACCTATCATTGAATGGCAAAGGAGATTGAATCCAAACATGCAGGAAATGGTGAAAAAGGAGATCATGAAGCTTCTTAACACAAGTATTATATACCTAATCTCAGACTCTAGTTGGGTAAGCCCTATTCAGTGTGTGCCAAAGAAAGGAGGGATGACTATAGTGGAGAATGATGAAGGAGAGTTAATTCCAATAAGAGTTGTTATTGGCTGGAGGGTGTGTATTAATTATAGGAAGCTTAATAATGCTATAAGTAAAGACCATTTTCCCTTGCCATTCATTGACTAGATGCTTGAGAGAATTGTAGGACATACTTTCTACTATTTCCTTAATAGCTACTTAGGCTACAACTAGATTGCTATAGCTCCAGAGGACCAAGAGAAACAACATTCACCTGTCCTTATGGTACATATGCCTATAGGAGAATGCCTTTTGGGTTATGCAATGCCCCTGCCCGCATTTCAACATTGCATGATAGCCATCTTCTCTGATTTAGTTGAAGATATCATGGAGATCTTCATGGATGACTTCTCAGTGTTTGGAGATTCATTTGATCACCTCAACATTGCTGCCTTAATAATTTGGAGAAGGTATTAGCAAGATGCAAGGAAACCAATTTGGTGCTAAACTGGAAAAAATGTCACTTTATGGTGGATCAAGGAATAGTATTGGGACACAAGATTTCAGTAAGGGGAATAGAGTTTGATCGAGCCAAGATAGAGACAATTGAAAATCTCTATTATCCAACCAACGTAAAGGGTGTTAAAAGCTTCCTTGGACATGTCGGCTTTTACAGAACCTTCATTAAGGATTTTTCTAAAATTTCTAAACCTCTCTCTCAATTACTAGAAAAGGAAGTTCCTTTTAAGTTCACTAATGATTGTAAATTTGCTTTTGATAGGTTGAAGAAGGAACTCACATCAACACCCATTGTGGTACCACCAGCTTGGAGCCTTCCCTTCGAACTAATGTGCGATGCCAGTGACCAAGCCATAGGAGTTGTTCTAGGGCAGCATAAAGATAAAAGGTTGCATGTGATATACTATGCTAGCAAGACTCTCTCAGAAGCATAACTCAACTATGCCACAATAGAGAAGGAGATGTTAACTATTGTGTTTTCTTTTGATAAGTTTCGCTCTTCTCTTCTAGGATTGAAAGTGATATTGTACACTACTCATGCAACTATCAAATATCTATTATCCAAGAAAGACTCTAAGCTGAGGTTGATTTGATGGGTACTTCTACTTTAAGAGTTTAATATGGTGATCAAAGACAAGAAGGACTCAGAGAACTTAGTAGTTGACCACCTTTCTCACTTAGAAAAGGAGATTAATGATGAAGCATCCATCATGGAGACTTTTCTAGATGAGACACTATTTGCACTTGCATTTATCCCTTGGTATGCAGACTTGGCTAATTTCCTCTCTGTGTGCAACTCCTTAAGAACTTCTCATATCAACAAAGAAAGAAGCTCATGCATAATGCAAAAAGCTATGTGTGGGATGATCCTTATCTGTGGAAATTATGTAATGATGGCTTGGTGAGAAGGTGCAATCCTAACTCAAAGATATATGATGTGTTGCACCACTATCATAGTTCTTCATATGGTGGACATTATGGACCAAACAAGACAGTGGTTAAAATACTTGAAAGTGGAATATATTGGCCTTCTATATTTAAGGATGCAAGAAACTTTGTCATTAACTGTGATAAGTGTCAGCACAATGGGGGACTTTCAAAGAAAAGGAGATGCTACAAGCTAGAATTCTAGAGGTTGAACTCTTTAATGTATGGGGTATGAACTTTATGGGACCATTCCCTTCCTCTCTTGGGAATTAATACATTCTTATTTGTGTTGATTACTTGTCAAAATGGGTTGAGGCTCAGGCTTGTGTTATTAATGATGCTAGAGTGGTATGCATGTTTTTGAAAAAGATCTTCACAAGGGTTGGGACTCCTCGGGCCATTATAAGTGATGGAGGAAGTCATTTTTGCAACAAACAGTTTAAAGTCCTCCTATCAAGATATAATGTAAAGCACAAGGTCTTTACACCATACCATCCGCAGACCAATGGGCAAGTTGAAGTGAGTAATAGAGAACTGAAGAAGATTTTGGAAAAGACAGTGAACAGCTCTAGGAAAGATTGGGCACGTAAGCTTAATGATGCATTATGGGCCTATCAAACTACTTTTAAAACTCCACTTGGAATGTCACCATATCATTTGGTGTCTGGAAGGGCCTGTCATCTTCCAGTGGAGCTCGAGCACAAAGCATACTGGGCTATCAAAACCCTGAATATGGATTACAAGAAAGCAAGGGAGAGGCAACTTCTCTAACTAGATGAACTAGAGGAAATCAAGAATATGGCTTATGAAAATGCCAAACATTATAAGGACAAGACTAAAAGATGGCATAGTGCAATGATTAAGCCAAAGCACTTTGAAAAGGGGATAAGGTTCTTCTGTTCAATTCTAGACTCTGACCCTTCCTTGGGAAGCTAAAGTCTAAATGGTTTGGACCCTTTACAGTAGTGGAAGTATTTCCTCATGGAGCAGTGGTAATTCAAGGCAAAAAAGGTGAACCTTTCAAGGTGAATGGATAATGACTTAAGTTGTATTTTAGGGAGGAAATATCACAACTCATAAGTAATTAGGACTTAAAAGAAACACCTACATATGAGAAAGGTACATCACAACTCTCATCACCTATAATGAAGATGAAGGAGACTCTACCTTTGCCAGAGAATTGAATAACCATATGGTTATGGTCAAGTTTAGGATCGAACATAAACAAAGCACTCTTTAGGAGATAATCCAAGTTTTCTCCATTTGCTATTTTATTATTTTTTTTAGTCAGTATGATTTCTCCTAATGAACTTTATTGTTATTATTATTATTATTTCTGAATAAATGGGATACACACTTAGTAGAATATTTTACATTATTAGTAATATTCAAAACTCTGCAACATCAGGAACTAAATCAGGGAAGTTTTCCTTTACTTTTGTTTTAAAATTTTTTGTATTTGTTGTGTGCTTAATTGATTAGTTGACTTGGAAAAGATGTGGACTGAGTTTGAACAAAAATTTTTAGGTAGGGACTCATGTTACTATTTCATATTGTATGCATGCATATGGTGGGTCCAACTTCATTAAAAGTAAATGGGCATGCTAAAAATTGGCACACCCATGCAATCGAGTATAAGAGCATGGCCGTGCCTCACCTAGAACAACCGTGTAAAATTTTGTAGGTAATGTAGCATAGCTGTGTGCCTAGATACACAGCCGTGCAATATGTGTGGGTTAGCTTAGCACGGTCATGTGCCATGAAGCACGGCCATGCTTCTTTTATGCTTCAACATAGCACTGCCATGCTTCAGAGAACATGGTTGTGTGCTTTCATGAAGGCAATATAGCACAGCCATGCTTTCCCATGCACGGCCGTGTCATACTTTTAGGCTAAACTTACATGGTCGTGTCCTTCCTAACATAGTTGTGTCACTCTCATGCACACATTTAACACAATCATGCTCTTACTCATATGGACATGTCATCTTCAAGCTTCCAAAGTGCACAAGCGTGCGCATGTTACATGCATTCACACGTAGCATAGGTGTGCTTATTCCAAAGACATGTGACCTTTCATTTTCACCTGACAACTTTTGGACTTCACCTTCACCTGACAACTTTCTTGTATATATATATATATATATATATACAAGAAAGTTGTCAGGTGAAGGTGAAGTCCAAAAGTTGTCAGGTGAAAATGAAAGGTTTTATTTTTTTATATTTTTTTAATATATTATATGCATACATATAATTCATATCACTATAAATAATATAGATATATATTTGTATACATACATACATATATATATATAATCATTTATACATTACTTTTAGTATTTATATTTACATGTATGTATATTTGTTACTATATTATATTTCTTTCTTGTTTAGAACTATTTATATTTTATATGTGCATATATTTGCTTTTATAATTATATATATACTATAATATATTATAATGCATTTAATAACTATTATTATATTAAAACCTTTTGTCTTTTTTTTCCAAACCAATTCTTTCCCAAATGACACAACCCTCCACATGCCTTTACACAAAAATCCAAAAACCTTTCACTTCCCACTTTTCCTTTACTTACACTTTATTTTCCCTAATAGTCACATGTCTACTGCATCACACCCTACATTTCTTTATAAGTCCCACATGCTTTTATCGCCAACCTCACATTTCTTTCTTTTCCTTTCTCTAGTTCTTTGATTTCCTGTAGAGACTTATGCTTTTATCCTTCCAATTTTTTTAGTCTTTCCAACCTCCTTTGTTTCATTTCATTTTTTTCTTCTTTCCTTTATTTTATCTCTGTGCTCATCTCCCAAACCCTTCCTTTCCCTATATTCTGTGATTCTTAACCATGAGTTCTAGTTCTAGTGCACAATGAACCACACAGAATCCTCTCAAGAGATATCCACCCATCATCCATTTCCAAACTGCTTGCCAAGAAATTAATTTTAAAAATCTAGCTAAGTGCACCATACTATCCAACAAGTACATCAATGAAGAGGCTTTGAAATTAATTGGGTTATGGGAGGAGGTCGACATGTATCTAAAGAGAATCGGTTAGCATGTATAGGCTGAGTTGAGGTACCCCTCATATAAGCAATTGATTTATGAATTCCTTAGTTCTTATGACTATGACTACTAACAAGGAAAAATAATCTTTAGGCTTGACAATGAAGCTTTTTCTTTTAGTGTCTTTGACATCAATGATTTCATTAAATTGCCTCGCCAAGAAGGTGATGTGGGTGTATTCAAAAAGCATGAATTTTGGTCATAAATCATGGGTACTAATGAGAGATACAATGCTAGGATGGCCAAGGAGGCTAAAATCACATCCCATGCCCTTCAGTACATTCATCGGTTATTTGCTCACACAATCTTTAGCCAAAAGGAAAGTGATGGAGTTGTGAATTCAAATGAGCTAACCTTGTTATAATGTATGGTTAATGGAAAAAGCAGACATGGCCACTCCCATTGCCTACAAAGTACATGATGTCAAATGTGGGGATCACAGTGTTATTAAAATAGGGGGTATTATTACTGCCATTGCACAGTTTGTTGGCTTTGATGTTGAGGTGTTGCCATTTTTAAGTATTGAGGGAGACTACTCTCTTGGGTTGACAATGATGAGCAATATGGGTTTAATTAAGTTTGAAGGGTAGCAACCAATACTCCTTTCTCACCCCCTTAGTGCTCAACCCCCGCATGCCTCTAGTGCCTCTTCCTCAAGTGCACCCCCACCCTCTATGGATGAACTGGTTTCCTGGATGCAACGTTTTGATATAAGAATGACTGGCATGGAAGGAGTGGTAAACATAATGAATCATAATGTGACTGCCTATTTTGCCCATCAAGGATTTGTCCCCCCCTCTTTACCCTAATGCCTCAAAGGTAGCTCCATCTATGAGCCAGAGGATGAAGACGAATAATTTAAGTGGATAACAATGTCTTTGATTATATTTTTTTTTGGTTTTTATTGGTGTTTTTTAATTGAAGTCTATGTTTTCTTTTTTTATTTCAGTGTGCTTTTATTTTATTTTATTATTTTTATGTCTGTTGAATGTCAATTCAAGTACTATTTACATTTCTTTTATTTTAATAATTATGTCTTTTTGTGTCACCATTTCATTTTATACTTTATTCTATTTCTGTTTCTTTTCATGGATTCCAGACATGTCCTTCACTTGCAGTGCAACACATTGAGGACAATGTACAATTTAAGTGTGGGGGAGTATTTACTTACTTTATCTTTTTAGTATTTATCTTATTAATTTTGAGTAATTTATGGTTTATTTATTGCAATTCATAAAAAAAATTTAATAACTAAAATATCCCACACTTTTATTTTTGCTAACTTATTATAATTATAAGATTTGTATATTAAAATTAAAATTAGTTAGTCTAGTTGATGTAGTATGTGGTTAATTCTTGTAGTATATGGTTTAAAGCTTTGTTAATGTTTGAGAATTAGACTTTTTAACTTTTAATCAATCTAAATATATACCTCTCTTTTGTTTTATTTAAAAATAATTTTTGGATAAAATTTTTACAAGCAAGAAATTTGGATAAATTTTTATTATTAGGAAAACCTCTTTTCTATTATATGATAATTCAGCTAAAAAAAGGATTAGAGGAGCAAAAATCTCCATTCTACTCCAATGCTTAAATTGAGTACGAGTAATCCATAGGTACCTAATCGCAGTATTCATGCTCAGTAATACAGGAACGGTAGGGAATACTAAAGTTAGGAAGGATTCTAATCCAATATAAATAAATACAAATTAAAATAAAATAAAAATTCAGTTGATTATCATATTTAGCTTAAGGTTTAACTAATAATTTAAATATGTTTGACTTCCTTGATTTATAAGTTTTAGTTCATCAATTTTTATAAATAATTCATTTGAGAGGTATGCTTTACTTGATAATATTTACAGTCTTTTTCTTCATTTATTAACTCAGTTTTGCTAAATAATACTTGTATTAACCCATTACTGTATTGATTAAACTATCTATAATTTTATTTTAATATGCTTATATTAATATTATAATAAGGTTCTTGCTTGAGGATAAATAAAAGTTCAAGTGTGGGGTATTTGATAATTGCATTTTACTATTAAAAATTATACTCTTTAGTCTCTTTTTAATTTAATAACATTTCATTTTAGTTGCATAATTTTTCCATTTTCTGCATAATAATTAATAAATTTAGAATTTAGAAAATATTAGGACATTTAAATAAAATATAGATATAATTATGCATTAATTAAATAAATTAGGATTTTTATATTTTCTGTCAAATTTGTGTATTATTCTTAATGAGTTTTTATTTTGGCGATAGGAAATTAAAATATCAGGTGTGCAATGTTGAACAAGAGTCAAAATCAAGAAAGTCAAAGAATAGAACATAAGTGTGCAAAACTCAGGCTTGAAGAGTGCATGGCCATGCAATGTCATGCATGGTTGTGCCAAGGAATGCAAGAGATAGCACACAGTCATGTGAAGCATCACACAGTCATGCCATTCATGGGCATGCAAGTTTCACAGCCCATGTAAGGCATGACACAGCCATGTCATCTTTGCACTACATAATGACAAGGTTATGCTCATGGACACACGGTCGTATCATACTTTCCCTATACTTGTGCACAGTCATGCACAAGTTAATATGGTCATGCCATACTCTTCACACAAATGTGCATGGTCGTGCAAGTCTAATTTTGGTTATGCACAGCCATGCTTGTACATTTAAGGAATTTCCATGCAGACGCATTCATCACGTGTAACCCTAATTCTATGGATATAAAGAGCATCTTAAACTCGCAGAGTAGCCAACAATGAGGTAGGAGAGTAGAAAATAATAGATAGAGGAAAATAGAGAGAAAAGTACAGAGAGATGGACAGTGAAACTCATTCATCTACATCAAAGTACAAGTAGATAATAAAGAGATCAGCAACAATAAACTACATTGATAAGAAATAGGGAGTTCACTCTTTTCTTGTCTTATATTTTTATTATGTCAGCTGTATCTATTTATTATTTTATTGGCCTCTGTATAAACATGTTTGCTTAATCTCATTTTGTACTAGAGTTATCTGAGTAACCTAAATATGTATTGAACTTATATTTCTTTTTAAATATATTCTCAGTTCATATCATTTTTATGGTTTTTATTTTTATACTTCACGAATGATTCAATGATCTTGGCTAGTATATTGCGACCAAGAGGAGATTTATAGTTATGTTTATAATATTTATATTGAATCATCTTACACTAAGAGTATTAAGACCGAGAGGAGATTTACACTTAGGGATCTAGAATAAAAACTATTGAATCTTAATTTGAGTAGAGATACTGGTTAAGAGTTAATATTGCATTTTTACCTTTAGAGTTAAAGTTTGTTATAGGTCTATTGATTAGAGTTCTGTGAGGCAGGAGTCCCTTTATTCAACTCAATATTTGAAATAACAAGCTCACCTTATAAATGCTTGAGAGAGATTTATGAAAATTATAGCGGTAGCATCTTAAACATGACTCTGAGAGAGATTATATAAATTAGATTTTGAGTCAATACAGACCCAGGTGAAAAGAGAAACTCTAGTACATACTTTACATTATTTATTCACCACAACATTAAATTAGTTGTAAATTTTAATTATTTTACAACACAAAAACATAAAAATTGATCTATTTAGACAAGCACATAAATCAAGCGAACTAGTACTTATCCTCTTCCTTATGGGATCAATATCTGGATTTACAATCCTACTCTATTACTTGACTCGTATACTTGCAGAATCACATCACACAGCTACTAAATACTAATGTATATATATATCTCTCTCTATTTGTCATTTAATAGGAACAAAGCAATAACAAAAGCTAAAAAGAAAAGCATCACGACAAGCAGACAATCACAAAAAGAAAATAAAGCAAAAGCTATTAGCCATCAGCATTTACAATAAAGCTACGACTACACAGCTGCAGCTATAACAACCACAATAGTAAAATAAACAGCAAAGTAGCCAACGAACCAAAAATAAGGGTAGGGAAGGGCCTACCTCATGATAATGACACACCCAAGCATGAGTCTCCAAGCTATAAACAACAAGGATCATATTTCCCCGAGAAAGCCTGGATGGTTGAGAACTCTGAGCACCAGATGTGCTAGTCCTTATGGTAGATATCCTAGCTCTAGTGGCCTCTGTAAAGTCACCCTCAACATCAATATCAACATCAATAAAAATATCCTCTAGACCCTTAGGAATGTTAGGAAACTCCATTTTACATAGAATAAAATGGAAGTACATAAGCAAAAGCATAGTAGATAACACCCAAACACAAAAAGTGTCAAGAAAAGTTGGAAAATACTTAAAGAAGTATATACAAAGCCTCCCAAGACCTCCAAAATAGCCATTTAAATAGGCTTAGAGAGGAAAAGTGCCTTCCACATGCAGTCATTTGCACTACCTCCTTCCACGCACTCTTTTATGGTTTTATGCGCCTTTAAGACTTTGCACACTCACTTCTACGGTCCTAAACTTCCATTTGAGCATAAGACATGCACCAAACTCATGCAAATGTACATTGATGTGGATTCTATCTATCTAAAGACATTGCTCACTCACTAACTTTTTCAAAAAATTCAACATTGCATGAAAGAAGAAGAGTAAAGAAATTTCACTATAAGGATATCTCTGTCCAAATCATTGAAATAATGATGTCATCACCCCATTACTACTGCATCATCACTACATCACTACTACATCATTACTACATCACTACTGCATCATTACTGCATTATCACTACATCACCACTACTACCTCATTCACATTGCTTAGGAGCACTCTCATAGTGCTTAGAAGCCTTCATGTTGCTTAGATGCACTTTCACTACTTAGAAGCATCCTCATATTGCTTAGAAGCGCTCTCACATTTTCACATTACTTAGAAGCATTCTCATCAGTTAGAAGTACTCTCACATTCTCACATTGCTTAGAAGCACTCACATTGCTTAGGAGTGATCTCGCATTACTTAAAAGCACTCTCACATTCTCACATTACTTAGAAGCACTCACATTGCTTAGAAGTATTCACATTACTTAGGAGCGCTCTCGCATTACTTAGAAGAACTTTCATCACTTAAAAGCACTCTCACATTTCACATTGCTTAGAAGCACTCTCACATTTCACATTGCTTAGAAGCACTCTCACATTCTCACATTGCTTAGAAACACTCACATTTCTTAGGAGCATTCACATTGCTTAGAAATATCACTTAGAAGCACTCTCACATTGCTTAGGAGCACTCTCGCATTTCTTTTCATTGCTTAAAAGCACTCTCTCATTGCATAAAAGCTCTTTCACTTCTTAAAGGCATCTTCTCATTGCTTAGAAGCATCCTGACATTGCTTAGGAGCATCCACACTACTTAGCCACATTTTAATTACTTAATAGCATGTTCATTTGTGTCACACCTAAGAAGGTTATAGTCATATATTCATTTACGTGGCACTAAGAAGGTTATATTCGCATTTTCATTTGTGTGACACCTAAGAAGGTTATAGTCATATTTTCATTGCTTAATAGCATGGTCATTTCGCAAGACACCTAAGAAGATTATAGTCATATGTTCATTTTGCATGACACCTAATAAGGCTATAGTCGCATGTTCATTTTGCATGACACATAAGAATGTTATAATCACATGTTCATTTCGCGTGACACCTTAAAAGGTTATAGTAGCATGTTCATTTCGCGTGACACCTAAGAAGGTTATAGTCACATGTTCATTTGTATGAAACCTAAGAAGGTTATAGTTGCATTTTCATTGCTTAGTAGCATGGTCATTCGCATGACACCTAAAAAGGTTATAGTCGCCTCTCTTTTTGCTTAGTAGCATCCTCATTTGCATAACACGTAAGAAGGTTATAGTTGAATAAATCCCAAAGCACTTTGCATGAATTATAAGCTTGCATATGTCCCAAATAGCACCTTGCATGACAACCAAGTGATAGAACAATAGCAATAAACAAAACAAAACAACAGCAGTCAAATCTTAACAAGACATCTAAAGACAACTCATAGGTAAGTACCTCTCTCCCTGCTAAAATGTTTTTTGCATCTTCATGTGTATTGACACTAACTCTAGGTGGCTATGCAAAACACATGAAGTAGAGGGCAACTGTCATACCTCAAATTTGACTGTACCTAAAAAGGTCCAATGATGAAATGAATCCCTAAGATGACTATAGTTTATAGCACCTCTGAAGTGTGCAACCCTAAAAATATCTAACCAACCCCACCAGCAAGAAAAATCAATCATCAAGACATTATGTTGTGCTCCAACCTTGCAAAATATGAGTTATTGAAACAATGAGATATTTATTTCAAAAAAACTCCTCAGAATACTCAGCTTGTTGGGTCAGTGTGCATTTTATTAGACTAGGACCCAGCTTTGTGAAAAAATGGAAATCAATTTTGATAAAATGGGCTTTCGAAACACATTCAAAAGGCTCCAAAACATCCAGAAGTAGTCTTAGAATAGTCCAACATAACTTGAGGATCAGCTCATATTGCTCAAAAGTGCAAGTAAATGTCCCTAGGTGTCATGTGCTAAAATTGAGGGTGGATTTGGCAAAATAGACTCCAGAAAACCATCTAGAAGGCCTAAAAATTATAAAAACCAAATCTGAAATAGCATGCATAAAACCCGAAAGTGTGCATAAAGCGTCGAAGTACTCGAGAAAGCACACATGTGCGCGTGGCCACGCGCACTTGGTATGGTCACCCATAAAATCCTCATTATACACATATCACCATGCCCCTACCACCCTATTCTACCTAGTTTTCCTTATAAATAGACCCCTTCACACCCCCACTTTAAAGGTGGAAGCAAGGAAAACACACACACTCAAAAATTCAATCTAATTAAAGCATTAGAAACCCCTTTCCAGATAGTTTTTGCTCTCCCACAACCTTTGCCTTAGGTTGTCAAATCCCTTTTCTACCAAACCAAGCCTCATCTTTATCAAAGCATGCTTCAAAGGTATACAATCTAGCATCATTCTGCTATTATTTTGAATCTCTCGACAAGGAAAGCTTGATAATCTCTTAAAGTTAAAGCTTCAAAAATCATGCAAGCTTAGTCGAGTCTGAGGACCATGCAATTATTTTAGCACATTTATTTTATCATATTACATTTTATTTTACTGTCACCAGTATTTGAGAATATTGTTGTGCTTTTATGATGAGACTGGCAAACTTGCATGCTATGTGAATAATATATGCTTTATTATGCTCATTTCACATCATCATTCTGCATCCTCTATTCCAAAATTATGAAATCACATCGTAAATACCAATAATGTGAAAAGTTCATATCCCATAATAGAGTGATCATGTTCTCGGTCTAGTGATGATCTCATGCATCCTTTATATTATCATTATACATCATCATAGCATAAATAATCACTGTAAGCATGCATGATCATCCTATTATTCATGAAAATGAGCAAGCTATGTGAATGGTCATGTTAATTTTTCAAATCGACTTTTCATGTGTATTTTTATTAGGAAAGTGATGTAATAAATAAATTTTAAGCTTTATTATCTTACACTATCTAATGTACTATGTGAATGCTATATAAACTGTCATTATCAAAACTAGGGTGTTGCGATAGCTATGCATCAAATATTGTATAATGAGAAATAGTTAAAAAGTAGATGCGATCCCCGAAACCCAAAAAATCCCTATTAGGGACAATACTCACTAAGGGATCCGATGTTATCCCTTTCTTTTTCTAATTTTCTAAAAATTGAGTGGCAACTCCATAAAATTAAAAGCATCTCATCCCCCCAAGACCAATCATTTGTCCTTATTCGATAAAGTTGCCATGTCCCTTGGAAGCGAAAAGACCCATGCAATGTCCCATGAAAACATACCCTACTACACCTCAAAATGGTCACTCACAGTTTGTTATTTTGAACCCTCTGGTTTTGACAGATCTGGGCATATGAGTTCAAGATTCCCCATCATCCGTCCATTGAGCATTTCTAAGAGGATGGCTTCCCTCGTTGTTCTCACTAGATCAGGAAGACTATTTATTTAATTGAGGATTGCATGGTAGCTTGGGACCATATGGGGAAGCCATCCCCTGATCAAGTATATTTGATTCCTACTATGTTAGTTATTTCTTTCTTAGGGATATTTTATTCATTCTTGCCCTTTGAGCAGATTTTTCTTCACTGGTAGGTAGTAAGGCCTCATTAGATGGTAGAGATGGTGGTTTCATGGCGATTGATGGAGAGACAGGTGTTGCTCTCTGGCCGCATCGGTAGAGTGTGGTATTTGGGTGAGCGAGTCCATCGTCAGTGGGATGACCCATTTATGAAGAGAGTTCTCATCCCTCCTCTTAGTGACATGTTCTGAGGCCATGAGCTTTGTGGTGATGATCTTACTGTTGTTATAATGGGATTCCCCTTTAAGAGTCTCTTAAAGAGTGTGTGCTTGCCTTATGCTGATGTATTGATCCCTCAGCTAATTGATACTGTAGCTAGTGGGACCTTTCCTCCACCTCTACCTTCTCAGGCAAATGCATCTTGTCCTTCAGGTTTGAGGATTAGGCCACCACACAGGTCATCGAGAGTCACTTCTTCTAATCTAGTAAGCCTTTACTCCAGTTTTGGTGTAAGCATGTAGCAAACTTTATTATTAATAAATTGTAATTGATATGAGTTATGAGAATTTATCTATAATGAAATTGGAGAAGATCTAGATCTCATTTTAAAGAGGAGGAGGGCACGTTTCATACTAAGGTGACTACCCATGCCAGTGGTGTGGCTTCTGGTAGTACTATTCTTAGGCACTTGATGGTTTAACTATCTTTGTCTTTACTTAGGATGAATATCCTTGGTAGAGTAGTGAGTTTCGATTTTCCTAGACCTGACTTTCCTTGGTCGAGTGTTGCTCCTACTGATGCTACCCACGTTCGTGCTCTTCACTTATTCTTACCTATGTTTCATTTATTTAGTGAGTAGTGGTTGACTTATTTTCTTGCTTTTGTAGATTTATGTCTCTTTTGGTTAGTACTAGTATACTATTTTAGGGAGTGCACAGCTGTTCTTTTTAGAGTTTGCTACCACTTAGAGGGTACGCCTTCTTTATTGTACCTATTTATTTTATGTACATGTTTTATGTATGAGTGTATGATATATAATATATAATATATAATGCAGGTTAAGCACCGTCTTGCTAGTCATGAATGGAGCAAGAGCGTGCAACTTATTATGAATGCATCTATGAGGTGGACTCATGACTATCATCTATTGCAATGAACGATTATAAGTCAAGACCAGATAAGGGGGATGCTTGAGTAGAATTAGTGCTTACTTCTAATGGCAACCATAACTGATGTAGCTTAAGATCTAGGTGTAGGACTTTTGGCCTATGGTTTGCTTTGTTGTATTATTTTCTTGAGGTTATGGACTCTAGGTATTGTATATGGGTGTTTGTCCTGCATGTTGTATGATGCTTGTACGGTGATGATTGTATATGTATCATTGATGATGATGTTTTTCATTCCTATTGTCTGCCTCTATTCCCTTTTTTTTCCTAAGACATTTCCTTTTGGAGCTTTTCACACTTAGTTAGTTTTCTTTTACTTCCCATTTTTTCTTAGGGTGTCTCCTTTTAGAGCTTTTCACACCTAGCTAGGCACCTTTTTTTTTGGCTTTGATGATAGTGGCTAATCTCAAAGAGAGAGCTCAGAGAGGATGGTAGGAAAATGCAAAGCATACTTAATGCAATTCATGATAATATGTGTTGCACTTTTCAAATACATTTTGCATAAATTGGCAACCTTTCTCATTTCACTGTAATCATTTAAGAAAAGCACAAGTGCATCCATACAAATTTTGATCTTGAGGTTACCCCTATCATTAACTAGCCTTCTCAAGTTTTCTAGTTAAGTATTTTCTTTTTTTCCCTAATTTTTACCTGAACTACAATTTTTAGGTCTTCAACTCAGAGGGAAGTCCCTAACTTTTACCTGAGCTGCCTTTTTAGGTTTTCAACTCAATGAGATTTTTTTATACATTAGACATAATACTTCTTTAGGCAGTCTGTATTGATAGGTTCAGAGAAATTATTGCCTTTCGAATCCATTAGCTTGACTGCTACTTTTGATAAGAAATGTTTGACCAAGTATGGGCCTTCCCAGTTTGGTCTAAATTTCCCTCTAGGGTCTGGAACATTCTATCTTGCTTGCTTTAGCACCCAATCTCCTACTTTCACACTTTTGTGTTTTACTATTCTGTTAAAGGTCTTTGCTATTTGAGCTTAATACAACTGTGTGTGATATAGAGCCTTGAGCCTTTCGCTGTCTAAGAGAATGAGATTATTGTGCCTTTGTTAAGCCCATTGTACTTATGGCAATTCATATTCAATTACTACCTGAAGAGACTTTATCTCTATTTTGACTAGAAGAACTGCTTCTAATCCATACACTAGTGAGAAAGGAGTTGCTCCTATTAAAGTTTTAAATATTGTTTGATACCCCCATTAAGTGTGTGGCAATCTGTCTGCCTAATCTTGGTAAGTCTGAGTCATCTTTGACAAGATCTTGCTCCTATTAAAGTTTTAAATATTGTTTGATACCCCCATTAGGTGTGTGGCAATCTGTCTGCCCAATCTTGGTAAGTCTGAGTCATCTTTGACAAGATCTTTTTAATGTTCTTGTTTGTAGCTTCAATGGCCCCATTTAGTTATGGTCGATGAGGAGAAGATTTGTGATGTTCCACTTTATAACTCCTTAGTAGCTCTCTAACTTCCCTTTGGAATTAGACACTGTTGTCAGAGATGATGTGATAGGGGATCCCATATCGACAGAACATGTTTCTTTTGATGAACTTAGCCACTTGGTTGGCTCATATCCTTGTGAATGATCCTACTTTGACCCATTTTGTAAAGTAGTCCACTACCACTAGGATGAACTTATGTTTGTTTAAGGCTATTGGGTGGATTTCCCTAATTAAGTCTAGTCCCCATGCTAATAAAGGCCATGGAGAGGACATGTAGTGTAGTTCTATTGGGGGAAGGTGACTGACATTCCTATGGATTTGACACTTATGGCATTTCCTTAAAAATTTAATGCAGTCTTCCATCATTATCATTCAAAAGAACCCTTGTCTGATTAGCTTATTAGCTAAGATTACTCCATTCATGTGTGGACCATAAACACCCTCGTGTACTTCTTCTACTACTCTTGCAACCTTAGTTTCATCTAGACATTAGAGCTATAAACCATCTAAGGTTCTCCTGTATAACACACCCTGATGTGATGTAAATTTTGATGCTATCATTAAATCAATACTTTATCTCTTTCATCTGCTTGATCAAGATAGGCTCGTTCCTTCATATATCTCTGAATGTCATAGAACCAAGGCTTTTTAACTATTTCTATCTTTATTATTCTATAATTTTTATGACAAGGTTGTCCTAATCTAAGTAGAATTAGAGTCTTCATGGGCATTTTGGATGGTCCTTCTATACTGAAGCAAGGGAAGCAAATGCATCTGCCATCTGATTATCATTCCTAGGGAGATGAATGAATTTGCATTTTTGAAAGGACAAGGTGAGTAGCCTTAAGTGGTCCAAATAAGGCTTTAAGTGCTGCTTTTTCAATTCCCACTCCTTCATGGCATGATTGATTACTAGCATGGAATCTCTAAAGATTTCAACTTTTGTGATATCTAGGGCTATCAGTGCTTCTATTCTAAGTGTGCATGCCTTACATTCTACTTCATTATTTGTGACTCTGAACTAAAGCTTTTTAGTAATTAGTACCACTTCACCTTCTGAAGATTATAGTATAACACTAACTCCTACACCGAATTAATTGACTGCTCCGTCAAAGTACATGCACCATCCTTAGATCTTAATGGCTGAGTTGAGGTCGTTTGGAAAATCTAGCTAGATTTCTTATGAGTCTGGATGGGGTTGAGAGCTAGAAATTTAGCCACTGCCCTCCTTTTTACTACCTTCATAGTTAGATATTACACATTGAATTCTATTAGCAGTACGAGCCACTTGGCAACTTTCCCCACTAGAGAGGGAGCTTTATAAAGGTACTTCATTAGGTCAATTTTAGATAAGGCTGAATTTTGTAGGATTGAAAGTAGTGTCTAAGTTTCTTCATTGCCCATACCATTGCCAAGCATATTTGTTCAACTTGGTTGTACTTCTCCTCATATGATAGTATCTTCTTACTCAAGTAGTAAACTACATGTTCTTATTTCATTTCTCCCTCCTAGTTGCACTAAATGCATTCCCTTCGATGGTCAGATATAGGGTTTAAGGTATCCTTGGTTTAGGTGGTCTTAGAACCAGTGGGTTGGCTAGGTAGCTTCTGATCTTATCAAATGCTAGTTAACAATATTTGCACCATTCAACCAGCTGATATTTATGAGTAGCTGAAAGATTAGTTCATACACTGCTGTTAACTTAGTGATGAATCTGCTAATGAACTGTAGTTTCCCTAGAAACCCTCTGATTTCTTTCTTTATTTTTGGCACTGGCATCTCTCTTATGGATTTTTCTTTGTCTGGATCCATTTCAATCTCGTTCTAACTGACAATATACCCCAGTATCTTTCTTGAAGTGACCCTAAATAATCATTTCTTCAAATTTAGCCTGAGATTGTACATTTTCATCCTTCTGAGGAACCTTTCAAGATCAAAGGGCTGTTCTGCCATATTTTTTGACTTGACCTTCATGTCATTGACATATACCTCCATTTCTTTATGTATCACGTCATGGAACATTGTAGTTGCCATTCTTTGGTATGTTGCCCTTGTATTCTTTAATCCAAAAGCCATTACTCTGTAGTAGTAAGTACCACATTCTATTATAAAAGTTGCCTTTTCTTTATTGATAATGACTATTAGGATCTGATTGTACCCAGAGAATCCATCCATAAATTAGTGCATTGCACATATGGCGGCGCTGTCAACCAGTATGTTTATGTGAGGCAGTGGGAAATCATCCTTCGGGCAGCCTTGTTCAAATCTTTATAGTTAATGCAGACTCTAAACCTTCTGTCTTTCTTTAGTACTGGCACCACATTTGCAAACCATTCTGGATAGTCTACTACCTCTAGGAATTTTGCATTGATTTGTTTTAAGATGTCCTTTTTCACTAATTGGGCCCATTTTGGTCTGAGTCTTCTCAATTTATGCTTTACTGGTTTGCACCCTTCTTTGGTAGGAATAAAGTGTTTAGCAATGTGGAAGCACTCAATTTTGGGATGCAATTGTGCATGATTATGACGTAAGCCCCTGTGATGAAATTTATTCAAAAATTGAACTTGGTTGTCGATTTTCTGGACTTTAGGGACTAAATTGCAAAATTTTTAAGGATTTGATTACAAGGAAGTCAATTTTTTAGGGGTCTTTTAGTAATTAAAAGTTAAAAAAATAGGATAGGCATTATACAATGTCAATTGGCATTGCACAATGCTGACGCGTAAAAAGTCACATTTTTTTAATTTTTTGCATATTTTTTTCATTTTTTTGTCGATTTTTTCAGTGTTTTGATTGGTTGAAAATTTAATTTTATTATTATTTTTATCTAAAAAAAGTTTCAACACATTCAAAATGTATAAATAACATTCAAAAATCAAAATTCTCATCAGTTTGTTTTGGAAGAGATGAGCGTTCCTGCAAATTTGGGAAGTCAGTATGCGCAGACTCTGCTTTAAAAAGCAAAGAGTCTACATGTGTGAAAAAGGGGCTTGAGACTCAGACACACAAACTGAGAAAAAAAAAAGACAAAATAAAAAAACAGAGAGATTGCGAAAGAGAGAAGAGAGTTATGCAAAAAAAACCCTATCACATAAGAAAACCCTAAAAATTTAGATGCGAAGAACACCTCGCACACACCTTTGTCTTTCAAAACCCTAATTTTGGATACTGTCAGTGTCTTTGAATGCAATCAAATCCCAGTCTAGAATCAAATCAATACTGAGTTAATATTAACGATGATAATCCAATCTGAGGGGCTATCTCAAAGCATTTGCACAGCATCTAAAATCATCAGTGTTCTTTTCTATTCCATTCTTTTCTATTCTTTTCTTTTTATGATTTTTATTTTTTTATTGTTTTGATTATTCAATTTCACTACTAATCTGATTATTTCTGTGTTTTTTTTATGTGCGAATGTGGATTGAGGAGGATACTACCTATGTTTAAACGAACAGAAGGTCCATGGAATGCCATGGAAGAACCTGTGTTGTTTTCCAATAGAACTTAGGATTTTTATCTTTATTTTTCATTTTGGTATTTTGTGTAGTTATTTTAATTCATGGGTGTATAATTTTTTAATTTTAATTTTCTACGTAGTTTGTAATAGCCCCAATAGTGGGCATAGTGAAAGATCTAATTTTCTGTGTTTAAAATCAATTAGTAACTAGGTTCAATTGGGTAAAAATCAATTAAAATTAATGGTGGCAGTAGCTTAATTTAGGGTTTGCATGTAATTGATGATGCAACCAAGCTAAGCAAGCCCATCAAACCAAGTGATCCATTGCATTATGAGGGACCAATGACAAGATCAAGGACAAAGAAGTTCAAACAAGCATTGAATTTGCTTGTCTTTCACATTACAAGCAAGTTGGTGGATTTGACTACAAGTACAAGCTTGGAGCCGCATGATGAAGAATTCAAGCTAATTAGCTTAATTTCCTATTCTGAAATTAATTAGCTTGAATTGGACGAATTTGGAAGTTTTTTTTTTTTATTATTCATATTTTGGAGTCAATAAGGAAGATTCAAGAAGATTCTAGAAGATGTGAGAAGATTCAAGAATATTCCAAGTCAAAGTCAACAAGTCAAAGTCATAGTCAAATAGTCAACAAGTCAAAGTCAATGGTCAATGGTCAACATATGACATGGCATGTGACATGGCATGCTTTAATGCTTAGTTGTCATGAGTTGTCATTTTGCTTAGTTGTCATGAATTGTAATGAGTTGTCAATTTTGACTTTTCAAAGATGAGTTGTCATTAGTTGTCCTATTTTAAAGGAAATCTCCTTAATTAAGGATTTTCCTATATAGGTATCTTTAGGAATAAGGAATAGAACCTTTTCCTTTAAGGATTAGGTTGTTTACATGCCTATATAAGGGCTAACCCTATGACATACGAATTTAAGAAGATTGAAATATTAAAAGTAAGGTTTTTCCTTAAACTTTGTTCTTTTGAAACTTTGCAAGTTTACTTGAATTGTTTCACTTCTACCTTTCATTACAATTGCTAGGTTAGATTAAACTTAGAATTGTGTGATTGTTCATCTTATAATAGCTAAGTATCTTGCTTCAATTTAATAAGCAAGGGGTTTAGCTCCATCAACACAACTATCCTTGATGATCCTTGGGCTAATATTCAAAGTTGGATGCGCGTTCTATCTCTATTATAGGTAGGGTTCGTATCAGTTTGGAATCAGAGCCAAACTTCAAGGTTTGGTTATTTATCATTTAATTTTCGTTCATAATTTCTTCTTCTTCTTCTCAATTCTGCTCAATTCAAAAAAAAAAAAAAAATGCCAATCATTGTGTTTTATGCAAAAGGGTTCAAAATCTATCAAAAGACCCTTAATTGAGTTAGTTTATTCAATTTCCATATCTATTGAGAAAAAAAAAATTGTTACTTTATTTTAATTCAGAATTGTGTTTTGGTTGTGTTTGTGGGTTTATAACTCAAATTTGACTTCTTTTGTTAATTTTCATTGTGTATGATTTCTTGGCTTCTAAAAAAATTGGGTTTTTCTTGATTTTGAGCTAAGTTTTGTTCACTTGCTTATTTTCTTATTTATTTGATTCGTGAATAGTCACTTTAAAATTTTAAGTTTAATTTGATTTTTGTGATTGTGGTGTTGGGTTGATTGAGCAATTTTTGTATAATTTGCATTAGTTTTATTAGAACTAAGATTTGGGGAATTTGAGTGGTAAAAGGCAAGTGGTGAGCTCATAAAAGGGTAAGAGCCTTATTGAGTGAAACACGAGTGTGAGTGCCATTTAAATTGAGTGAAACACGTAAGGGAGTGTTTGGTGAGATCTTTTTTATTGCTACTAATAATTTCTTGTAGGAAAAATTAAAGTAATGACTCAAGAAGGTGAAGAAGGAATGCCCGATCAAAAGATGTACATGAAATCCATGACCCAATTGTTTGACAAGTTGAGACTAGATTTGGTAAACCAAATTGGAGACCTGGCAGACCGAATAGACAAGATAGAGTCAAGTCATCATGGAGATGCTAGTATAATCAATACTAGAACCCGTGGGAGACATGAACAAGAGGATGACGAACAAACATCCAATTCAGGCAGAAATGGGCGTGCAAGAGTTGATAACAACTTGGGAAGCATTAAGATGAAAATTCCAAGCTTTCAAGGCAAAAGTGATGCCGAAGCCTATTTGGAGTGGGAGAAAAAAGTGGAGTTCATCTTTGAGTGCCATCAATATTCTGAAGAAAAGAAGGTGAAGCTAGCTGCCGTAGAGTTTACCGATTATGCACTTGTTTGGTGGGATCAATTGGTGACTAGTAGAAGAAGGAACCATGATCGACCTATTGAGACATGGGAGGAGATGAAGGCAATCATGCGCAAGAGGTTTGTTCCTACACACTATTATAGAGAATTGTATAATAAACTTCAAAACCTTGTGCAAGGATCTAAAAGTGTAGAGGAGTACCATCAAGCAATGGAGATAGCTATGATTAGAGCAAATATTGATGAAGATCGTGAGGCAACAATGGTGAGGTTTTTGCATGGGCTGAATAGAAACATAGCCGACTTAGTGGAATTACATCACTATGTTGACATGGATGATATGTTGCACATGGCGATCAAGATTGAGAAGCAATTGAAGTTCAAGAATTCCAAAGGCAATTCAACTTCTTCTAGTGCTTCATGGAAGTCAAATTGGAAGAATAGAGATAAAAGCTTCACTAAGGCAAAATTTGACAACAACAAAGGAGGAAATGAAGGGGGCAATGCCAAGACCAAAGACAAAGGTGAAACTCAAACTAAACGATCTCGTGATGTTCAATGTTTTAAATGTTTGGGTTATGGGCATATCTCTTCTAACTGCCCAAATAAGCACACCATGACGATGAGGGGTAGCAAAGTCTTTAGTGAAAGTGATGATGATGAGTGCAACTTGGAGATGCCTGAGCTTGAGGATGCAAGTGATGATGAGGCTGTACAAAGTCCATCACATGGTGAATTGCTTGTTACAAGGCGAATCATGAATGTGCAAACCAAGATGGAGGATGAGGCACAACGTGAGACCATCTTTCACACTAGATGCAAGGTGCAAGATAAGGTATGTTGTATGATCATTGATGGCGGTAGTTGCACAAATGTAGCTAGCACCATGTTAGTTGAGAAATTGCATTTATATACCATGAAGCACCCTAGGCCTTACACATTGCAATGGTTGAATGATTATGGGGAAATAAAAGTAACTAAACAAGTGAAGATAGCATTTTCCATAGGCAAATATGAAGATGAAGTATTGTGTGATGTAGTGCCTATGCAAGCTTGTCATATTCTTTTGGGGCGTCCTTGGCAATATGATAGGAGGGCTAATCATAATGGGTTCTCTAATAGATATTCTTTTGTAATGAATGATGTACCCATTACCCTTAAACCTTTAACCCCTAAAGAAGTGTATGAGGACCAAAAAGTCCTAAAGCAAAGATTTGAAGAGTTTGAAAAAGAAAAAGTAATAAAAAGAGAGAGAGAGAGTTTGCATAAAAAAGAAAAGGCAAACAAGCAAAAGGAAAGCTGTGAGAAAAGCAATGAGAGAAGTGAGCAAAGAGTGGAAAAAGGAGAGCTTGAGGGGATGCACAATGAGAAAAAAAAGAGTGATGTGCATGCAAAAGGAGAGTTGAGTGTGAATAAGGTAACACAAGAGAGAAAATCAAGTTTTTATGCAAAAGAAAAAGATGTGAGGAAAGCTTTACTTTTAAGGCAGCCTATGCTTGTACTTATTTACAAGGAATCTTATTTGTGCTCTAACGATCTTGACCCTTCTTTGCCTAGTTCTTTTGTGAGATTATTGTAGGAATTTCAAGATGTGTTTCCCGATGATATTCCTAGTGGTTTGCCGCCAATAAGAGGAATAGAGCATCAAATTGACTTTGTACCTGGTTCTGCAATTCTAAATAGACCCGCGTATAGATGCAATCCTAAGGAAACCAAAGAGTTGCAAAGGCAAGTTGAGGATCTTATGAACAAAGGTTACATTCGAGAAAGCATGAGCCCATGTGCTGTTCCAGTTTTACTTGTGCCTAAGAAGGATGGCACTTGGAGAATGTGTGTTGATTGTCATGCAATTAACAAAATAACAGTAAAGTATCGTCATCCTATTCCTAGGTTAGATGATATGCTTGATGAGTTGCATGGGGCTATTATATTTTCCAAGATTGATTTGAAAAGTGGTTATCATCAAATTCGCATGAAAGAGGGTGATGAGTGGAAAACTGCATTTAAAACAAAATATGGTTTATATGAGTGGTTAGTCATGCCTTTTGGTTTAACTAATGCACCTAGCACTTTTATGAGATTAATGAACCATGTTTTGTGTGCTTTTATTGGAAAATTTGTGGTTGTTTATTTTGATGATATACTTATATATAGTAAATCTTTGGAAGAGCATATTGAACATGTGCATTTGGTTTTGGAAGTGCTGCGTAAGGAATGTTTGTATGCTAACCTCAAAAAGTGTAGTTTTTGCACACATAAGCTTGTTTTCTTAGGCTTTGTTGTTAGTGCAAAAGGAATAGAGGTAGATGAAGAGAAGGTCAAGGCAATTAAAGACTGGCCTACACCTAGAGGAGTTAGTGATGTGCGAAGTTTTCATGGTCTTACAAGCTTTTATAGGCGATTTGTGAGGGATTTTAGTACCATTGCAGCGCCATTGACCGAAGTCATTAAGAAAAATGTTGGCTTCAAGTGGGGAGAAGCACAAGAACAAGCATTTAACATGCTTAAGGATAAGTTGACGTCTGCTCCTTTACTTACTCTACCTAATTTTTCTAAAACATTTGAAATTGAATGTGATGCTTCAGGTTTTGGAATTGGGGCTGTTCTAATGCAACATGGACAACCAATTGCTTATTTTAGTGAAAAGTTAAATGGTGCAAGCTTGAAGTACCCCACTTATGACAAAGAGATGTATGCCTTAGTTCGCGCTCTAGAGACATGGTAGCATTATTTATTGCCTAAGGAGTTCGTGATACATACTGATCATGAATCCTTGAAGCACTTGAAGGGGCAAAATAAGCTTAACAAACGACATGCTAGGTGGAGTGAATTCATTGAGTCATTTCCTTATGTCATTAAATACAAGCAAGGTAAAGAGAATGTTGTGGCTGATGCACTTTCAAGAAGGTATACTTTACTTGCTTCTTTAGATGCCAAATTGCTAGGATTTGAATACATAAAAGAGCTATATGAGAATGACAGTGATTTTGGTAGTGTTTATCATGCATGTGAAAATATTGCTTTTGAAAAGTTCTATAGGCATGATGGTTACTTGTTTAAAGAGAAACGGTTGTGTGTTCCTAACTGTTCTATGCGTGAATTACTTGTTCATGAAGCACATGAGGGTGGTTTAATGGGACATTTTGGTATAGCCAAGACTTTAGATGTTTTACATGATCACTTTTATTGGCCTAACATGAAAAAAGATGTTGTTAGAATTTGTGATAAGTGCATTGTGTGTAAACAAGCTAAGTCTAAGTTAAAACCATATGGTTTGTATATGCCTTTACCGGTGCCTAGTTCACCTTGGATTGATATTTCCATGGATTTTGTGCTTGGTTTACCTAGGACTAGGCAAGGACATGATTCAATATATGTTGTTGTAGATAGGTTTTCTAAAATGGCTCACTTTATAGCATGTAGAAAAACTAATGATGCACAACATGTTGCGGATTTGTTCTTTAAAGAGATTGTTCGATTGCATGGCATGCCTAGAACAATTGTGAGTGATAGAGATGCTAAATTTTTAAGCTACTTTTGGAAGACTTTGTGGGGTAAATTGGGCACTAAACTTTTATTTTCTACAACCTGTCATCCACAAACTGATGGGCAAACTGAGGTAGTTAATAGAACTTTATCTCAATTACTAAGAACCATGGTTAGGCATAATTTGAAATCATGGGTAGATTGCTTGCCACATATTGAATTTGCATATAATCGTAGTGTGCATTCTTCTACCAATTTTTGTCCTTTTGAGATTGTTTATGGTTTTATTCCGTTGAGTCCTTTAGATTTGATTGCTTTACCTTTGAGTGAACAAGTAAATCTAGATGGAAAGAAGAAGGCAGAATTTGTGAAGTCCTTACATGAAAAGGTGCGAGCAAATCTTGAAAGAAAGAATGAGCAATATGCCAAACATGCAAACAAGGGGCGCATAAAAGTTGTATTTGAACCAGGTGATTGGGTTTGGGTACATTTGCGTAAAGAAAAGTTTCCTACTCAAAGGAAATCTAAGTTGATGCCTCGTGGTGATGGACCCTTCCAAGTGTTAGAGCGCATCAATGACAATGCTTATAAGATTGACTTACCCGGTGAGTATGGTGTAAGTGCTACATTTAATGTTGCTGATTTATCTCTTTTTGATTTTAATGTAGGTGCTGATTCGAGGACGAATCATCTTGAGGAAGGGGGGAATGATGCAACCAAGCTAAGCAAGCCCATCAAACCAAGTGATCCATTGCATTATGAGGGACCAATGACAAGATCAAGGACAAAGAAGTTCAAACAAGCATTGAATTTGCTTGTCTTTCACATTACAAGCAAGTTGGTGGATTTGACTACAAGTACAAGCTTGGAGCCGCATGATGAAGAATTCAAGCTAATTAGCTTAATTTCCTATTCTGAAATTAATTAGCTTGAATTGGACGAATTTGGAAGTTTTTTTTTATTATTCACATTTTGGAGTCAATAAGGAAGATTCAAGAAGATTCTAGAAGATGTGAGAAGATTCAAGAATATTCCAAGTCAAAGTCAACAAGTCAAAGTCATAGTCAAATAGTCAACAAGTCAAAGTCAATGGTCAATGGTCAACATATGACATGGCATGTGACATGGCATGCTTTAATGCTTAGTTGTCATGAGTTGTCATTTTGCTTAGTTGTCATGAATTGTAATGAGTTGTCAATTTTGACTTTTCAAAGATGAGTTGTCATTAGTTGTCATTAGTTGTCCTATTTTAAAGGAAATCTCCTTAATTAAGGATTTTCCTATATAGGTATCTTTAGGAATAAGGAATAGAACCTTTTCCTTTAAGGATTAGGTTGTTTACATGCCTATATAAGGGCTAACCCTATGACATACGAATTTAAGAAGATTGAAATATTAAAAGTAAGGTTTTTCCTTAAACTTTGTTCTTTTGAAACTTTGCAAGTTTACTTGAATTGTTTCACTTCTACCTTTCATTACAATTGCTAGGTTAGATTAAACTTAGAATTGTGTGATTGTTCATCTTATAATAGCTAAGTATCTTGCTTCAATTTAATAAGCAAGGGGTTTAGCTCCATCAACACAACTATCCTTGATGATCCTTGGGCTAATATTCAAAGTTGGATGCGCATTCTATCTCTATTATAGGTAGGGTTCGTATCAATTGATTTAGGGTTTCTAAAAAATAACTAAAATGTTTGTTTGATCCTTTTTTATGTTTTATTTGTTTTGGGGTGTGTTTTTGGGTTTTTATATTATTTTGGGCCCCAAGCCCACGCTTAGGTCCAACTCACTTTAAATAGGCTTAAAAAATGGTTTAGGACTTTAAATGATTAAAATCAATTTAGGCCCATTAGGTTAATTAGATTTTAGGCCCACTTAGTTAATTAAAACTTGTTTAGACTTAGCTTAGCCCACTTAATTTCATTTCTTTTAAAATAAATAGACTTGAGCCCACTTCTCATTTTAAGTAAAACCAAGTTAGACTTAAGCCCACTAATTTAACTTTCCTTTAAAATTGAAAAGACTTAAGCCCATTCCTTAAACAAACTAAAATAAATAGGTCTAGGCTCACTAATTAATAAAAAATGTAGGCCCACCTTTAGTCACTTTCCCACTTGTAAATAAAATGTAGATCTAGCTAACTTTTTAATAAAATTAACATAGTTTAGACTTAGGGACAACGCGATCTTGAGTGCATTTTTTATGTGTAATTTTATTAACTAGATGCCTAGGGTTAGATGGATGTCAAATAGGGTTTAAATAAAATTGCATGTAATTAGAGGATGAAATAATCATTTATAAAAGTATTCTAAATGAACACGAGACTAAGAGCAGTTAGTATTCCATTCCCAGAATCTCCTAGTTATGGTGCTAACTTTCTTTTAGAGAATAGAGTACCACCAATCAAATTATCCTAGTTATTGCCCTGGGTAGCAACTCCTCTTCTCCACACTATGACTTTATGACATAGTAGTGTGTTCCCTAAGGCCCTGAGCCTAAACAATGTCGTAGTTGCTAAAACCTTGTCGTCTACACAATGTCTCTGTCAATACCATGCATATCATCCTACATCTAGATAAATACTTTTGAATACTTTATTAATATTTTTCAATTTCTCTTCTCTCTTTAGGGGTAACATCTTTTCAATATGCAGAATGCATGGTTCAGATTCCATGCTAATATTAAATGATTCAGTGCATAGGGAATGAATATCAAATATGCTCGTGTTTTTATCAATACAATGCACACTACCATCAGGAAAGACATCAAACAAGTAAGTAAAAGCAGATTTCATTGCATTAATTTTAAAGTTCATTACATCATTAGTTTCAAACAAAGAAAAATTATAGAGATCATCGTTAGTAATGTCTTTGAATAGGATGTCATTAATGCTTGATTCAAGGATGGCTATAGCTTGGGCATGATTGATAGCTTCACTCTTAGATCCTATCTCCAGGTTTTTTATTAGCTCACATATGTCAGTCTCATTGATCATCTCTGGTAAGTGCTCCCCCTTGAGGGTGTCAATGAATATCTCAAACCATAATTGCTTGATTCCAATACTCATCCATTCCTCAACTTGTCCTTAATAGATTTAGGTTGAGCTTTTAGCCATAAAATAGGTTGATTTTTTAGCCTCAGTATCCTTTTCAGGATTGTACCCTACATAGTTTCTGCTGGTCTATCTCAGAAGTTAGAGAATTTTATGACTCAAATATTTCTTCCTCCTAATCCTATTCCAGGCAGATATTACATCTTTTTCATCATAGCAGTAACTTTAGGATCGACATGATCATCACTGATCATAGAAACATGGAATCCTGGTGGGACAATATTCATATAGGGAATAATGTTGCTTATTTCAGCAAGGATGGCAACAACCTTTCCATTTAGAGGGAACTTAATCTTCTGATGCAGAGTGGAAGGTATGACCCCTAGTGGGTGGAACCAAGGCCTTCCTAGTAGCACGGTAAAAGTTAAAGGGATGTCTAGAATGGTAAATTATATTACTGATTTGATATCTCCCACTATAACTACTGGTTTGAAAGTGTTGATGATTGGCTTCTTTGAATCATCATCGGTTCGTATGACCATATTGGATTCTTCCAGGTTTTCAACATTCATCCTGAACTTATGTAGCAACCTTAAGGAGGAAACATTAATGGCAGACCCATCATCTACCATAACACATGAGTAGGATGATTGTGGACCCTTCCCTTGAGGGGTAAATCTTCGTATGAAGAGGTGATTGCATTTAAAGGAGCTTGCATTAGAGAGGATATCATCTTGCAAGGTGAGGCATCAGTGGTAATCTTTGCTTCATCTAGTGCTCTAATTATGGCATTTCTATGCTTCTTGGAGGCCATGAGCAGGTCCTAGATACTAGCTTATGCCTGAGTTTTCTTAAGCTGTTTGAGGATAGTGTCTTCCTCAATGATCGGAGCTTGATCTCTTACTACTTCTTTCTCCTTAAAGGATTCTTTCTCTTTCTCAAGAGGTTGATATACCCACCCACTGTGAGTTATATAATTAACTGCTAGTAAGGGCTTCTCAACTACTTGCTTATCTACTTTTGTACTATTGTTTAGGTCCCAGACAATGATTTCACGATCATCAGAGTCATACCATATGTCTATCCCCATGACTTGTAGGTTTTGAAGCTAAATAGTACTAACCATCCCATCCTTGTTATCAAATTCTTCTCCCCATCTTAAGGATTTTATGTCTTCTAAGAGTGTATGGGTAGAAAGGGGTGATGTATACTAGACTTTGTAGTCAAACTTCCCAGATGGTTGGCCAACTAAATCCTATATCTGATGGTCACTACTAAAATTTTTATCTATGTCTACTTCTTATCAGTAAGGGCAATCAATCACTTCACCATTCATAGGAAGAGTTGTATCCCTGGCTCTTTTTTGCATCATCAAGTGGGAAGGAATTTTTGAGACATTGGAATGTATTCAAAGGTAGAAGGGCATCACTCATCTTCACTGGAATCATAAGGCTCAAGAATGGGATTTAAGGGTTTGTCCTTTGAGGGCTTATCTTAGGTTTCTTGTAGGGCTTGGTTTGACTGTTCAACCAGGTCTTCTGGTAGATTAGAGGAGATCATGTTGATGGTTGGTGGAGGCATGTTTTGATAGTTTAGGAGAGGATTGGTTTTGATACTGGGTCATTTTTCTAGTTCATCAATTTTTCCAAAGTCAATGAGGTCTAAGATTGCATTTTTGAGAGTTTTACATGTATCAATGGTGTGGCCAGGCATCTGGTGAAAGTGGCAGAACAAGTTTTGGCTAATCTAAGGCAGGAAGCTCTTGTTGCTATAGGAGGTTCTTTTGTTAAAGCCTCTTAAATACTTTGGATAATGGGGGTTAAAGTTTAAAAATTTTCTTGGTGGTTTGATGACATTAATAGATTGTTAGTTGTGGGTATTTGGTTGGATCATATTTATTTCTACTGCTCGGGTGAAGGTATTTTGGATGTTTGGTTAGGAATTATGGTGAAAAGTGTTTCTGGCTTGCTGAAGTTCCTTATCCTTAATTCTTATCCTAGCCTGCTGGAGAGCTCTGAAGTCAAGATAATGAGCAAAGATCATCTATTTTCTAAAGTGTGGTAGTGCCCCTTTTGATTATCAGCTCTATTTATTCATCCTCAGGAGGATGGTTTCTCATTTTGACTACCTTTACCCGCCATCTGGTGACATAATTAGAGAAAGCTTCACCATGTTTCTGTCTTATGGTCTTAAGGTCCCTTCAAGTGATGTCTAACTGAGTGTTTATATTCATACTGTTTAATATACTTCTGAGTTAGTAGTAGCCAATCACTTTTAATTTCATCTTTAAGGTCAAAGAACCATGCCCTCAGCCCTTCCTCTAGTGATGTGAAGAAGAATCAAATAATATGTGATTCTATAAGCTTTGTGGTAGCCATGAAGGTAGCATATTGCCTTAGATAGACCCTCGAATCTCTTATTCCATCAAAATTAGCAAAGTTTAGTTGCTTCAAGTCATTTAGAAGTGGCTTATCTTTGAACAGTGCTAGGTTTGTGAAGCTTTTGGAGCCATGAGTCCTCTTATCTTTGAAGGAAAATTCTAACTAAGCCATCATGTTAGCCAATAGTTTGACCTTCCATATCAATTCAAGCTTGGTCATGTCAGCAAGTTTTACAACTTTTAGTGCATTCATGAGATCTTGGTAGTAGTCATTATCATCATTAACTTGAACTAGAGTGCAAGGAATTCCCTTTGCCTTACCTACCCTAAGGTGAACAGATGCAGATGCTTCATTCAATGGTGTGTTGTTCCCATCTCGAGCAATTTTTGGCTTTGATTTGGGCTTGGAGGATTTTAGCTATGGTGCCATCAGTAAGCAAATTTTGGATCCCCTCTTTTATCTTATCTTTAAATTATTGATAGGAGGCATCTTCTTAGTCACTCATATTTGAATGTCATATTCCGATGCATTTATTAGGGTTAGTTAAATGAATGATGCATGAAGTGTGCCTATAAAAGAAAAGGGTGAGCATGCATGCATGGAGTGGATTTAGAAGCCTATGATGAAAGATGATTATTCCTACAAGAAATAATGGTTAATACATGCTATCTACATGTATGTGATGTATGCATGATTAAAGCTGGTCAATTTTTCCTACACAGTGAATAAACCAATCACAAGCAAGCTATCATTTCTAACCTTATTTCTCCACGAAGTCATTCAGTCTCTTTACTGGGTGGGTTTTGAACCTATAGTCATTAAAGGACTATAGTTTCACTCTTAAAATTAGGCTATTTCAATTTATGTTGGTTAGAACCATAGGGTAATCTAAGGAACAATACTTAAATGTGCTTAAGATAATCACATGATGTCAATTTAAGGGTCAATTGTCAAGCTTTAAATGATCTCCAGAGCCTGCATGCTGTTGTATGCATAGAACCAAGGCAATCAATGGGAGTCCAAGTTCTTGCCTCCATATCAATATTCGATATCTTTACCATAAGTCTTGAAAGTATCATTTGATAGTTTACAATTTGATTATGCTGACATAAAGGTCCACAATCTAGTTAGGTTTCTAACCCATTCATTTGATATAATAAGGATAAATTGATGACATCTCGTAGGTTCCATCATTGAGGGATGTCATTATTTATTAATTTTCATAAACTATTCAAGCTAAGGTACATGATTCTTATCATTCCTCATTCTTTGAGCTCACAAGAAGAATATGAGAATCACATGGTCCTAGGTGTAAATTTTCTATGAGAACTGGCATTACAACGTCATTCGATGATAGACACTATAAGGGTCATGTCATTTATCAATATCAGGTCCTAAGGACAGCATTAGGATAATGATAGCATGCATAGCTTAGTGGAATCCTAATGGAAGTTGATACTAGCTTATCGACATGAGTTGAGTCAGGGTGAAAGGCTAAGGGTTCCTTGAGCAAGAATTCCCCCATATGACTAAGGTTACAAACTCCAGTCAGTGAGTCTAGCATTCTTTTGATAACTCAGTTGCCCCCCTTAAGGACCTAGGTTACAGACTCTGGTCAGATGAGTCTTGTGAATGCACAAGTAAAGACTAAAGGAGATAATATCGTATCTTCGTCGCCCCATAACTCAAGTGGAATCATGGTGGCAATGTCATTTAGTATTATCGAGGATTTTAGGAACAAGTGGTGCACGTGTGATGTATAGTGCAAATGCAGTAGTGGGGGGCTCTATACAATTGAGTATTGCATAATGAGAAATAGTCAATTTTGGGTTGATCCCTCTTACTTAGAATTCCCTACTGGAGTCACCACTATGAGCGATCTTTATGTTTGTTATTCCCTTTTGGGCCATTTGATAGTGGTATGTTTTTATGGGACATTGTATGGGTCTTTTCACTTCTGAGGGACATGACAACTTTACTAAATAGGAATAAATGATTAGTCTCGGGGGGACGAGACACTTTTGATTTTATGCAGTCGCCACCCAATTTTTAGAAAATCAGGAAATGAAAGGGACAACATCAGGTCACTCAGTGAGTATTACCCCCAGTAGAGATTTCCAAGTTCAGGGAATCACATCTACTTGTTGAATATTTCTCATTATATGATATTCGATGTATAGCTACCACAACACCCAAGTTTTGGTAATGACAATTTGTATAGCATTCACATGGTACATCAGATTATGGAAGATAATACAACTAAAAATTTATTTATTACGTCACTTTCCTGATACAATACACATGAAAAGGAAAAGACTGTGGAAAATTAAATCTAATATAATTGATCTGCAAGTGTAACATGATCATTCACATAGCTTACTCAATTTCATGAATAACAAGATGATCATGCATGCTTGCAGTGATTATTTATGCTATGATGATGTATGATGATAATATAAAGGATAAGGTCATCACTGGATCGAGAGCATGATGACTCTATTATAGGATATGAACTTTTTCACATTATTGATATTTATGATGTGATTTCATGATTTTGAAAATAGAGGATGCATAATGATGATGTGAAATGAGCATAATAAAGCATATATAATTCACATAGCATGCAAGATTTCCAGTCTCATCACACAAGCACAACAGTATTCCTAAATGCTGGAGACAGTAAAATAAAATGCAATGTGATAAAATAAATATGCTAAAATAATTGTGTGATCCTCAGACTAGACTAAGCTTATGTGAGTTTTAAAGCTTAGCTTCAAGAGATTATCAAGCTTTCCTCATCGAGAGGTTTAAAATGACATCAGAATGATGCTAGATTGTATAACTTTGAAGCATGCTTTGATAAAGATGAGGCTTGGTTTAGTGGGAAAGGTATCTAACAACCTAAGGGAAAGGTTGTGGGAGAGCAAAAACTATCTGAAAAGAGGGTTCCAACGCCTTCAATCAGACCAATTTTTTGAGTGTGTGTGTTTCCACTTGCTCCCCCTTCTAAAATAGGGTGTGAAGGGGTCTATTAGGTAGAATAGGGTGGTAGGGGCGTGGTCATGTGCATATAACAAGGATTTTCCATATGGCCACACCAAGTGTGCATGGTAGCGCACAGTGTGCATATGGTCATGCCTTTGGTGCATGCCACATGCACACACATGCGCTTCCACACGCACTTTGATGCTTTAAGCATACTTATTAGGTTTTATGCACACTATTCTGGGGTTGGTTCCTAGGGTTTCTGGGCCTTCTATATGCATTTCCAGAGTTTTTTTTGCCAAATTCGACCATAATTTTAGCCCATGACACCTAGGGGCATTTATGCACACTTTTAAGCGATACACGTAGATTCTCGGGTTGTGTTAGACTATTTTGAGACCATTTCCGAAGGTTTTGGGGCCTTTTAGATGTGTTTCCGAAGTCCATTTTTTTAAAATTGATTTCTGTTTTTTCACAAAGCTGGGTCCCAATCTAATGAAATGTGCATCGGCCCAACGAGCTGAGTATTATTAGGAGTTTTCTTGAAATAAACCTCTCATTGTTCTAATAATTCATATTTTGCAAGGTTAGAGCATAAATTAATGGCTTAGTGATCAATTTTGCACACTGGTGGGGTTGATTAGGTATTTTAAATTGAACACTTCAGAGGTGTTATGAATGAGTAGACTCTAGTCATCTCGGGGATTCATTTCACCATTGGACCTTTTTGGGGACAATCAAATTTAAGGTAACCACGCATTTTGCATATTTTGAAAGATGTTACCTCTAAATAAAGGAGAGAAACTGAAAAAATATTAATAAAATATTCAAAATTATTTACCTGGACATAAGATGATATGCCTGGTATTGATAAAGACATTGCTCAACACTTCATTCCTACCATAATTGGGTGCAAACTAGTAAAGCAGAAACTGAGAAGACTCAAACTAGAATGGGCACAAAAAGTAAAAGAAGACATCAAGAAGTAAAGCAAGGTAAAATTCCTAAAGGTGGTCGACTATCTGAAATGGTTAGCAATGTGGTTCCAGTACCAATGAAAGATGGAAGGGTTGGAATCTGCATCAACAGAGATCTGAACAATGCTTGTTGAAAGATGATTTCCCACTACCTCACATAGATATACTTGTTGACAATGCTGCCACATGTACAATGTACTCCTTTATGCATGGATTCTCTGGGTACAATCAGATCCTAATAGCCATTATTGACAAAGCAAAGACAACTTTTGTAATAGAATGGGGTACTTATTGCCGGACTAAAGAATGTGAGAGTAGCTTACTAGAGAATGGAAACTGCAATGTTCCATGACATGATACTCAAAGAAGTAGAGGTATACATCGATGACATAATGGTCTAGTCAAAAACCAAGGAAGAACAGCTGTCAGACTTTAAAAAATTCCTCAAAAGAGTTAAAAAGTACAATCTCAAGCTTAATCCGAAGAAATGCATATTCGAGGTCACTTCAGGAAAGATGTTGAGGTATGTTGTCAGTTAGAATGGGATTAAAATAGATCTAGAAAAAGCAAAAGTGGTCAGAGAGATGTCAACACCAAGAATAGAGAAAGAAATCTAAGGAAACTATAATTCATCAGTAGATAGTAGATTCATCATCAAGTTGACAAAAGTGTGTGAACTGATCATCAAGCTACTCAAAAAATATCAGCCAATTGAATGGAATGAACAGTGTCAACTAGCATTCAACAAGATCAGGAACTACCTAGCCAACCCACTGGTTCTATGACCACCTAAACCATGGATAACTTTAACACTATATCTGGCCATCGAAGGAAATGAAATTGGTGCAATGTTAGCCCAAGAGGGAAAAATAAAAGCAGAACATGTAGTCTACTACTTATGCAAAAAGATGCTACCGTATAAGGAGAAGTACAACCAAGTTGAACAAATATGCCTAGCATTGGTATAGGCAATGAAGAAACTCAGACATTACTTTCAATCCTATAGAATTTAGGTTGTGTCTAAAATGGACCCAATGAAGTACCTCTATAAAGCTCCCTCTCTAGTGGGAAAACTTGCCAAGTGGCTCGTGCTGCTAACAAAATTTGATGTGCAATATCTAACTAAAAAGGTAGTAAAAGGAAGAGCAGTGGCTAAATTTCTAGCTCTCAACTCCATTCTAGACTCAGAAGAAATCCAACTAGACTTCCTAGACAACCTTAGTTCAGCCATCAAAATCCAAGGATGGCACATGTACTTTGATGGAGCGGTTAATCAATTCGGTGCAGGAGTCGATGTCATATTACAATCCCCAGAAGGTAAAGTAGTACTAATGGCCAAAAAGCTTAAATTTAAAGTCACAAACAATAAATCAGAATATGAGGTATGCGTACTCGAATTAAAAGCACTAATATCCCTAGATGTTATAGAAGTCAAAATCTTCAGAGATTCCATACTAATAATCAACCATGCCATAGAAGAGTGGGAATTGAAAGAGCAACACTTAAAGCCTTGCCTGGACCACTTGAGGCTACTTACCATGTCCTTCTAAAAATGCAAATTCATTCATCTCCCTAGGAATCATAATCAGATGGCAGATGCACTCGCTTCCATAGCATCAGTGTGGGAAGGACCATCCAAAATTCTCATTAAGCCTTTATTCCTACTCAGATCAAGACAACCTTATCATAAGAAATGTAAAATAGTGAAGATGTAAACAGTTGAAAAGCCCTAGTTTTACAACATCTAAAGATATTTGAAGGAATGAGCTTCTCTTGATTAAGCAAATGAAAGAGATAGAGCAATCATTTGATGATTAGCATTAAAATTCATATCACACTAGGTTGTGCTATACAAAAGAACCTCAGAAGATTTATAACTTCGATGTCTAGACAAATAAAGGATCTAGACAAATTCCTAGCAAAGGTAGAAAAGTACAACCTCATACTAAATCCAAAGAAGTGTGTTTTCAAGGTAATGTCTAGTAAACTACTAGGACACATTGTCAGTCAGAAAGGAATAGAAGTGGGCCTATATAAGGTTAAGCCAATTAGAGAAATGACTGCACTAAAGAGTGAAAAGGAAGTCAGAGGGTTCATGGAACGCTTGCAGTATATTAGTAGGTTCATAGCTAAGTTGACTACTATTTGTAAGCCAATCTTCAAGCTTCTAAAGGAGAATCAACCCATGATATGGGATGACAAATGTCAACAAGCTTTTAAAACTATTAAGAACTATTTGATGAATCCTCTGGTCTTATAGCCACTAAAGTCAGGTAAGCCCTTAATCCTATATCTGGCGATTGAGAAGGATGTAATAAGGGCAATGGTAGCTAAAGAAAGTGAAGGGAATGTTAAACATGCAGTGTATTACTTAAGTAAAAAGCTCCTATAGTATGAAGCCAATTACAGCATTGTAGAGAAAACATGTCTAGCTCTAATTTAAGTGATAAAGAACCTCTAGCACTACTTCTAATCTTATAGAATACAAGCAATTTCTAAACATGATCCCCTCAAGTACCTTCAACAATCTCCCTCACTCACAGGAAAACTAGCTAGATGGTTAGTACTGCTCACTGAATTTGACATAGATTATGTGGTAAAGAAAGTAGTAAAAGGGAGGGCAGTAATAAACTTTTTAGCTCAGAATCCAGTAGTTGATGACCAAGAATGGGAATTGGAATTGGAATTTCTTAATGAACATTTAGGGCCAATAAAGATAGAAGGATGGAAAATGTACTTTGACAAAGCTATTAAGGGCTAGTATTAGCATAATCCTGATCACGCTAGAAGGAGAAATTATCCTAATGGTGAAAAGACTTGAATTTGAGGTAATAAAAAATCAAGCAGAATATGAGGCCCACATCTTCGATTTGGAAGCACTACCTAGTATGGGAGTAGGGGATGTTAACGGGGATTCTATTTTAGTTGCAAAATAGGCTTCTAATAAGTGGGAAGTAAAGGAAGATAGGTTGTGTCTATAGTGGGATTATTTGGCTACTATTTCATTATCCTTACTCAGTGTAAATTTATTCATCTACCGAAAGAAGAGAACTAAATAGTTGATGCCCTAGCTACTCTAGCTTCTATATGGGAAAGTGGGAAATAAATAGAGGTTAATCCCCTAATATTAGGAAGTCCCAAAACCCTTGCTATGAAGAAATAAGGGTAATGTCAGTGGATGCCGCTGAGAGGTCTTAGTTTTATGACTTGCAGCAATACTTGGAAATGGGATAGCTCCTTAAGGATACTGATAAGAAAGAGAGGATGTCTCTGCAAATGCTATCTTGATAGTTTATCAACTATAATGGGATGCTATATAAGAGAATGTCGACTGGAGTTCACCTGAGATGTGTTGATAAAGATGAATCCTGAAAACTTATAAAAGCGATCCATGAAGGAGTGTGTGAGCCACATATGAATGGGGTAGTCCTAGCAAAGAAAATATATCATCAAGGTTATTTATGGATTACCATGGAAATAGATTATGTTAAGTTTGTAAAGAGGTGATGTAACTGCCAAGCTTATGGGGATATGAGCCATTTACCGTCTATAGAGCTCCAAGGAATGACTTCTCCTTGGCCATTTGCAGCTTGGGGAATTAATATCATAAGAGAGATAAGGTTGAGAACATCGAATAGTCATTGATACATTGTTATATCAATAGACTATTTCTCCAAATGGGTTGAGGCTGAGTCCTATACTACTGTTAACTTGAAGCAAATGTTGAGGTTTATCGAGAAGAATACAATCTGCAGATGTGGGCTACCGTATCATTGTTACTAATAATGGTGTTTAATTTTATGTAAAGATGGCTACATAATTAAAAGACTACAAAATCAAGCATCACATATCATCTCTGTATAAGTCATAGATAAATGGGGCAGTGGAAGCTGTAAATAAAAAATGTGAAGAAAATCCTAGCCAAAATGATGGAGAATTACTGGGATTAGGTGGATTACTTGTAGTTTGCATTATAGGGATATCAAACTACTGCCAAAATGTTAATGGGGGTCACTCCATATTCCTTAGTGTATGGAAGTGAAGTTGTGTTGCCGGTAGAGGTAGAGATTCGATCACTAACGGTTCTCTTGGAATCCAAAATCCTAGAGTACTAATGGGTGGAGAGTTTATTAGCATAGTTAACACTATTGGATGAGAAGAGAATGAAAGCTATGTAACTCCCAGCTATATCATAAGAGGATAGCCCAAGCTTAGAATAAGAAAATCAAGCTAGGAAAGATCAAAGAGGGAGATTTAGTGTTGAAGCTTACAAAGCTGATCATAACCGACCCACAAGGAAAGTTCAAGCTGAATTGGGAAGGCCCATATGTGGTGAAAAAGTTATTTTCCAAGGGCACTACTATCCTATCTGACATCGAAGGTAATGAATTTTCAGAGCCTATTAACCTTGACAAGTTTAAGAAGTACTTTCTGTAAAAGTCTCGTTAAGGAGAAAACCTCAAAAGAGGCTGCCTAGGTAAAAGTTAGAGACAGAAAAATGAAAAAAATAAAAATTCCTACTAGATTGAAAACTTGAAAGGGTGATCCAGGCAAAAATAAAGGACATATAAAAGGAGAGAGAGGAAAAATAGTTAGTCAGGAAACTTATAAGGGCAAGCCAACTAACGGCATGGGATGTATCATAAGCAAAATGTATATTCATATTGTGCTCAAGACAAAATGAAATAGATTACTTTGATTATTGTTAAACATTGTGTTAAGTGTGTGTTACAAACTATTTAACTAAAAGGAAACTCTATCCAACAAAAGAAAAATGACGACTTAATTCATTAACTAATTTTGTTTTCTCCTCTTTTGTTGAGCACTCGTTGCTTGCAATTCCCTTATACTTTTATTTCTAATGAACTCATCTTTCTCTAAATGTTGCAATCGAATCCATGCTTAATAGTGATCATTGGCAGTCTGATCTCTGTTGTAGTCTATATTTCTTTCAATAAGTCTATGAGGCTAGGTAGAGACTAAGTTGGCCAAGAAATTTTAAGAGAGGGGTCCCAGTTCAAACTCATTAACCAACCCCATAATCATCTACTTATGCCCATACTGACAAACGAGACGAGTCAAGTAGTAAAAAGTAATAAAATGGAGACCAACAACCAGAACACAGTAAGTGTAAGACCGGATAGTCACATATTGTAATCCCTACTATGGACACATCTATTGAATCAGAGTGTCAGGGAATGTCGATAGCCAGCCTTGAACTTCTTTTGGTATGAGATGCAGCTTTCTAGTTCAACAATGCTTAGCTCTATAGAGTACAACATCTCTAGGAGGTTTAAGTAGACCCAGTTTCTTATGAAGCCACATCTGCAAAGTGTTAAGTAGATGGATGCAATGAAAAAATGATGAGGGAATAAAAATCTAAGGCAGAGGAACTTAACTCCAACATAAGTGGTTTCTAAAGAATTGTCTTATTTCTATAAAGTTGTCCAGTTCAATGATGGTTTCTGCTAGAATGAGAGGGAAAGGTTTAGCCTTGTTTCCACTTGATTGAGGATGGAAAGGATTTTTGAGTCAAAATTTAGGAAAAGGGAAATGATAAGAAATTAAGTGTACAAACAGAGGGTCATCTGTTAGGTTTTGAGATTCCATACGCAGCAAAAAATAAAATTTGATTCGCAAACCTGAAGGCGGATCCAAGTAATTCAATTAATTAATTAAATCTAGTGTTTTCATTTTCTTACCACAAATGCATACTAGAAGGAAAAGAGGAGGTTCACTCTGGTGACACCCTACCTTGAGCTTTTAATTTAGCAGTTCAGATTTGAGAATCCATCCTCCACAAGTGTCTACATGAATAGCCCTTGATTTAAAAAATGAATATTTGTGTGCTAGCACCTCCTCTTGATTTTTCATAAATCAAGAATTAAAATAAACTCTTTGTTTTGTTTTCTAAAAGAGAGAAAATGAATTTGATGGCAGAATAATGACAGTGTATAAAACCCTAGAGAATATAACATATTTATAGACATTTAAATTAGGATTTCACTTACCAAACATCCTTTTGATAATTTCTCACTTATTCTTATTCTAATTTTATTTAAAAGTAAATCAGAAATAATATTCTATTTGTTTAAGATAACCTTTACCTTAAATAAATAAACAAATAAATATTTATTTATTCATTTCCACAGAGCTTATTTGGGCTTGTTAAAACTATATTTGTTTTGGGCTTGTTCAAAGTGTATGGCCCTGTAGGTTTCCATGACGTTGGCAGTGGGCCTTAAATCTCTATTTAGGCCTACGAGTCATAAGTGGCCTCTAGCAAGACATTATGACTACCCAAGTCATGTAAAGTCAATAATCTGATATAACCTAATATACAATGAATATTATAGTCCCATTGTCACGTGATATTTTGATTGAATATAAGGCATAGATTATGTCATCCTTATAGAATTCAATAATATAATTTCTTGATTCCAAGTAGATTGAGAAGGATAACTCTTTATCAATTTAAGTTAGTATGGCCATGCATTTTCCTTATATTAAATGAGTGACAAATTCCTTCTCAATCACTCACATTTCTCACATAACTCATTTTATACCCAAAAACAACCTATTTTATCATCCGGTTAAAGATAATGTAAGATTATGTCAAAATATAAAATAGTTATGTAGAAATCCATGGTGATTTCAAGGTTAGAGAACTAAACCAATACTACTGTGATGAGAATTACGTATGACAATTATCTATTTAGTATTCTTATTATGGGTTAATCTAGATGAGTCGACTTAATATCTCATATTCATGATTAGTAAACCATAATCCTCAATCAACACCATACTAGCCATAATACATTGTTATGACTAAGGATAATTTGAATAGAACTCATATTTAATCTAAGGGTTTTACTATCAAGTCACACACATGATGACCTTAGTAAGAATTGACTATTCAACTAATTATCATAGCATAAAATGATAATGAAAAAAAATGCCTCTTTATTAAATAAAATGATAAAGTCAAAACATTGTCATTTATGATTAACCTAGTGCATATCACTAACATCATGATTCATGGCCAATAGACTTCTCCCCTGTTTGTATCCATAACAGCTTTAAAGAGGGGTTCTAAAGCAATCTCTAAGCCAAGAATGTAGCGAGATGAAGATTGGGGTGGAAGATTGAAGCCAGGCCATTTGATATTGGACAGCATATGAGTCTAGAATTCCCAACATATGGATTGTGAGTTAGTAAGTGGAATCTATTTGACAATCTAAAAGGACTTCAAACTCCTTTAGTAGGGGGCATAGTTCTATTATATTGAATTGAAATACATGTTTCAGAGGATCTTAGAATTGAACTATCATATGGAGGAAAGGGAAGTTGATTCTTTTAGCGTGTAGTGATCTGAAGATTGATAAGTGAAATGGCTCCAATATGGCCCATGATCCATCATTTAAGCTTTTTAAGGTTGGTTGTAGTAGTTTAAGGCTTCTTTCAATCATAATTCAAGCTCTTAGTGGTGTCTAGGGGAAGAAAATAGAGATTGAGGAGAAGATGTTCGAAGATAGGGTTAGAAATAAAGAGTTAAGGATTTAAAGAGAAGGAACCAACCTGACGATGAGATGATTGCCTCTTCGATGAGGTGACACCTCAGCATGAAGAGGCGACACCTCTAGGATGAGGTAATTGCCTCTATAATAATAGAAAGTGTAGGAGTTTTTTATGGAATCATGCAATTTTAACCTTAAAATTAGAACCCCGTAGCTTAAAGAGAGAGTTATGCAATCATTGACGCTAAATTCTATATGAAGAATTGAGGTTAATTAAAATAAAAGTTAAATTTTACAAATATCCAGTCAAAACAAGATATAAAATGTTGTAATATCATAATCAAACAAGCAAAGATATTGGTATCAAAGAGGTAGCCAATGGGCCCTAATCTATCAGGCATCTGGCTCAATGACCAAGGATCATCCCCTCCTCTAGCATCATCATCATCCCCATCCTCATTGCCATCATCCTCATCCTCATAAATCTGAAGTACCTCGATTTGAAGCTCGAGGGTGGTTATCCTTGCCTACTAGCTTTATCACGATCCTGTTTCAATAGACTAAAGGTTAGTAAATCATGCACGTATGCATACATATGGACATAGGTAGAATAATTACCCTTTATTCCTAGGTGACATCCAGCATATAATTCTTTTGAGCCTCAATCATCTTGTACATATGTAAACCTTGCTCCAAAGGAATCTGTGTTATCGATGGAATGTTAGAACTAATGAACATGTCAAGAATAATATAGGAACAAGTTAAAGATGAACTCACATGAGTAGTGTCCCTGGGGGTACATGCGAGTGTGAACTAATGAGATAGCTCCCTATAAGGAACCCAGCAACGAACCAAAGGGTTAGGAGTATAGGTGAAACTGTCAGTGACCAACTGTGAGCTAAGGGTAGCTTGGGGCCTCATCTGCTAAGTCATAGCCAAAGAGTCCTCTTTGCTCAGGTCAATGTGGGGTCTCTAAGGATCTCTCTCTTATGCATAAGGCCTGTCCTAGGGTGCAAGTTGAGTAGCTATAGCCTGAAAATAAGAAATCATGTCATAATATAATAGTCTTAAATGCACATCGAGGATCAGAGGTTTACTTAAGAGGTAGAAGCAACGGATAGAGGAACTGTCAGTAAGAGGTGGGTCCGGGTGAACTCCAAGTAGTAGCTCTTAATTCCTATAGTGTAGTCCATAGCTAGCTCTCCAAAAATGGCCTGATCAAGCTCAGTACCCTCCAACTCGTGCATCTAGAGCATACTCCTAGGAGGGGACTTGGGCACACGCCTCATGCCAACCCCCTGGTTCTAGTTAAGGACCCGCTCACCAAGATACCAAACTCAATAGCCTAGTCCACAAAGAAGTACTCTCCTATAAGCTAGTGGTCTGGAACGAGTCATCTTGGTATTCAATCCATTCTTAGGCCCCTATAAAGTCATTTTAGATATGCAATGAGAGCACTAATAAGTAAGTGAGTCAATTTTACAAAATTACTAACATGGGTGTGATTGTTGTAAGTACCGCATCCTGCATTAGAGAGTTCATGTGCTACTGATGGATGTGTACTTAGGCTAGATGCCTCTTCAGAATATAGCTACCACCCCATATGTTGATGGCGAGGAAATCATTCCCCACTTGCAGCACACCAATAAGCAACTCCAACTTTAGGGCCCAAACCCATAAAAGAAAGAGGGATAGCAGGTGTTAGTGAACAGATATTGAAATAAATTAAGAAAAAGGGAAAGTATAGCTTCCTAGAATAGCGTGCCAAAAGCTATAAAACCTCTTCGCCCTGCAGACTACCTCATCCATGCTCCAGTACAAATAGGCTAGAGCATAACTATCCTAATTTATGTGGACACCTTATCCAAGTCCCGTAAGGGCAACAAGAACATCAAGTCCATCGAGCTGGCGGTGTTAGCAAAGAAAGTGGTGCTGAGAAGATAAATTAAAAAAGTTCGCACCACCTAGTTGATCTCAACAGGAGTGACCATTGTCGTAGCTCTATCCTAGGTATAGAAGCTCTGAATTGAATTAAGCTTAAGGGTATGGGTCCCCTTCATATCCAGGATCATACCTAGAAGATGCTCGATGTAAACGGCCTTATCTGGAGTTAGTTGGTGTAAACTCGCATCAAGGGTAACAGGATCTATGGTGCATGCAATCCTGGTGATAACAGCAAAGGAGACAGGATCCAAAGTGAGCTCCTTGAAGGGGAGGTGAAAAGTGTGCATCATGTCGAACCATCTCTCCATTAGTGCATAAAGTGGTTGGTAGCCTATCCGAACCTGCTCTATGAAAGTAAGAGTATGAAGTCCTTGAACTAGGAGTCTTAAATTCGACCCTTTTAATCCTTAGTTAGGTCATTGGAGAATATCCGAGCCCCATGGAAGTTTCTGGCACCCTTAAACATTTATGCATCATGCTACAAAAATGAATCAGGGAAGTTGAATTAATATAGTACAATTTTATTGCTTTTCAAAGTAAAAATGATTAAGTAATTATGGATAGGCTGGTTCGCCCTATTACAGTGGCGCATCACCTTATGGATGAGATGATTACCTCATCACAATGGTGATCACCTCTATGGAAGAGGCGATGCCCTGCATGCTGACATAGAGGTGATTGTCCCCTATCATGAGGCAATCGCCTCAACAAAGAGGCAATCATCTTTGCACAGTGAAAGACAGCAAATAGTTTCTAATTTTTTCACCAAATCCACAAAATGAATGTTTAATCAATCTAGTTTTTAATCATAAATGATAAAATGAATGTAAATATAGCCTAACCTTATATGATTTATAGGAAAAATGAGAGGGATTCGGATACTAACCTCTCTAGATGCCAATGAACAAATGTAACTCCTCAAATACACCAAGAGAGGAATCGTATCTTCTTTTGACAATCCGAGACTACATGGGGCATTTATAGAAGGTGAAATGCAATCCCACTTGAGCACGGGTGGCATCCTCTCATCATCCATTTTTAAAAGAATATGAGCGCGGGAAAGAAGAAGAAAAAATGAAGGAGAAGAGAAGCGAAGCAAAGGAAGAAAAAGAGAAAAGTGAGATTTTATAGTAAAAGAGGGTTTAAGTAAGGTTTTTATTTGAAGAAAATAAAAAAGGAGAATGAAGGGGTTAATCTTAAAAAAGGAGAATTCAAAAAAGGAAAATGTGATTAAAAAATTTAATTGAGCAATGTAATAGGCCAGGAAAACCCAAGGATTCTATTTCAAAAGAAAGGGCTATTCGGATAGTATCCCCGAAGCTCATGATCAAGAAAGGACTATTGGGGTTGTATTCTCGAAGTATGTACTTTAATTAAGTGGTGTAATGGGCCAGGAAAACCTTAATCACATTTCAATTGAGTGATATATCAGGCCAAGAAAACCTGAGAATTATATTTCAGTTAAGTGATGTATTAGGCTAGGAAAACTAGAGAATCACATTTTAGTTGAGTGGAGATTAGGCCATGAAAACCTGACAATCACATTTCAATTGAGTAACAATTGGATCAGGAAAACCCAAGAATCATGTTTCAATTGAGTGGCAATCAGTCTAGGAAAACTCGAGAATCACATTTCAGTTAAGCGATGTTTAGGCCAGGAAAACTCGAGAATCACATTTCAGTTGAGTAGTGTATCGGGCCAGGAAAACTTGAGAATCACATTTCAGTTAAGCAGCGATTGGTCCAGGAAAAACTGAGAATCAATTGAGTGATGTATCAAACTAAGAAAACCCAAGAATCACATTTTAGTTGAGTGGCAATCAGGCCAGGAAAACCCGAGAGTCTACGTTTCAGTTAAGTAGTGAATCAGGTCAAGAAAACCCATGAATTGCATGCCCATTAAGTCGTGTATCAGGCCAAAGAAATCCAAGGATAATTATTTTCAGATAATTTACCAAATATTAATGAGTGGCTAATCGAGCTAGGAAAACCCAAGGATCACGGTCACGTTTCAAGATTGAAGAATTCATCCCTCAAGTGAAACTCGAGAATCAGGTATGTTATTTATTATTTTCTTGTGTTGTGTATATGATTTTTTAAAAAATTGTCATTGCATGCATTTAGTTTTTTGAAAAATCAAGGGGCAAACTGTAGACACCCGGTTTAATCGACTCGTGATAGGGGGCGAACTGTGGATGCTTAATTTGGTCAGCCCATAAAAGAGCCCAATGATGAGAAATAAGAAACTTAAATGCAAGAGAGAAACCTGAAATCTTCTTAAAAATGAGCCCGAGAGCTTGAAACCTATAAATCAAAGCCTAAAACCCCTATAGAACAAGCCCAGGACACCCCGGCCCTTTAAGCCCAATGCAAGGCAGGCCAGAGAGGCGATCCCTCTTTGAAGAGGGATCACCTCATTGTAGAGGCACCACCTCTGTATATTGCCACATGCCTTTACATTAAATGCAGAGGTGACAATGGTGGTTAAGGGTGGGCCTACCTTGACTAGAACTCAGTCTCTGGAATGAAAAAGAAAATTTTTAGGAAGAGAAAAAGGCTAAAAAAATGCAATGATGAAAAGAATATGGTAAGGAGATGGCCTAGGGATAGGGATTAAAAGGAGAAGAAAAGAGAGAGAAAGGGGTTAGCAACAATTAGCATAAAAAAAGAGGGAGTTTTCAAAGAGAAAAGAAGCTCTAAACAAGAAGAAAAAAAACATTCTTAAAGAGGGAGGAAGGTGAACCAAGTTCAAGGGTCATTTTCTGCAAGGGAAGTTCAACACCTATATCCATTTCTAAGGGCCAACTATATTGGAAAAGCTTATTTTTCAGTAATTATCTTGACTTCTTCTCAATGATTAAGATATAGATTTGTATAATCTCTTACTTGCTTGCATAACCCCTAGCTTACTTATTTATTAGCTTGTTTATCCACTCTCTTGTGTTCATTTCTTGTGATATGCCATGTCCTTAGCATGATTTACTAAGTTTTAAGTATAGTTGTGAGTCTAGATTGTCTATACTAATTGATCTTTACTTGAAATAGAAGTTTGCTAGTTTAAAAGTCGTTTGAGCCTGTTGATCAGGCAACACCTGACAGTCAGAGAGGCAACCGCCATTTTGACATACCTTCGCACGGCTATGTTCGTCATTTCTTGTAAATTAAGCATAATTTGAATCTTTATGAATTTCCTTGCTTGCACGCCTTTAGTCTATTTTTATATGATCATTTTTATACCTTGTTCAAGCTAATGTTTAAACTATCAAAATTCCTACTTACATCAATTTGATTCATAAATTGGCTCGATGGTTCTTTTTGTGTAATTTTATATATGTTGGAAGATTATATTGTGTTTGTCACAGGAAATCGAAATGATTTTGATTGTTCGATTTAGTACCTAACTCTCTTCTCCCTTTTGTTTATATTTTTATGTAATTTAATGCTTGTTTATTTTTTGTTTATTTTCTATTTATTATACTTTCATTTGAACAAAGCATTGTAATCCCTAATTCTTTCCCCCAATCATTTGGAATGTATGGTTATAAATTATTAATTTTCGTTTTATTTATGGTGAATGTTCGGACCAAATGCATAAAAGAAACTAATGTGCAAACTCATGCTTAATTATAAAATGAGGCAATAGTTTGAAATAAATTGCAATTCATGTAGTAATAAAGAAATCATTGAATAATTAAAGGTAATAAATTACAAGACACAAACGGAAACCAACTGCAAGGTTGAGTGAGCATTCCAAACGCCCATATCCAATTTATGAACCCAATCTCTGATGACGGCTTTTGGGAACCTCCGTGAGATTCAGTTGATGTACAGTATATCTCAACTTTTAGCCGGTAGCGACTCTACCTCTGATTAGGTTTTATGACTTATTTCGTATTTCCTAATGGGTCTTGAGCCTGCACAATATCGTGATCGTCATACTCTTGAGTGCATACTAAATCCCACCACCTACAGTATCCATGAGCACAGTTGGTAGAAACGCATCAGTAAAATGGAATGAGTGAAACCATAAGCATATTCTTGAGGTTACGCTTCCAATAAACCTACCTTTATAATTTTTGCTATTTGCTATTGGACAATATTTTATTAATATATAGTTTATTATATTAAAATTAAAAAAAAAACTAAAAATTTATATTGACATGTGTTTTGTTTTCTAGTAAAAAAAAAGGTTTTTCCCATTATACTATGAATAAGATATTTATTCCTGAAGAAGATAATTTTTAGTTTTTCATCGATTTATATATGAATGTAGGAAATATGAACTTGTTTGTATGCTATCTTTAAATTTTGGACTAAATAGTAATTTTGGATTGTCTATTGACCAAAAAATATTATAAAGACCATTCGGAAAACCTAAATAGAGATTTAATAATTAAAAAGATATAAAATAAAATTTTATAATTAAATACAAAATTTAGTATCTGCCTGTACAATTTACCCATCACCTTCACTTTATTGTAGTCATTGTTCCCCCTCACATAAATCTCATCCCACCAATTATCCCAATGCCAAATTATCGGAGGAGACATTTTTTCATCAACATTTCATCAAATTTTCATCGATTGACAGGGTAGCAAGAACAATCTTGAAGGTATTTTCAATGGTATGATTCATATGATACATCTATGCCTGATCACTTTAAACATGCTTTTGGCGGTTGATTAATAAAACTACAAAAGCAAAATATAAAAGAGGCAAAGAAATAACTAAATCTACTAAATTTATGTGGTTGAATCTATCTCAACATGAAATAAACATCACCTTTCAACACAAATTGTCCTTTAGTAGCCAACCCCCAAGTAATAATGTAATAGGAGATCTTATAAAGATTCCAACAGACCTACAAATGTTGTTTAAACTCATAATATTAATGCAAGTTGCAAGACAATAGAGCTTGAAGAATAAAGCATTATAGCTCATTGCAGAGCATAGATAATCTAACAATAACAGATCTCCAAACTTCTAAGCGGGCATGTTCCAGACAACAAAACATCTTCAAACTTTTAGAAAGCCAGCTGCAAAATGGGAAAAGAAAACAAAAGAAAAAGTTAATATCAGAATCAGCTTCTTCAGTTTCCTTTCTTTAAGGGAAAAAAAAATTACATATTCAGTTTATTATATAGGTGATCACAACCCATTGATCAAAGGCCTGAAAACGTAATGCCAGCATCCATGAAATACAGGGCAGAACATTGGTGGCCTCAATTAAATGATGTATACACATTATAATCAGATTCGCATGTTTCAAATTCCACCTTTAGTTAAATTCAAATCAAACAAAAGAAACATGCTTGGAGATTAAAATTCAAGCAAAGAAACTAAACGTAAGGATGAACCTGGAATCTAAATTAATACCACTAGGATGACAATAACCACAGAAACTCAGCTTGATACACGAACAGATAGAAAAGGCATTGAAAGAAAGAGGGAATCAAATGTAAGGTTCAAGAACCATAACCTCTTCAGTGGCAAGATCAAACACGCTTCATACCCCTTTTGATAGCCAATGCAAAGTGCATCCATCGCTCACCAAATGGAAAGTTCAGCCGCGGTGGATCATACTTTATTGGTACCCCAAGTACTTGATTTTGCAATGGTAATGAGAGCGAAATATAGCTGGCTTTGGAGTTTGGAACTGTGTGAAATGACTGAACTGGATTGTAAGCATGCGAGATGCGTGGAAAGGACAATGCATGATCTCTGCGCTGCCCATTTGCTACACCAATTTTCTGGACATCAAAATTCAGAAATGCAAATTAAAAAATGAAAATAAATAGCGTAAGATCTTAAATTAGAGCATTTATGATACAGATCAACTTGCAGCAGCCTTGCAATTGAAGATATTCCTTGACAGCTGGCTGTTTTGTTTACTTTATCTGCAAGTGTTTGCAACTTGTAAGATGGAAAGCCCTATTCCTTATTTGCTACCAGGAGTAGGTTTTTACTTGGAAGCATGTGTTGTTTCAAAAAATGAAAAATAAAGCTGTCTTTTCCATTGTTCTTTTTTTCCTCAAATTTCAGTTCTGAATGATTTAGACTATAAATCCAGCAAATCTGTAAGCTAGAAGTGACTACAAAAAAGAACTTCATTTGCAGCCTTCTGTTCTTAGAATTAGATTTTCTGCATCAGGTCCAACAAATATGTTGGTCCAATTATGTTGAGAGTCGACATAAAGCTTAGTAGTTAGATTCATCAAAAGGAGCTATTTTATCATTTACTTCCCATGCAATATGAAATCCAATGATCACAAGTGATTGAACTAGCTAGCAACAATAAATGCCACAGGCAAGGCAGTTTAGAAAGATAAATCAATTGGAGTAATAAGACCCACCTTTGGCCATGAAACATTGTGCAGCTTCAAAGAAACTAACGAGCCAACTTTTATATTGAGGGTTTCTGAAACAAAATAGCAAAATAAAACTTGTCAACAACCCTCCCTCTCCATGGGCATGTGTGTGCATGTTTCCCATACTTAAGGATCATTTCCTTATCAGCAAAAGAAATATACTAATAATAAACGTAGTATCAACCAACTTACCTAATTCTTCTGGCCTCGGCTTGTACCAGAAACTTGTGACATGCAAATATCAAGCCCATGACACAGCAAACAATAATTAGATGATACACCAAATGCATTCAAAATATCATAAATTCACAACCCAGATAAACTCAAAGCAGTAGCAACAAACTTTATTTTCAGCTTTTCAACAAACAAAATCTTTATGTTTATATATCAGTGTTCTAAAATATTAAGAAAAGAGAATGAAAATAGAAGAGGAAAAAGAAACCTTCAAGGGAAAACAAGATGGAAAAGCAAAATAAGCATGGAACATGTGAGCAGACCAAAACATGTTCTTACCAATCTAAATCATTCAAAAACATGTCTTCCTGCGTTAAAAGAAAGCCCAATCTCTGGAGCAACCAAGCAACATCAAATACTACCTCTTTCTTCCTTCCCTGATGATCCTGCAAAAAGCCAAAAATTAAAAAAAAAATTACTATAAAGATGTAATTGAAGAATTAACTGATCCAAATGGACAATTTGCAAATTGTTGTGCATCTTTGTTTGAAAAATGTGATTACTTGTTATGACATGATTGGATAACATTGTTGAGTGACAAACTACAATATACCAAATGGAATATGCAATGCAGAAAGCACAGCACACTAATAAACATCAAAAAGGATTTATGAAGCAAGGTCTAATTTACATACAGCATATAGCGAAGAGCGAAGATATTTCTCAAATGCATCACCAGCCCGCTCAAATACCTCAAGTAACAGCAACGCAGATAACAATACCGACTTCTTATCTTTGTACTTTTGAACCAATTCGTTGCACTGACTTTTTCCAATTAAATCAGCTTTCATGTCAATTAATTTCTGGATTTCACTCATTAAACATTTGCCAATTTGCATGCTTTCATCTGAAACCATAACATTTGTACTCGATGATTCTGCCAGAGGAACCAATTTTTCTTGAGCAACAAACAACAAAATAGCTAGCTCAATAATCTTTCCTTCCTTCGCATAGGAACAACCTAGAGCCCCAATATCGTGATTGTTGCGTGCAAACACTCTGATACGCTCCCATTCCTCTTTCTGTAGTAAATTTTGTAAAATAATTTAAAAAAAAAAAGCACAAAAAAACCTTCATTTTCTTTCATCAAAGGAAAACGTAATTACCAGTTCTGGTAAGCATAGAATATAAAGCAACTTAAAGATAGACTTTTGGTTAGTCCAGTCTCTTAAATATTGATGATGGCTGCAGAATAATCAAAACAATGAGAACAAAAACCACAAGACAACAACTGCAATGCTAAAAAGATTAAGACCACCACAAAAGCAATACATCCAATAAAATGTTATAAACTCTAATTCACTGCAAATGCGATAGTGAGCAGTGTAGAAAAAAATCAAATAAAAGTACCATAGTCTTCCAATTGCCATGCCGAGACGGAGCAGGTCACTGTTACACTTTGATTGACCATCCTCACAACACGAATTCAACACATCATCCAAAATTTGCAATTGTCCCAAAGCTTGCATTGAGAAACTATGAGATTGACGCAGGAGTTCTGTCGAAGCAAACCTCCATTGCTTGTAAGGCCGAGCAACAGGTGGAGATAGCTTTCATAAGAAAACACGTGACAAATGCATAAATCAGCTCGATATTCCAAAATCATAACGTGAAATTTAATTACATTAAAGTAAAAAACAATTATAAAATATCTACGAGTATATCTACATGTAGCACTGATTATAGTCTCCCCTCCCTAGCCCCCTTCCCCCTTTCACATTCAAACCCCACACCGCATATTTTCTTGCAATTTTTTATACCCAGCATTTCAGAATTTCATGGCCATGTAGCATAAAATGCTCTGATTATTCAATCCACATTTTCAAAGAATGACATACATCTTGATTGGAATTTTCTGAATCCTTCACCGGCCGTTTCCGTGAACTTCCATTACTGACTTGTTTTTTTCTTGAATTTCCATTACTGACCTGTTCTTTTCTTATCTTTTTTTGAACTACATTACTTTCCTGTTGAAGATGCTGTTCACTACCTTCCTGCATGGTGCAGGGAAAATCAACTCCTGCAAGTTTGTGTTCTTTACGATTTACTGCATAAAAAGTTTATCAACTTAAGTTAGTTGAGATGTTGTATGCATTCAAACAGTTTCTCTTTCAAATTGTGCAAGAGACAAAAGACTTATGTGAGGTAAGACACAGTTAATCACCTAAATGCCGCAAATCACGATCAGTTCGCCTACAGAAGGTTTTCCCTAATACATGTCTTGTCGTCTGCATAGCTTCTTTATGGCATGGGTTAAGCAATAGCTCCTCATATTCCATCACAACCAGATCTTCAGCTTTCAAAGTAAAGCCTGCTTGTTTCAGAAGCCATGCCACTTCTTTAGATACCTTCTCATTTAAAATCTCCTTGGAAAAGTTCTCCTGAAAATATTTACAGTTATGGCACATGAAATTAGAAGAGAAAGCAGAATATAGGATAGAAAAAAATTATTTTGGCAAAAAATGGAACTACATTTCGTGGTGTCATAAGAAAAACCGAAATATTCTGCCGATTTGCTGGAAATATATACTCACTTCCTACAGCCTCTGCTGCCTCTTGTTAGAAATTGAATTTTGCAAAGAAAGATTTGTGCAAAGATTGTGCACAAGAATGGTGCTATGATGGTTTTGTTTAAGAATTAAACGTGATATCTTTGAATAAGAAGAAGAAACACAATAAACAGCTTATAATCACACATGTTTACTTATTCTCCTTACTAGATAAACCAAGAATTTGCTAGGAATGCAAATACATATATTCTAAATCCAGAAGAACAACACTGAAGCAAGTTACAAGAAAACATTCATTTATTGTGAACAAAAATCCATAGTCACTTGGCAATGTAGTCTTTCAACCTGTAGAAGGAAAGATCATGAGCGTTCCTTTAGGCTAGGTTGTTCAACAAAACAAAGCTTTTGAATAGGTGTCAGAAAAGACACACATACCTCATTTGGCTCTAGCATAACATATGCTGCAAGTTGCTTGCCGGCCCTCTTAAATATTTCAAGCAATTGCAATAACTGCATCATATTTACAAGCTTTTCCTTACACCTATGAAACATCTGATAGTTTTGGCTGTGCTCTAATCTGATTCTCATGGCTTCTAGCAATGTGATCTCAGCTGTGACGAACTGACGGAGTGTTGTAATTCCATCAAAATCATAACCATATATCCTCTGGAACAAGGTAGGAGATAACACCTTCTCATGAGCCACAAGAAGTAGAGCAGCCAGCTGAACAATTTGTCCTTCTCTTGCATAGTAGAAGATTTCCTCATAAATATCTTCTGTTTTCGAAGCAAGCAATTTAATCGTCTTCAATGGCTCTCTCTGCAGCAAGAGAGGGAGAAGAATATAAGCTAATATAAATTTTTAATGAAGGAGACAGGTAGCGAACTGGCGATTAAACCATTTTTGGGAGGCACATTCTAATAATCAAGTTGAAGACAGATTGCTTTGCTGGCCAGCTACGAAGACTGTATCTGCTGGAGCTGCACGGACAAAAAAGCAAAATGAATTAGATGAAGACAGAAATGGAAAGCAATACATGGAGCTAAAAATAAAAATATGAAATAGACCTAATCGCCATGAGAGCAAAATTGATTGGTAACATCCCATCATCCAATTTATCACCAGTGGTGCACCGAAGATTAACAGGAGCGCCATGGCTAAGAAACAACTCAATCATGGAAGAATGACGAGTTCCAACCAATAGATGAAGTGGGGGAACCTTAGTAGTTCCAACTGGAGCACTCAAATCGACAATGTGACCTGTTTCTCCTTCAAGGACAGCCTTGGCACATTCCAAACAATTTTGTCTAGTAATGCATATCATAACCTCCTCTGGGCAAGGCTCATTACACGATGGATCCACCCTCACAAAATCAAGAAATGCTTGCTTGTTATCACAATATACAGCTTGCTGAAAATCAAATGGCTGTGGACCCAATTGAAGAAAAGAAAGTAATAAGGAAAAAAATCTTAAACTCTTCCAGAAACGTGAAAAAAAAGAAGCATCTTTTGCGTGTACCTCATTGTCACTATCGCTATCTAATAAATAACTCATTGGAAAATTGAGAGCTTTAGTTGTGATGGCAGAACGATCTGAATTTGCAATCAAAAGAAAGTGGCGATGAGAATCAAATCCCTATTTGCAATTCAGAAGAAAAAATATTACAAACACAAGCAAACAAAGCTACCTCCAACACAAGAAAGATTTGAAAAAACTCAAAATTTACAAAAAAGTTGAATACTTTCCAACATATATTGAACTCCTAGCACCCAAGTTATGCTTTAAGAAGAAGAATTTTATCATTTCAGGTAAAATCAGGCACACCATCTTTTCATCGGAATAAAATTTTGTTTCAGTTCAGACAAGTATATAAACATTATTTATTATTCACTTACAAAGAGAGATGACAAAGCATTATCTGATCCAAACCCTAAAAGGCAGAGAAGCCTCACGCTGCTGGTAGTACAGCTTGTTTTTATGAAGCAGCAACCACTGTTCATATAAAATTTTTTTGATAAATTACTATTTTCCCTTCTATTTTAACCAATTGTACAACTTCGTCACTACTAGGTCAATTAAATCAAAAAACCTTTTGTTAGTTTTATTCATGGTCAATTAAATTAAGAAACCACCGCACGTACTAATATTTCCCACCCAGCACAAGCCGTACACTTCCTCTAGTAGATCTAACCCACCAACTCTCCCTGCATATCCTCACTATCACCATCGTAACTTAAGCCAAAGTCAGCTTTCCAAAAAAAAGAAAAAAACTTAAGCCAAAGTCACCTCTTTTTATCCTTTCATTAATTACAATTGTTAAATTATAATCTTTTAAATTTTTTTTATCTAAACTTACCATTTGATATTTAAAATTATAAAACTACCTGTAATTGATCTGACATCCTTTTTTTAGATTAAAAATTTTAGCAAAGTCAGTTATTTTTTCTACAAGTAATCTTTACCTTTTAATTTGTTTAGCTTATTGTAAAATTTGCACCAATTATTAAAAAAATAATAATTTTTTTCACTTTTTATGAGTAGCTTTTTAATTTTCACTTCTATGAATAGTTTTTTGATATCATGTGCACATTATTTTATTTTTTTTTTTCTTATCATAGAATTTTAAAAAATGATGTAAAAATCAAATTACATGATTAGAACATATACTATAAAAATTTAATAAAAATTCATCATATAAAAAATTGTTGTAATTTTAATTTTTACGACGAGTGTTAGAATATATTTAGAAAAGTAAGTGCTATAATTTTTTATCAAACACAATTTTATGGTATAATTTAACTGGAATATTTGTTAGAATATATGTAGACACTTAATTTGATTGACCCACAATAGAAGTTTTATGATAAAATGAAATGAGCACTGAATGTAAAAATTGGCCCTAAAACTCTTGAAACAACATGTTCAAAAATGAGCTTATAAAGTCTAAAAGAGCTTAGAAAGAAGTCCATCAGGTCCAAGGCCCATAAGGCCAATAAGGAAGTGGTGGCCCTAAAACTCTTGAAAATGGATTAGAAGCCCTCATTTCCGTTGAAAGTAGACCACATGTTAAAAAATGAGCCCATAAAGTCTAAAAGAGCCTAGAAAGAAGCCCATCAGGTCCAAGGCCAATGAGGAAGTGGCCTCAACCCAAGGTCGATGAGGCTTTATCTCTCCAAAGAGGCGATGCCTTTATGCCATAAAATTAAAGAGGCGTCGCCTCAATGCCTCATATCAGTTTTTAGAAAAGACATTACAAGCTCCTGAAAACGTCTGCATTACTCCTGCAGCACGTTCCAAGAGTAAAGGAGGGGCATTTCCATTAGAAAGAAGAAAAGGGGCAGCTCTAGAAGAAGAGAAGACATAAGGGCTTGGAATAAAAGGAGAGAGAATAAAAAAAGGGGGGGCTCCGTTTAGAAAAAAGAACTGAAAAAGAAAACAGAGGGCACTTGAGGAGGCAGAATAGAGCATAGGAGATTTTTTGAAACAAAAGGAGGAAAGGAAACAAAGAAGAAGAGGGTCTGAAAGTCCATTTCAGAATAATAAAGGGAACTTGCATTCAAATATTACTCATAATCAAACTCAACCTCTGAGAGCTAATCATTTTAAATCAAAAATTGCGTTCATCTAAAACAGTAAGAGCATTCATTTTTATTGATTAATTTCATAATTATTCCTTATTTATTTTGTTATTATTTTCTTTTATCGCTTCTTTGTTTGTCCATCATTTTAGAGCATAATTTCTTAATTCTTTGCGTGCAACTTTAAGTGTATTGTTGTTGTTGTTTCAAATTAAAGAAAAATCATCAAATTGTGATCTGAGGATTAGGCGACGCCTCTATGCAATTAGGTGATCGCCTCAATGCACTTGCCTCGCCACATCGCCAGAATTTATATTTTTTTCGTTTCTTGCATTTCCTTTGATTTATTAGATCTTGATTCTATTTCTGTTTATTTGAATGTTCTGTGTTTCATGTTATTCTATTGCTTTAATATTTATGAATTAAATTTTTTTTGAAAATTACTATTTTTCCCTCTAATTTAACCTGTTGTACAACTTCGTAACTACAAGTACTAGGTCAATTAAATTAAAAAACCTTTTGTTAGTTTTATTCATGGTCAATTAAATTAAGAAACCACTGCACGTACTAATCTTTCTGTCACGACCCAAAACAGGGGCCATGACCGGCGCTAGGGAACGGGAATTCTTTCGAATCTGGAACCCATAGCAAGCCTAAAAATAAAATAAATCATGCAATAATAATAATAATCATATAATATGCAGCGGAAATAAAAATCATAAATATAATAATAACAGTTTCATCACTGGATTTGAATCAAACCTCATCACACATATATATATAATCTTTTAATACAAATCCAGTTTCAATATAATACATCTCTATAAAATAAAATACAGGTAATCCAATACTTTAATTCACAACTACTGCAGTGTCTAGATTATAAAAATAAGACTCAAGTAGATAATTTACACAAAGAAGCCGGGGCGGAAGAAATCCGGCGTATCGACCTGCTACTGAGGTCTGAAGAAGTTGACTCTCCTGAAAAATAGTCAACGGAGGGGAGTCAGACCTCACTGAGTTAATTACTATAATATATATACATACACACTAAATGATAATGCATACAGTCAACAGTATATATCTAATATATATATATACAGGCAATTACACACAGATGCAATAAAATCATTTTTATATATTTTATCTGAAAATCATCTTTTATGAAGGATCACATAGAACCCCAGAATATCGCAACCTCAGAAATAGTATTAGACAACACTCTAGCCACACAGGCTCACTTATTCCAAATATATCCACTTAATCCATTTGGACAGTAGACTGGCCCCGAGACACTAAGTCAACCGAGCTCCAACAGTCTGACTGTCAGTGTGATTGGCCCCGAGACACTTGGTCAACCGAGCTCCAGCAATCACACCCACAAATCACATCTCACACATATCAATAATCACATCAAATCAATATCCACAAATAAGTTAGTATTATAGCCTAAATACTATAGGCGTACCGGTATGTACTCGGTCCTAGTGCTGCCCACTAGGTAGCACGTTCTATTGATATCCTTCATTAATAATATAAATCATCCATTCATAAAAATAAATGATGCATGAAGTTCAATAAAATAACAACATAAACCATATATATACCGAAAATATACCAAAAGTAAACCAGGTATATTTCGAGTATATATATGTCCAATGAATTCAATCAAATTATAAAATAAGCTAGAAATATATTTAAAAACATTTTAAATATATTTTAGTTACAAAACATGCATATAATTTAATATATACCAAAAATAAACCAAAAAAATACTTAAATACAAATCACATTATTTATGCATTTTAATCAAAATAAAACATATATTTCTAAATCATGCATCCTAAGTATATATATATAGTATAGTAACTTACCTAGTGCGCTCCACGAGACGGGTCCGACGGGCCTGGTCCACTAGCCCTCGGTCTCGGCGCAACTAAACAAGAAATAAATAATCGACATCAGAATAACCCTAACAGAAATCCTAGAATTCGATCTAGAGTATTTAAATACGGAAACAGAATTAGGGTTCGACTGGATATCACGTTTTACGAGAATTCTACCGAAAATCCGACAGAACCTTCCCTGTAAAACGGACATCTCTCTACTCAAAAGAGTAGAGCCGACCCTGCAAAGAAACACACTTCGAAAAACTACATAAAGCACAATCAAAATCCCACGGTCGGACTCCAAACTACAGTCCACCGACCGGGGTCCACAAACACGGAATAATTCTAGATATACCAAAAATATCCTTATAGCATAGAAATACATTTTTATAAGTAGAAATTACATAATTAACCTTAAAACACAATAAAAACCGATAAAAACTCATTTTATTTGAAAATCCGTATATTATATATATAATTGAAAATAATTTACGAAAAATAGTTTTAATTAGTTAAAAATACCAAATAATTTGTAGAAATAATTTTTATACCTTAAATAACTATTAAAACCAATTAAGTTACATTTTTAGCCAATTTAGGGTAAAATTACCAAAATACCCCTATATATATAAATATACTTAAATTACTTCAAAAATTCACCAAAAATTATACAATTATCCAAAATTAATTTTCTCAACATATTTATCAATAATATCAATAATTAAACCCAATTATCCAATTAATTTCAAATAAAAACACATTTAACCTAATTTTCCCAAAATTACATAAATTCAAATAATTCAAAATAAATACTTAGAAATTCATAAAAATTCCAAATAAATTCCTATAATTCATTTCAACACCTAATCTAATCATAAACCCCAATTTCATAATTTAAATAATTAATTTCCGAAAATTAGAAAATAATATTAAAATATTCAAAAATACCCAAAAATCCAAAAAATCTCCAAAAATTCCACAAAAATTCATACATGTAGATTAAGCTACTAGGATCAACATTTATGAAGGTAATTTTCATGAATCAATCAATTCGAAGCTCAAAAAAATCAAAAACCCTAATGTGACCGAATTGAGTTTTAGCTCAAACCTCAAAATCCACTTGATTTCAGGCCAAAAGGATCTTAGAATTGGAATCACCAGAGCTCAAGGAGTCGATGAAGATCGGCGGTGCACGAAATGGTGGCCGGAATCGGAAGAAACGGCGATGGTCAAAGTTTCGGCTTCTCTGGCCAAAACCAACTTCCAAGCGCCGGAAACGGCTACCACAGGCGGCGGAAGAGGCTAGGGAAGGTGGTGGCGCACCGGACGGCACTCTCACGGCAAGGAAACTGCACGGCAGAGACCGGACGACGGTGAGGGTGAGGATCGGGGAAGAAGGAGGCTCGGGGGCAAAATGGTAATTTTCTAATTTTTTTTTATTTTTGATGTGTTATATGTATATATATATACTTTATACTATATATTAAAATAATATTAAATCATACACATTAAATATACACCACACACATAAAATTTAATATTTTAATAATTTATATTAAATAAAAATAATTAAATAACAATAAAACTAATAAATAATTAATAAAATATTAGGGTAATACTAAACCCTAATTAAATAAATAATTATATGTATACACGGTGTTTAATATTTTAAAAACATGTATGAATTCATGCAAGTCCGAAAATATATTTAAAATAATTAATAATAAATTATTTATGTGAAAATTTCCCCGAAAATGCAAGTCCCGGGAAAATTTTACGTAAAGCACTGTAAATAAAACACAGTAATTAAAATAGATTTTAAATACATATCAACTCATAAAAATATCATAATATATATACAAAAATTATTAACACTACATATCTCGATACAGTATAAAAATATTTAAAAACACGGGATATTACACTTTCTTACCCAGCACAAGGTCGTACACTTCCTCTAGTAGACCGAACCCACCAATTCTCCCTCCATAACCTGACTATCACCATCATAACTTAAGCCAAAGTCAACTTCCAAAAAAAAAACTTAAGTCAAAGTCATCTCTCTTTATCCTTTATTTAAAATGTTTATTTTTTCATTAATTACAATTCTTAAGCTACAATCTTTTAAATTTTTTTAATCTAGACTCACTATTTGATATTTAAAATTATAAAACTACGTGTATTTGAGCTAACATCTTTTGTTTTAGATTAAAAAATTTAGCATAGTCAGTTATTTTTTCTATAAGTAATCTTTACCTTTTAATTTGTTTAGACTATTGTAAAACTTGCACCAATTATTAAAAAAAAATAGCAATTTTTTTTCACTTTTTACGAGTTGCTTTTTAATTTTCACTTCTATGAATAGTTTTTTAATATCATGTGCACATTATTTTATTTAATTTTTCTTATCATAGAATTTTTAAAAATGATGTAAGAATCAAATTACATGATTAGAACATATATTATAAAAATTTAATAAAAAATCATAATATAAAAAATTATTGTAATTTTAATTTTCACGACAAGTGTTATAACATATTTAGAAAAGTAAATGCTATAAAATACGAAATACAGACGGAGCCCAACCGTAAGGTTGGATGAGCATTCTGAAAACTCATATCTAGTTTTCAAACCCAATATCTGAGGATAGCTGTTGTGGGCCCTCCGTGGGAACCAATTGTTGTAAAAGTGTGTCCTAGGTCTTATCCGGATAGTGATTCCATCTCCAATCTGGGCTTAAAGCTCATTTTGTATTTCCCAGCGGATCTTGAGTCCACATAGTGTCCTGATTACTAAACATTTTAGTGCGCACTGAATCCCACCACATATAATATATTTGATCTAAAATTACATATAAATTGATTTTAGCTCCATTCGTTGAATTTATGAATATTTTTTATATTATGAATTATTGTTGAATTTTTATAATGATATTTTTTAATCACATAATTTGATTTTTAAATTACTTTTTAAAAATGATGTTAAAAAGTAAAAAATAAAATTATGTGTGTATGATATTTTAAATAACCTCTTCATAAAAAAACAAAAGATATGTTATTTACTATAATTGGTACAAATTTTACGATCAAGATAAGTTTAAAGTTAAAAAGTACTTATAAAAAAATTAAGTGACTATATTAAAAATTTTATTAACACAAAAAAAAAAAAAAAAGCAAAACTCAAGTATAAGTAGTTTTAAAATGTTAAACATCAAACATGAATTTGGAGGAAAATGGAGGAGAATCAAATGATGATTCTAAAAAAAATGGAGTGTAAAAATATTCATCCATATTTTAAATGCAATAAAATTAATATTTTATATTAAATAAAACATACATATTTTAATAAAAATGGATTTTAAATATTTTTATAAAAAATTATTATAAATTTTAATAATTCGATATATAATTTTTTAGGAGTAAATATTGAATTATAAAGGGAAATCCTGTCAAATATTTATAAAGTGAAATAATAATTAAAAAAAAGCAAGCTCTAAGAAACGAATCGCCATGGGGTCAGTACTCAACAACTCGGACTCAAAATTATAAGTCGTCGATAATGATGAGTTCGATGTCGATCTCTCTAAGTCCGTATCTCTTATTCGGAATTTCTATTGTTCTCTATCGAGTTTTCTAGTTTCTAAGAAACAAAATGACGAAATTGTAGTGACATTAAGGGGATAATATCGGTGCTGCATCAGATTAGAGAGAAAATGCGAAAGGACGGCCAAAAGAAGGAGGAGGAGACAATTTTTAGGTGAGAATTCAATGAACTCAACTTGCTTCGCTTTTGCTGAGATCGTAACCGTTAATAGATGAATTGACCTCTATTATTTCGAGATTCTTATGTACATTTCAGTAGAGCTTTAGGTTTTGAATTTTTAGTTGCTGCTTTAGTACTGTTTAATGGTTGAGATTTTAAAATGCCTTGAAGTTAATTTGTTTGATATTTTTTTGAAGAATTTAAATGTCGTTTTATTTTAGCTAGATCTGATTGAATTCAAATCGACGATCGATTTTGTTTTTTCACTTATTAATGCAGATTTTAGTGAATAATTTTAGTATTTTGGCGACAATGTGGCATCTGAGATCAGGAAAATGATGGATAAGTTGAAATTGAAAGTCGAGAAGGACATGTGAAAATAATTTTTAAAAAATAGTAACATTAGATTCATCTTTTACATATTAATTAAGGTTTAAATATTTTTCAATTTAGTTACTGTTCTTTGTACAGTTGGAAAGAAAAAAAAAACTCAGATTTCCAGCATTAAAAAAATTGTCTACATTAGTTTCTATGTGAAATTTTGACACTTTCAATCATTGCAATGAAGGTTTTTATATGTTGTGAGCAAACTTCAAACAACCAAGTGAAATACACTACTTACTTGGGACGATCTAATTGATCAGTGATAAGAAAGTGGAATCAATTATCTAGTTATGAGCACATTGTACTTCATCACTATTCAGTTCTTGCTTCTTGTAGATTCATTCAGATGGGAATTAGTAATATATGAAATCCTTTCAGGAGCATCTTGGAGTATATTAGTTTCTATTCTTTTGGTCAATTATATTCTAGATTGATAAATGAACCATATAAACTTGAGGTTTTAGCTATTGCAAGCATGGTTTGATTGTCTTCTCAAAAGAGATTTTGAGCTGAAATCAAGTTTCGGCACTTTTTTTCTGATCTTAATTTGTGGTCTTGCACATATACCATAATTTATCTTGTTGTGCGCATGTTTTAATTCAGCACTATTAGGCATCTTGGTTACTGTACTGTTTACAGTTCTTACTTTTTACCATTATATCCACCTGTTGTTAGGAGAAAGATGATTTAAACTGTAAAAAACATTAAGTTAGAGATCCTCCTTGTAATTGACTCATGAAAAGTACATCCTTCTTGTGGTTGACTTATGAAAAGCATATCCTTTTTGTGGTTGACTTGTGAAAAGTGCTAATTTACATTCTTTTTTTATTGAATGATATAAATGCTGCATACATTAATTGAACTGTGAAATTGATGTTAGCACATTGTTTTCACAGTTGCAGAATCAGAATCAACAAGATGTGTGAGGTCAACTATATCAAATAACTCAAAAAATATGAAGCTATCTACATCTCCTTCACAAAAAGTTTAGTCTTTTGATTAATAATCCAGAAGGCACAACTGAATCAGATAGGACTCCAGTGAGCGAAATGGATTAAAAAAAGTAAAAACCTTCAAGGGCCCTATCCACTTGTTCTTTTCAACTGCATAAGTCAACACACAATTAAGCAATGCATGTGCACTCAAAGGCATTTGAAAGGTTCAGGTTGATATAATAGAAGTTTATAAAATTTCTATAATCTGGTTGTTATTTATTTGCTTGTAGCTTAGCCCGAGCATTTACAATTTTGTATTGAGACTTGAGATGGGTAGGATTCCCTTGATTATGTTGAATTAATTTTGAACAGATAATTCAAAACACTAATTTGTCAGATTTTTCAGTGTTGCTTTTTGTTACTTTTTATTTTTTAACGTTGTTGCTTTTTGGTGCATGTAATTGCTTTTTGTTGTTTCTATTTTTCAGTGTTATTGTTTTTTATTTTTCAATATTGTTGCTTTTTGTTGTTTTTATTGCTTTTTTGTTTTTCATTTTTTTTGTGGATGTTGCAAATACACTATAAAAATTTTTAGTTAAATTTTTTGTTAAATATGCCAAATAATGTTTGTTTTAGTTATTTTTTTTGTTAGTTAGTTAAATTACTATGAATAATTGAGATGTATAATTGAAAAAAAAAAAACTCAGTCCTTGTAATACATGTGTCAAACTTTCATAAGCTAACAATTGAACAAACCTTTTTAAGAAATTCAACCGCACAAATAACTTGGTTATTTCTATGTTGGGCTTGAGTTTAGGAAACTAATATTTTGGCATGAATAATTTTCAGATACATTACGAAGAGTTTAAGGTAATGAGCAATGACACTTGCACTTGGAAATGAAGGAGAGTCAACGTTGGAGAGCTGAAGATGACTCCTTGTTACGTGCATATGTTAAACAATATGTAACAATGTTGAGAAAAATGTTAAGCAAAAAATAAAATAAAAAAATGTTGAGAAAAAAATAAAATGTTAAAAGTAATTTAATAATAGAAAAAATGTAGAGCATAAAAAAACATTGAGAAAAAAATATTGATAAAAAACAATTCCTCAAAAATAGAAAAAATAAAGTTTAGTGAAAAAATTAAGAAAGTAGAAAAAAATCTTTGATTAAAAAAATAGAAGGATCAAATTTGATTAAAAAAAAATAAAATGATCAAATTAGTGATTTGATCAATCAAATAGCTTCTAAAATAGTTAAACAATTTCTAGAAAAGTCATGGTCTAGATTTGAAAAAAAAAAAAAAAATTCTTAAAGCTATTTTTGAAAATATTTTTGGTCAATATGACTTTTATATTATTTTTAATTTTTTGGCTATTTATGAAAACATCTCCAAATAAAACATGTGTATTTTAATAAAATAATTTTTAATATTTTTTATAAAAATATTTTGAATTTTAATAATACGCATAAACCTTTAGGAATGAATGCTGAATTATAAATAAGGACACTTGTTAAATTTTTGACTTAATAATTTTGGTGCTTAGCATTTTAATATCTATGTGACTGTGTGTGTGTGTATATATATATATATATATATATATATAAATTTTTTTTCACTCATATATATTAAATTTGAAAAAAATATATACTAAATATTATTAAAATAAAATAAAACAAACAATAAAATTGAATTATTATTATTGAAAAATAAAAATAAAAAATATTTTAATTTATTTTTACATTTTTATGTAAAAGAGTGAAATAAAATTTTAACTAAATAAAATACAAATAAAATTTCTTATATTATAATTAAAAATAAAAAATAATCTTTAATGAATATGATTTATACATTTAACACATTATATCCATGGTTACCTTTTTTTTTTTTTTTTCACATATTTATCCAATAAAGATATTGACCAAGTGCAAATTTGGGGAAAGGGGTGGGTAGGTTATGAATCGAAGGCCTAATGGTTTGTATCAATTATTAACTAATTTTAAAACAATTAATAAATTATTTATTTATTGTTAATTATAAGATAATTTTACTATTTATATTAATTAAAAAGAAAAACTTCAAAATTCCCATTCAATAATAAATAAAAAAGTACAATTTTAAAATTGATATTAATTTAATCATGTGAATTTCCATATTTATTGCACATTTGTTTTTCTACATTACATATTTATTCCTAATATTAATTGTTTTAAGTTTTAAAAAGAATAAAATGATATATTTAAATAAAAATTTAAATTAGGTCGTATTTATTAAAGTTTGGACTAAATTGTTTAAAAAATTATAAACATAATAATAATTTATGCTAAATTAAACATCTAGTAAAAGTTATTAAATTTATTTATAAAAAATGTCGTGAGATACAATGGATCTAAGGGTGTAATTGAGTCGGCACAGTGCAAAATTTGAGTTCGACTTGACTTTTAAACTCTTAGCTCAAACTTGAGTAGAACTCAATCAAACTTCTTTTTTTAAAACTCGTGCTCGACTCGATTAAATAATTCATATACTCGAGTTTGACTCAATTAAGTTTTAAAATGATTAAATAAAACAAAATTTTTAAATATTAAAAATATATATGTAAAATATGCAAAATCAACTCGAATTCGAACTCGAACTTGAACTTGACTTAGTTTAATAAGATATTTACAACTATATTAAAATAAAAGGGTTAAATGGTAAATATATACAAGCTTGATTAAGCTCGCGAGTCTATCGAGTCACATTTTTAGGAGATCAAGCTCGAATCCCATAGCCTACTCTAATAGCTTGAGCTTGACTCAACATGTAATCGAGTCAATTTTGAGATTTTTCAAAATCGATTCTGAGTAGCTCGCGAGTTCACTTGACTTGGTTACATCCTTAAGTGGACCTAGTAGGATGTTCTAATGTAGCACCATATTAAGTGCCCAAATTACCACTATACTAAAATAGTTTTTCTCTAAACCCACACCATTATTATTTGACAAGAGTTCCAAAGTTACTCATATAAATATTTGCATAAATTGTTGTTGATGCGCATTCAATTGTACATGAATTGGAGCATTTTATTCTTAAAAACTCTAGAAATGAGGTTCACTCTATTGTCATCATTGATTTATAGCCATTTAAATTGCATGTAAAATTTAAAGTGAAATTTGAATGTAATAGTAATTTATTCATTGACATGTCTTTTTTGATAATATGAAAAAGAAGGCAATATTATATTTTTGGGATAACGAATCCATAACTCTTATAAGTTATTAAAAATTACAATTAACTCTTATAAGTTATTAAAAATTATAAACAAGTCTTAATTTTTTTTTTAATTGAGTTATAGAAGCCTTTAAGTTGTTGCATGTTAGTCTTTCTCTATTAAAATAAACAGAGCAGTCTGACATGGCAAAGTGGACCCTATTATATTATTAACCTATGGAAGCATGCAAGAAGTGCTTTCCATGTCAGAGGCTTCCCATTTCAGCCACGTAAGCAGCCTATACATGTTAGCTTTCCACTACATATTAGGGATTAATTTGGGAAAAAAATCCCAAGGTTTATTAAAACACAAAAACGAGAGTTTGTGATTGAATAAGCATTTCTTCTTAATTCCCTTATTTCTTTTCTTGTCGATTCTCTTCATTCTCTCATCTTTTCAATTCCTAGTTCATTTTTCTTATTAATTTATTTGTGTTAATGATAAATGTGAGTTATAATGAGGGACATATATATTCTATGGCATTGTGGCGAAAGATTGATGGAAGATGGGTATAAAGGTGGCGATATTTTTTATCAGGCGGTTGATCTTAATCGTTTAGGCTATTGGTGTCTTTTGGATCATGTAAAGACTGAACTAAGGCAGAAAGGTAATTGTAAACACCTGATTCGGTCGGCCCGTGTTAGGGGACGAATTAGGGTTGCTCAGTTTGACCGGCTTGTTGTCAAGCCCAATGATGAGAATGTGAACTTGGACATGAGGATGAAGCCTGAATCTCTAAGTGGAAAGTGGACTTGAAAATCCAAAGCCAAGAAAACCCAAACTTGAGCCTAGCTACCTAAGTTTGGCCTAAGCTCGCTCGGCCCAGTGCAGGCCCGGGCCAAAGGGGCACCGCCTTAGTGTAATGAGGCGATCGCCTCTTTGGCAGCTGCCAATGAGGCGATCACCTCATCACAAAGGTAGCCCACTTGTAACTGCATCTAATGCAGTTGCAATCATGATAATCAAGTGGCGTGAGCCCCACTCTCCAGACTTTCTTCTTGCATGAGGAAAAGACTTTTGGGAAAGGAAAAAAGGCTATGAGAGCTCATGATGGGCTAGGAGGCTTAAGGGCAAGGGAAAGCTAAGGAATAAAAGAGAAAAAAAGAGAGAGAAGAAGGGAGGGGGGGTGAACAAAAAAAAGAGGGGAAGCAGCTTTGAAAAAAAAGGGAGAAAAAAAAGAGAAGGAAGAAAAAAAATGACCTGAAGAAGGGGAGGAAGGTTGAAGAAGAGGAGGTCCACTTTCCCACAAGAGAAGAGGGAAGAAACTTGTGTCAATAAGAGATACTACATCCTAGCAAAGATCTCAACCAAACCAGCTCTAAGGGCCTCTCATTTTGGTATAAAACCTGCATTTAAACTTGATATGTTCATCATTTTGTGTATTCTTGCTTATGTGTAACTGAGCTATTAGTACATTTTAGGTTTATCTCTAGTGTGTCATGTTTGATATCTCATTTCATTTATGGATCTTTGAATATTTTTGCATGTAGTCGCAGTATGATGAGTGTAGGGTGTGGATATGCATGTTTTGATTACTTAGAGTAGAAGTCTGCACACCTTGGGAGTCAGAGTCGGCTTGGTGGTCAGGCGATGCCTCTTCACAGAGGCGTTGCCTCATCTCAATGAGATGATCGCCTCATCAATGAGGCGATCGCCCCATTGACAGGCTCTTAGGGAGCCTATCTTTTGTGTGTGTGTGTTACCTGTTTTGTCTCGGGCCTATAAGAGCCTTATTGATGAGGCGATCTCCTCATCAATGAGGCAATCGCCTCATCCCAATGAGGCGACCGCCTCATTGGCAGGGTTAACTTGTTTCCTTCTTTGTTTCGTTGTTCATTTGCTATGATGCCTGCTTTAACATGTCCCTTTTTGACCTTAAACATGTCTGTATGATTGCATAGTGGTGATTATCTTGATTGTTCGATATTTTCTTTAACTTATAATGTGACAACCTCTTTGTAGGATCTCTTTATAAATGTCGTTATACGTGATTCCATTTTTTGTAAAGAGAAAGGCTAATCGTGTGATATTTGTAGGAATTACTTCATAATTTCTGTGATCAAGCAATCACTTTTGCTATTTAACCTTTGTATATTGCCGTCTTTATGTTATTTTAATAGTTTATTTTCGGTATATGTTTGGTTTATTTTCTGTATATTATTTTGTTTATTTGGTTTAAAAGCGTTGTAATCCTTAATCCCTTCCCCCTATTTAATTTTGAATGTATGGTTATAAATTATTATTTATTTTATTTACTGTGTTTTTTGAATGTTGGGACATAAAGGCATGAAATTGGACTAATGTGCAAACTCGGACTTAATTATAAAATCTGGCAATTATCCGAAGGCAATTTCATTACTTGTGGTAAATGAGGAAATAATTAAATAATTAAATGGTAATAAAATGCAAAACACAAATGGAGGCCAACCGCAATGTTGGGTGAGCATTCAAACGCTCATACCCAATTTCCGAACCTGATATCTGATGACGGCTTCTGGGAACCTCTGTGGGATCCAGTTGCTGTAAAGTGTGTCCCGGCTTTTATCCGGGTGGCGACTCCATCTCCGAATAGGCCTATGACCTATATCGTATTTCCTAGTGGGCCTTGAGCCCACACAGTGCCGTGGTCGCCAAACACTGGGGCGCGCGCTAAACCCCGCCGCCTACAGTGGCGACTCCACTGGGGATAGAGAAACTGATTCTAGTGTTTTGCATTTTATCATCTTTAATTATTTTCTTATTTCTTCCTGCATTTATGCATTCACTACACAGTTTGCATACAATGAGCACTTCGGTCCTGAATAAACCCGACAATAGTTAGTACTTCGCTACTTATGTTTCACTCAAACCTGGTGGTGGAATATTTGATTATTGTCACTCACGACATGTACTAATCCACGTTGTTTGACCCTTGAGTGGGGAGACATATATGGATGTATATCGTTGTGGGAGCTGAAGCCTTTTTACCTAATACTCAAGCCCATGTAATGACTTAGCAACTATCCTTAGGAATTTTCCACATGCATTTGTACTATGCCATATAATGGACCCTTAAAATAAATCTGGAGCCCATCAATAAGCAGTCCAAAATAAAATGGGCCCTTGTGTCAGACCAAAGCCTATTATAAATAAGCTAGTCAATAAAAGCCTCTCATGCCTACTCATAACCCATTTCAAATGGGCTTTGACAAGCAAGTTTATGGTGCTAAGGATCTTGGCTCATAGAAAGTGGACTCGAGCTTTATTTAAAGGGACCATTACTTGTTTGAATCATTTTGAGAGTTTTCTTGCATATGTCGATTTTATTATCCCCCGCTGATAATTAAAACCCAGGCCAAAAATCCTAGGACATGATACTCGCCATTGAATACATGTGTGGGAGAAATAAGGGCAGAAGTTTGCACGTTTAAGTTCCATGTTTTGATCTTGTATATCTTTTCGTGTGTGACCTTTTTGTTTCTAAATATAACAGACTTGCATATCATGCATACATGTCATGCATCATTCTAACCAGCTGTTTTGCAGTGCCATAGATCCTTCAAGCTCAACAGGGTGGGTTTGAACTAGTTCAGGTCATTTGATCCGAAATTCAGAATTAGGAATGGCAAGAGGGTTTGATCCAGAAGCATTTGGGGCACGGTGGAAAGAAGAAGTAATAGCGGAAACCCGGGCTATGATGAGGGAAATGATGGGGGAGATTACTAAGCTCATCAGAGAAGGTCAGCCAACACAGCCACCTAATGCATCGCCAATCGATCCGGTCGACCTTGACGAGGAAATACCGATTAGGGGAAGGGAAGAAGATGATGTAACAGTATTAGCCAATCTGGGGAATCAAAGAAATGTCATCCAAGCTGAGGATGTGGGTCAGACCAAGTGGGCTAAGAATATGACCAGAGTGATGAACCAAATGCAAGTGATGATGAAGGAGAAGGGTATGGTCGCCCCCCTAGATTACGATCTGAATTTGGAAAAGGGTGATGAACCGCTGCCCCGTAAGTTTAAATTCCCAGACATGAAGAAGTACACTGGTGCTGAGGATCCCTATTTGCATTTGAAGCAATATGTAACATACATGAAGGCTACTGAGCTAACTGAGAGCCAAATTGTTAAGCAGTTCCCTATTTCACTAGAAGGAGCGTCGATTTGTTGTTATTACACCTTGGAACTGCATGTTCAGTCGAATTCGAAAGAATTGTGCACTGCTTTTGTTAAGCAATGTGGTCTCAATGTCCAACTAGAAGTGTCCTTGAGAGATTTGCAGAATACCAAGTAGAACTTTAGCTAGCCTTTTGCTGATTACCTGACTCGTTGGAGGGGAAAATTGTCCTTGATGAGGCATAGGCCAGCTAAATCCGACCAGTTGGTCTTGGCAATAGAAGGGTGTGTTCTCGTATTATCTAGGAAATTGAGGTATCTAGGGATCAGAAATTTTGAAGAGTTATACAGATTTGGGGTCCAGAAAGAATCAGATTTGGCCTAAGAGAAGAAATTCTTCGGAAGAGGTTCTGGGGGCAAAGAGGGAGCTAGCTCGAGCAGTAATGTTTAGATTCATGCTATTCGACCACCGAGCAGTTAGAAAACTCGGAGATTTTCTAATCTGGGATGTCCTATGTCCAAAGTCCTCGATAAGCTCATTGAGAAGAACCTGTTATGACCTTTGCCTTCGCAACAACCCTTACCTGGAGCCAACCCAAAGCTTTTTTATAAATTTCATCAAACCATCGGGCATGACACGGACAGTTGCACTCGGTTAAAGCATGAAATCCAAGATTTGATAGACTCAGGTAAAATCACCGACCCAAAAAACAGAAAACCAAACACTCAAACTAACCCATTACCCAATTATCGAAATGTACACCTCCTAACCCATCCATTCTGATGGTCAACTCTGGCCTAACAGAAGAACAAGTCCTAAACTCCTTTATTGATGTCTCTCATAATTCCCGACAACTCAAGCCCGAAAATCTGAGAACAATCGAACAACCCACAGAGTTACAAGTGCAAGTCTTGGACATATAGAGTTTCGATGATGAAAGCAAAGAACAAGTTGACCTATGGGACAACGAGGGGTGTAAGCAGAATCAGTCCATGGGGAAGGTCAAAGAAAAGGGAAAAGGAACCGAGGCTACCAAGACTGGGCCCAAAAAGGTAGGAAATGCAAGGAAGGGAAAGGGGGTAGAACCAAGCAGAGGGACCATTGCTAGTGTTTGGGAGTTACGCATGCATTCTAGGGATCACAGGGAAGCCCTGGTCCTAGCACTAGACCAAAGGAAAATTTCCACTAGTTCCACTCCAAAATAGATGGTTCAGTCACTAACGGAAACTCCTCAAGGAATGATAACTTTTTCCAATGACGATCTGCCTCTAGAAAGGAGAGATCACCACAAGGCCCTATTTATCAAAGTCGAGGTAAAAGGGAAGATGACCTGTTGCGTGATGGTTGATAATGGTTCTGCCATCAATGTGTGTCCATTGAAGATTCTGCCAAAGCTGGGGCTGATGATAGCTGACTTAAAGCCTTTTGAAGTAGTTATCAAGGCTTACGATGACACCAAAAGATCTGTGGAGGGAACTTTCAGGGCGTTAGTCAGAACAGGGCCTATAGAAGTTTGGGTTGACTTGCATGTGCTTGATATCCCGGTGACCTTTCCTATTTTATTGGGAAGGCCATGGTTTCACCCCCTGGGTGGCGTTCCATCCACTGTTCATCAAAAGGTTAAGTTTCCACACGAAGGGAGGGTTGTCACCATCTCAGCCAAAACTAAAGTCATCATAGCCGCACTGAAGTTGATCCCCAAGGAGATTTCCCTTAGCCCTAGTTTTGAAGTCTGTGTGATTTATGAAGATGAGATGGATGAAAGGGTTCTGAGAATGATGCGCAATATGAAGTTTCTGCCCGGCATGGGATTAAGGAAAGATCAGAGCGGACATTCAAGGTTTGTGGGGAACAAAGTACCTATTTTGAAGCATGGGTTAGGGTTCAAAGAGGTTGACAAAGCTAGGAAAGGGATGGGTATGTCGAACCGGTCTGAAGAAAAGGAGGAGGAAACTGAGGCTAGAAAGAAGACTCTGTGGGAAATCTTTGTAAAGGAAGGCATCGGGGATTTATATAATGGGACTCTGGAACCTCTTCTGGTGGCTGGGGAAGGGGTTCGAGATATTTGCCAAATTTGTGAACAAAGCCGAGGAAGCTGCTATCGAAAAGGCCCCTACTGAGGAGCTGGTACTGGCTGAAGAGGAGTCTAAAGAGACTGAAGCTACTTCAGGGCAAAAGGGCGTTGATGATCAGAACAAAGACCTAGACTTTGAGACCTACATCCTCGATTCTATTATAGATACCTTTTATGATGACTGTGATGTTTCTCTTGCTTCTTTGTTTGAGACTGACGATCTTTTCTTTTCGAAAGTGAATGCAATGAAATCTGAATTTGCTTATTTGTGTGATGTATTCCCTAATGGTTATTTTGTTTGTGATGATCATTTCATGCATATGTTTGACATTAATTCTACGTAAACCGAATCATTTAATTTAGGCACAAACGATAATCCTAAAAATATATTGCTTACTTCTGGTTTAACTCATGGTGAGAGAGAAAAAATAGAAGAAATCTTAAAAAAGAGACAGAAAGTATTTGCTTGGGGTTATGAAGACACGCCCGGGATTGACAGGGAGATCTCAGAACACAGAATCCCCACATACCCTTACATAGCGCCAATAAAGCATAAGCAAAGGAGGTTAAGGCCAGAATGGGCTCTTCTGGTTAAGGAAGAAGTCAAAAAGCAACTGAAGGCAAAGTTTTTAGAAGTGGTAGAGGACACTCAGTGGTTAGCAAATATAGTTCCAGTTCCTAAGAAGGACGGAAGGGTCATAGTGTGTGTGAACTACTGAGATTTGAATAAAGCCTTCCCTAAGGATGACTTTTCCCTACCACATATTGACAAATTAATTGATAGTGTGGCTTCCAATGCAATGTACTCTTTTATGGATGGATTTTCAGGATACAATCAAATCATGATGGCAGTAATGGATAGGTTGAAGACATCATTCATCACCGAATGGGGCATGTATTGTTACCAAGTGATGCCTTCCGGGTTGAAGAATACGGGGGCCACTTATCAGAGGATGGCGACTGCCTTACTGCATGACATGATCCATAAAGAGGTCGAAGTGTATGTAGATGATATGATGGTGAAATCTATAACTAGGGAAGGGCGTTTGAAGCACTAGATAAGTTTCTGGCCAGGGCAGAAAAGTATAATCTCAGGTTGAACCCGAAGAAGTGTGTTTTTAGGGTCACATCTGGGAAGCTGTTGGTACACATTGTCAGTAAAAAAGGAATAGAGATGGATCCAGATAAAATTAGAGCAATTAGGGACATGCCTACGCCAAAAAAATGAAAAAGAGGTCCGAGGGTTTCTGGGGCGCTTACAGTATATCAGTAGATTCATAACCAAACTGACAGCTATCTGTGACCCTATCTTTAAGCTTCTAAAGAAAGACCAACCTGTTGTGTGGAACGAGAAGTGTCAACAGGCTTTTGAAACTATCAAGGATTACCTAATGAATCCCCCTGTCTTACAACCGTCGAAACCAGGTAAGGTCTTAATCCTGTATCTGGCGATTGAAAAGGATGCAATGGGGGTGATGCTAGCGCAGGAAGGCGAAGGGAAAATGGAGCACGCTGTATATTACCTAAGTAAGAAGCTCTTACCCTATGAAGCTACTTACAGTTTAGTAGAGAAGACTTGTCTAACAGTGATCTGGGCAATGAGGAAACTCCGACACTACTTCCAGTCGTATAAGGTGCAAGCAGTTTCCAAACATGATCCTCTTCGGTACCTCCAATAGACTCCATCTTTTACGGGAAAATTGGCTAGGTGGCTCGTTTTGCTCACAGAATTTGATATAGAGTATATGGCCAAAAAGACAATAAAAGGAAGGGCAGTAGCAGACTTTTTGGCGTAAAGCCCGATCGGGGACACCCAAGAGTGGAAGCTGGAGTTCCCTGATGAGCATTTAGGGGCGATAGAGATACAAGATTGGGAAATGTACTTTGACTGAGCTCTCAACAACAAAGGAGTTGGGATAGGAGTAATTTTGGTTATGCCAGAAGGAGAAATGATCTCGATGGAAAAAAGGCTCAAATTTGAAGCAACCAATAACCAAGAAGAATATGAAGCCTGCATCTTTGGCTTAGAAGCATTGTGTAGTGCAGGGGCGGAAAATGTCACTGTTTACGGGGATTCCATGCTGGTTATAAAACAAGCCACCAAAGAATGGGAGATAAAAGAAGACATATTACGGCTGTACTAGGAACACTTGACCACCATTCTGTGCTCCATCACACAATGTAAATTCATTTATTTACCGAGGGAAGGAAACTAGGTAGCTGATGCCTTAGCCACATTGGCCTCTATGTGGGAAAGTGGGAAGCAACCAGAGGCCAGACCCTTAATCCTCACAAAGTCTCGATCCCCCTATTATGAAAAGGTGAGAGTAACGCCAATTGATGTCACTGAGAAACCTTGGTTCTATGATTTATAAAAGTATCTGGAAACTGGGCAATTCCCGGATGATGCTGATAAGAAAGAAAGGATATCCCTACAAATGTTGTCTCAATAGTTCATAAGCCATGGGGGGATGTTATACAAAAGAATGCCAGTCGGGCTACACCTCAGATGTGTCAACAAGGTTGAAGGTCAGAAGCTCATGGAAGCAATTCATGAAGGGGTGTGCGGGCCACACATGAATGGGACTGTCTTGGCAAAGAAAATAGCCCGTCAGGGGTATTTTTGGCTCACTATGGAAGCAGATTGTGTTGGATTTATGAAGAAATGTCACAGTTGCCAAACATATGGTGATGTTAACCACCTACTATCTATGGAACTTCAAGGAATGACATCTCCTTGGTTGTTTGTTATATGGGGGATTGACATCATAGGGGAGATAAGGCCAAAGGCAACTAATGGTCATCGGTACATCATCGTAGCCATCGACTACTTCTCCAAGTGGGTTGAGGCTGAATCTTATGCTACTGTGGGGGCAAGGCAAATGTCGAGATTCATCGAAAAGAACATAATCTGTAGGTTTGGTCTGCCACACCATATAATCACAGACAACGGTGTTCAGTTTCGAGTAAAGACGGCCATGCTACTAAAGGACTATAAGATTGACCATCATAGATCATCTCCATATAGGCCACAGGCAAACGGAGCGGTAGAATCAGCAAATAAGAATGTGAAAAAGATTTTGGCTAAGATGCTGGAAAATTACCGAGATTGGGCTGAATACTTACAATTCATGTTATGGGGGTATCGAACTACTGCTAGAGCCTCGACAGGGGTCACTCCATACTCCTTAGTTTATGGGTGTGAAGTAGTTTTGCTCGTAGAGGTCGAGATAAGGTCGTTGAGAGTCCTTCTGGAATCCAAACTCCCCAAGTATCAGTGGATTGAAAGTCGGTTGGCCCAACTGACACTGTTGGACGAAAAGAGGATGAAGGCTATGTATCATTCTCAGCTGTATCAAAGAAGAATAGCCCGTGCCTACAATAAGAAGATCAAGCCAGGAAAGATTTGAGAGGGGGATCTGGTGTTGAAACTCACAAGATCAGTCATGACCGATCCTTGAGGAAAGTTTAAGCCTAACTGGGAGGGACCGTATCTAGTAAAGAAACTGTTTTCAAAAGGCTCTGCCATTTTGTCTGACATGGAGGGAAACGAGTTCAAAGAACCCATCAACCTAGACAAACTCAAGAAATGCTTTCTGTAAAAAGTCTTGCTAGGGAGAAAACCTCAAAAAGAGGCTGTCTAGGCAAAAATTAGAGACCAAAAAGAAAAAAAGAAAAAAAGGAGTCCTGCTGGACTGAAAACCTCGAAAGAGGCGGTCCAGGCAAAAGTTAAGGACATATAAAAGGGGAGAGAGAGGTGCAAAATGGTTAGTTGGAAAACTTGCAAGGGCAAGCCAACTAATAACATGAGATGTACCAGAAGCGAAATGTATATGCGTTTTGTGCTTAAATGAAATGAAATGGATTGCTTTAATTATCGTTAAACATTGCATAATGTGTCCATTATAAGTCGTTTAACTAGTATAAAAGGGAAATTACGTCTAACAAAAAGGAAAACAATGACTTCATTCCATGAGCTAGTTTTGCCTTCTCTTCTTTTGTTGCCTACCCTGTGAACTTAACATCTGTAATTCTCTTGTCTTTTTATATTTAATAAACTCGTCTCTTTCTATCTATTGTAAGTGAACCCATGCTTTGTAATGATCATCGGTGCTCTAATCACCATCGTAGCTTAAGTTTTTTTTAATGACTCTTCGAGGCCAAGTCACCACCAGGTGGTCTAGAAAATTCTGAGAACGCGGCCCTAGCTCGAATTCATGAATAGGCTCCATAATCAGTTGTTTATGACCATATTGGCGACAAAGGCGAGCTGGATTGTAGAAAGTGGCAAAATGGAGATCGGTAATCAGGACGTAATACGTATAAGACCAGAGGGTCACATGCTGCAAACCCCACCAGGGACACATCCAGTGAATTAGTGTATCAGGGAATGTTGATAGCCAGCTGTAAATGTCCGTAGGGATGGGATGTAGTTTCCTTGTTGGATAATGTTTGGCTTGATAATGCCTAATGTCTTGGGGAGGTTTGATCAAGCCTAAATTTTCATAAAACAACATATGTGGGACTACAAATGGTTAGATACAGGCGGTATTGGTAGTTGAAAGAAAAGGGGGGCAACGGGAAACTTACCTCTAGCAAAAAGGGGCTTCCAGAGAATTATCGCGTCCTTATGAAGTCATCCAATCCAATGATGGTTTCTGCTAAGATGAGAGGGAAGGGATTGAGCCTTGATTCCACTTGGTCGAGGATGGAGAAGATCTTCATATCGCAATGCCCTGAGGGGGAAACCAACAAAAATTGAGCATACAAATAGAGGGCTAACATACGAGGCCAGTAAGTTTCCCCTTTCTCCACAATTATGATGACTTCAAGGAGGGACTCCAATTTGATTTCTGAGTCAGAGATACAGTGGAAGGAAGACCGAGGTGGAAGATTGAACATGCGTGCCATTTATTATTGAATGGAACGAGAATCCGGGTTTTCAAGAGCAGGAATTGCAAGTTGGCAAGTAGAATCTGTATGATGACCAAGAATTTCCTCGAATTCCTCTGGTACGGGGCATATTTCTATCATGTTGAGCCAAAAAATATGTTTCTGGGGTCCCAAAATTGAACCATAGCATGGAGAAAAGGGTAATTGATTCTCCTAGTATGGAGTGATTTGAAGACCGCAAGATGGAATGGCTCTAAATCGGCCCAAGACTTGTTGTCCAACCCTTTCAGAATCGACTGTAAGGACCTCAGACTTTGTTCTGTCATGTTTATGACTTTTCAAAGACACTTAGAGAGAGAAAAATAGAAAGGGGAGGATGAAAGGGATTCGAGAATTAGGTCAAATGCAGAAATGAAGGTTTTATAGGGGATGGACTGCCTGCTGTTGAGGTGGCCACCTCATCGATAAGGCGATTGCCTCATCAATGAGGCACCGCCTCAGCAGCATGAGGCGATCACCTCATCAGCAGCACAGGCCGGTTGTGTTTCTTCAGATCGCACAGTCTAACAGGTGGAGCAGTTACGTTACACATGCAAACGGTGAAATCAACTCACATATGAAGGAATAAGAAAAGCAAAACAAATGAACTTAATCGAGGAAAATGTTGAATTCTGCAAGCATTCTATTAAAAAAAACAACAATAAAATTATGTGTTCGCTACTCAGAGACTACACAATTTTTTTAATATGGGAACGTCAAGCATCTGATCCCATACCCTTAGGGTCATCTTCTCCCCCGGCATCGTTGCCGCTCCCATCTTCGTCCTCGTCATCCTCATCAATCTGGAATACATTAATCTAATGCTCAAGAGTAGTGATCCTCGCCCTGCTAGCCTCATCTCGATCCTGTTCAAACAAATCACAGGTTAGTAAACCATGCAAGCATGCATATATGTAGGAAATAATGAAATTCTTACCCTCCACTGCTGGGTGACCTCTAGCATGTAGTCTCTCTGGGCCTCTATCATGCTGTACATATACAGGCCCTGCTTCAATGAAATCTACATTATCAAAATAAAGATTAGAACTAACAGTTGGTTTGAGAATTATAGTGAAAACAGGTAAGGGAAAAGAACATACGTGAGTAGCACCGACAGGAGTGCATATAGGGGTTAGGTCCTCGTCCAAGGCCAGGAACTGGCATGATAACTCTCCGAGGGGAACCTAACATCGAGCTAGAGGGTTAAGGACATGGATGAAGCTGCCTGGGGCAAACTCAGAACCGGGGGCAGTAGTCGGTATGGCTCCCTCACCGGCAGTAGAAGTCTCCTCCCTGCTCGGATCCAATCGACTCCTCAAGGGCTCTCTCTCCCGCACTCGGGACCTAACCGGGGCTACGGGCCTAGCAGGAGCAACCTGAAGACGAAAATAGGAGGAACATGTTAAGAATCCAATGAATTTGCAAAGAAAATGAGGACTTGTAAGGATTTACCTGAGAAGTAGAAGCGGCCTGGAAGGGGACCGTCAGTAGAAGGTGGGTGCAGATGAACTCTGCATACTGGCTCTTCACGCGAACTGTGTGGTCCACAGCTGGTGAGCCTGCAACAGCCTGAGTGAGGTCATCGCCCTCCAGCTTATGAGCCCAAAGCATACTGTCAGGAGGGGACCTGGGGACCCGCCTAGCCCTAACGCCTACCTTCCAATTTAGGACCCGCTCTCCCAAGTACTAAGCTCGATACCTTAGGCCACAAAGGAGTACCCTCTTTTGGGCTAAAGGCCTGGAGTGAGTCATCTCGATGGTCCAAGTGTCCTCGAACCCCCACAAGTCATTTCGGATCTACAGGAAAAGAGAGATGTCAATATGTAAGTAAATTGAATGTGAATAATTCACTTATGAGTAGGTTTGTGCTTTACAGGTACCATATCCTGTGTCAGCGAGTTCAGGTGCTGCCTATGGATGTGAACTCATGCTAGATGCCTCTTCATGACGTGGCTAGTGCCCCACCTGCTAAGGGCCGGGAAATGGTCTCCCAGCCGGGTAACGCCCATAAGCAACTCTAGCTCCAGAGCCTAAACCTGAAAAATAAAACAAGAGAAGTTGAGAAAACTGATGTAAGTAATGGGAGTCAGAGCAAAAGAAAAAAAGAAGGGGATCATGACATATCAGAATAGCATGCCAAAGCCACAAAACCTCTTAGCCCCTCAGACCACCTCGTCCATGCTCCGGTATAAGTACGCCAGGGCACAACTACCCCAATCGAATGTAGGAATCTGGTCAAGATCCCGAAGGGCTGGTAGGAACATCAGATCAATAGAGCTGGCAGTGTCAGTAAAGAGAGTGGTACCAAGCAGGTAGAGCAAGAAGGCCCTCACCACCAGTCAATCTCAAGGGGAGAGGTCATCGTTGCGGCCTGGTCTCGAGTGTAGAAGCTCCTGATTGAGTCCAACTTAAGGGAATGAGTCCCCTTCATGTCAGGAGTCATCCCTAAAAGCCGCTCAATATATGCAGCCTTATCCGGAGACAGCTGATGTAGACTCACATCGAAAGGAACAGGATCCCAGCGCAGGAATTCCCGTGATGGCAGCAAACGATACCAGGTTTAGAGTAAGCTCGCCGAATGGGAGGTGGAAGGTGTGGGTTGTATCAAACCACCTCTCCATCAGGGCATGAAATGGCTGGTAGTTCGTGCGCCCTTGCTCGAATGGAAGTGAGAGTATGAAGTCCTTGAACCCTGTCTCCTGAATCTGGTCCCTCTGCTCATCAGTCAAATCACTGAAAAAGACCCGGGCTCCATGGAAATTCCCAGCACCCTTGAATGTCTGAGCATCATGCTGCAATAAAGAGATAGGGAAGTAAATTTTATGTGTTTTGTGGTCTCAAGGAGAATTTTAGAATGAATGTACATGTAAATGGTGAAGTTCCTCTCTGTTGATGAAGCGATCACCTCACCTTAGAGGCAATCGCCTCATCACAGAGGCGATTGCCTCATCAAAGAGGCGATCGCCTCTATACAGCATAGATGGGGGCAGTGTCAATTTTTGACGCAATAAAGCATAAATTCTATGGTTTGTTTGATTAAATAAATGTCCTAGAATGATAATTATGCAAGATTAATCCCTAACCCGATGTAATTTTGTAGGGAATTTTAGGGTACTAACCTCTCAAGATGCAGAAGAGTAGATGTGAGACCCTAGGTCTGCCAAAAGTGGAATCGAGTCTCCACGGGTCAATCCCAGACTCTTAGAAGCACTAATGAGAGGTGAGATATGATCCCACTGAGGTACAGGGGGTGTTATGTCATTCTCCATCGACTGAAAAGTGGGGAGAGATGCAAAGAGTATAAGAAGTATAAGAAAAAGAGGAAAAGAAAAAAGGGAAAAAATATAATGGAAGGGAGAAAGGACAAAAGGAAAAGAGTGTTTTTATAGCAAGCAGGAGCGTAGGGTTTCCCCTAAAAAAAAAGAATGAAAAAAAATGATGATGAATGAATGACGGTGATGAGAATGATGGGTGGAAGTTAGTACTGCATACTAGGGAGGCAGAATTAAGAGAAAGGATCTTTAAGAGGCCAAAGCTCAAAGACAGGGATATTCAAGTTTGAATCCCCGAAGCTCAAAGACAGGGCTATTCGGGTTTGAACCCCCGAAGCTCAAAGACAGGGTTGTTCGGGTTTGAATTCCCGAAGCTCAAAGACAGGGCTATTCGGGTTTGAATCCCCAAAGCTCAAGGACAGGGCTGTTCGGGTTTGAATCCTCGAAGCTCAAGGACAGGGCTATTTGGGTTTGAATCCCCGAAGCTCAAAGACAGGGCTGTTCGGGTTTGAATCCCCGAAGCTCAAGGATAGGGCTGTTCGAGTTTGAATCCCTGAAGCTCAAAGACATGGCTGTTCGGGTTTGAATCCCCGAAGCTCAAAAATAGGGTTGTTCGGGTTTGAATCCTCGAAGCTTGAAGATAGGGCTATTCGAGTTTGAATCCCTGAAGCTCGAAGACAGGGCTGTTCGGGTTCAAATCCCCGAAGCTCAAAGATAGGGTTGTTCGGGTTTGAATCCCTGAAGCTCAGAGGATCGACATGACTGTTCGGGTGGTATCCCCGAAGTCAGAAGCGAAGGACAACTGGGCCAGGACAAGCTAGAAGTCTATGTCCCTAGAGGAGTGATAATCAGACTAGGAAAATCTGAAAACCACATCCCCAGTGAAGATCGGGCCAGGAAAACCCGAGAATTAAGTTTTAGTGTTGTGAAGATCGGGCCAGGAAAACTCGAGAATCAAATTCCAATGTTGTAAGGGCCGGGACAGGAAAACCCGAGGTTAGTAATTTTCAAATATCTCTATCAAATATTAATGAGTGGCTGATTGGGCCAGGAAAACCCGAGGATCACGGTCACGTTTCAGAATTAAAGAATTCATCTCTCGGGTGAGACCCGAGAGTCAGGTACGTTTCTTACTTTATTGTTCAATTGTTGTTGTGCATGTGATTTTTTGAAAAATGGTCATTGCATGCATTTGATTTTTTGAAAAATCAGGGGGCAAACTGTAGACACCCGATTCGGTCGGGCTGTGTTAGGGGACGAATTAGGGTTGCTCAGTTTGACCGACCCGTTGTCAAGCCCAATGATGAGAATGTGAACTTGGACATGAGGATGAAGCCTGAATCTCTAAATGGAAAATGGACTTGAAAATCCAAAGCCTAGAAAACCCAAACTTGAGCCCAACTACCCAAGTTTGGCCTAAGCCCGCTAGGCCTAGTGCAGGCCTGGGCCAAAGGGGTACCGCCTCAGTGTAATAAGGCGATCGCCTCTTTGGTAGCTGCCAATGAGGCGATCACCTCATCACAGAGGCGATCGCCTCACCGATGAGGCACCGCCCCTCTGGCAGCCCACTTGTAACTGCATTTAATGCAGCTGTAATCATGACAATCAAGTGGCACGGGCCCCACTCTCTGGACTTTCTTCTTGTGTGAGGAAAAGACTTTTGGGAAAGGAAAAAAGGCTATGAGAGCTCATGATGGGCTAGGAGGCTTAGGGGCATGGGAAAGCTAAGGAATAAAAGAGAAAAAAAGAGAGAAGAAGGGAAAGCTAAGGAAAAAAGAGGAGGCTTAGGGGCATGGGAAAGCTAAGGAATAAAAGAGAAAAAAAGAGAGAGAAGAAGGGAGGGGGGGTGAACAAAAAAAAGAGGGGAAGCAGCTTTGAAAAAAAAGGGAGAAAAAAAGAGAAAGAAGAAAAAAAATCCTGAAGAAGGGGAGGAAGGTTGAAGAAGAGGAGGTCCACTTTCCCACAAGAGAAGAGAGAAGAAACTTATGTCAAGAAGAGATACTACATCCTAGCAAGGATCTCAACCAAACCAGCTCTGAGGGCCTCTCATTTTGGTATTAAACCTGCACTTAAACTTGATATGTTCATCATTTTATGTATTCTTGCATATGTGTAACTAAGCTATTAGTACATTTTAGGTTTATCTCTAGTGTGTCATGTTTGATATCTCATTTCATTAATGGATATTTGAATATTTTTGCATGTAGTTGTAGTATGATGAGTGTAGGGTGTGTATATGCATGTTTTGATAACTTAGAGTAGAAGTCTGCATGCCTTGGGAGTCAGAGCCGGTCTGGTGGTCAAGCGACGCCTCTTCTCAATGAGACGATCGCCTCATCAATGAGGCAATCACCCCATTGACAGGCTCTTAGGGAGCCTATCTTTTGTGTGTGTGTGTGTGTTACCTGTTTTATCTCGGGCCTATAAGAGCCCTGTTGATGAGGCGATCTCCTCATCAATGAGGCGATCGCCTTACCCAATGAGGCGACCGCCTCATTGGCAGGGTTAACCTGTTTCCTTCTTTGTTTCGTTGTTCATTTGCTATGATGCCTGCTTTAACATGTCCCCTTTTGACCTTAAACATGTCTGTATGATTGCATGGTGGTAATTATCTTGATTGTTAGATATTTTCTTTAACTTATAATATGATAACCTCTTTGTAGGATCTCTTTGTCAATGTCGTTATATGTGATTCCATTTTTTGTAAAGAGAAAGGCTAATCATGTGATATTTGTAGGAATTACTTGATAATTTCTGTCATCAAGCAATCACTTTTGCTATTTATCCTTTGTATATTGCTATCTTTATGTTATTTTAATAGTTTATTTTCGGTACATGTTTGGTTTATGTTCTGTATATCATTTCGTTTATTTGGTTAAAAAGCGTTGTAATCCTTAATCCCTTCCCCCTATTTAATTTTGAATGTATGGTTGTAAATTATTATTTATTTTATTTACTGTGTTTTTTGAATGTTGGGACATAAAGGCATGAAATTGGACTAATGTGCAAACTCGGACTTAATTATAAAATCTGGCAATTATCCGAAGGAAATTTCATTACTTATGGTAAATGAGGAAATAATTAAATAATTAAATGGTAATAAAATGCAAAACATAAACGGAGGCTAACCACAAGGTTGGGTGAGCATTCAAACGCTCATACCCAGTTTCTAAACCTGATCTCTGATGACGGCTTCTGGGAACCTCCGTGGGATCCAGTTGTTGTAAAGTATGTCTCGGCTTTTATTTGGGTGGCGACTCCATCTCTGAATAGGCCCATGACCTATATTGTATTTCCTAGTGGGCCTCGAGCCCACACAGTGCTATGGTCGCCAAACACTGGGGCGCGCGCTAAACCCCCGCCGCCTACAGTAATGTCAAGCTATTTTAGAGATTTAGAGAAGGCTAGATTGCAGTTTCATAAAAGCTTACAATTGGTGCATAATGATGTAACAACTTGTCAATTGTTATCTGTATTAAATGATAAAGGAAAGGTTGGCGTTTTTATTATTTGTGATAGTAGTAAAGATGGCGTTGGTAGGTCTTCTAGCTATAGGAAGGTCGAAGAAAAAAAAAACCTCCCATTAGTGATGATGATGTGATAGAATATGAAGGATTGAAGAACAATGAGATTAGGACTAGGAGTGTAAAAGAATTAAGTGATAATGAGTTAGTTAATGTTGCCCTTAGTAAAGAGGATAAGGAATGCGAACAATACAATGAGGTGCTGATGATGATGAACTAAAGGGAGCTAGGGAAAACCTTAAAGCTTTGAATTCTTTAGGGAAGAAAATTTAGTATGGTTGTAATTATAGACCATGTAGGCTAAGTAATAAAATAGTTAGTGAGGGTGAAGCAATGGATGTGAATTAGGGGACCTTGAACTTTGTTCATAAGGTTGAAGGCTTATGTGAAGGTGCGGGTAAAGAGGGAGGGAAGGGGAAAGGGTAATTAATGGGTAAGGTTATGGGTAAGATGATAGGGAAAAAGGGCAATAAATGGAAAAAAATCTATAAAAGGGAAAAAATAAGAAAGTGAAGAATTAGAGCAAGGAAGTTTAGGTTGATGGTGAGTCAAATATAAGTTAACAGAATTTGTATGTTGACTCTGATAATTGTAGTTACATTGATACTGATGAGGAGGCAAGCATCACTAATGGAAGAAGGAGAACCAAATACCTTACTATAATCCAAGGGTACATGTTCCCAACTTTTCAATTGGCATGACATTTAAGGATGGAGTTGAGTTCAAAGACATTATCATAATATGAGATAATGACAAGGCATCAACTCAAACTTATAAAGGAAACCAAGCAATATGTGAGGATGCAATGCAAGAAAGGTAAATGCCTTTAGAAGATTTTAGGTTCGTTTGATCCAAAAACTAAAATTTTTAGGTTAATTTCCTTAATAATATGCATAATTGTAGCATAATAAACTGTAGTAGTAGGTTAAGTTACTACTAGCTTATTGATTATTTACCATAAAAGTTTTATAGCATCCCAAGTCTAAAGCTTCTTAAACTGCAATAGTTAGTTAAAAGTGAATTAAAACTTAAGGTTACCATATCACAGTGCTAGAGAGCAAAGAGAGTTTTGATAAAAGAAAGGTGAAAGGAAATGCTAAAGAGGAGTTTAGTAAGCTGTGGAGTTATGTGAAGGAGCTTAGGAACTCAAATGAAGGCTACGCCGTCATTTAAGAATGCAATGAAGATAATAGTTTCAAGCAAATTTTTATTAGCATTTAACTATAGTAAAAAAGGTTTTCTAACTGGTTGTAAGAGGGTAATTAGGGTAGATGGAGATTTTCTTAAAGGAATTGTGAAATGAGAGGTGTTGGCAGTAATAGGTCGAGATGCCAATAACCAGATGTATCCCATAGCATGGGGAATAGTGACTATTAAAAATAAAGAAAATTAGAGCTGGTTCATTAAAAGATTGCAATATGACCTTGGCTTTGGAGTAGGCAAGGGATGGACTTTCATTCATGATCCATGCATTGTAATCCATAAAAAATGTTATTTTATTTACAAAATTTCATTTTATTTATCATTTCATTTCAATTAGGAGTTGGTTGACAATCTGTGTTGATCAACTTAGTGTTTCATGCCTTCTTTAAGGGAGTTAGTTCTGGATGTAGAGAGGAGATGGTGTGCAACCCACTGTAATTCTAACTAACAAAAAAAGCACAGGGGACCTGACTTTGAGAAGCCTTATTGGATGTGTGTTTTTGCAATTAAAAAAGATGACTTTAAGAAACACATGGATGCAATGGCTGAGATGTCCCAAGAGGCACATGATAAAGCATTAGCCTCAATTCTGGTGCAGAGCCTTTTGTTATAGGCAAACACAGTATGAGTTGACTGATAATAACTTATGTGAAGTGTTTAATGGTAGGATTGTGCCAGCAAGAACTATGACTATAATTTCATGTTTAGAAGAAATTAGTTATGGAAAGGCTACCTTCTAATAAGGCCTTGTGTGATAGTTAGGTGAGTGAATTAGGTCTAAGAATTAGAAAGAAATGACACCTAAACAAAGAAGAAAGTTAGAAGTGTTCAATCATTTGGAATGGGGCAACTGTGTATGAAATACTTTATTATGAGGATAACTATGTTGTTAACTTAGATAAAAAAAGTTGGGTTTATTGTTCATAGGAATTGAGTGGCATAGCTTTTTATCATGCAATTTGTGCAACTTATAATAGATAAGAGCAGCATGAAGATTATGTGTCATTTTGGTACAATAAAGAGATGTATCTTAGATCTTATAGCTACATGATGACACTAATAGCTAGTGAGAAGTTTTGGCCAATAAGTGATGAACCTCCCATTACCCCTTCACCCTTCACAAAGATGCCAGGTAGACCTAGGATGCTTAAAAAAAAAGAAGAACATGAGAAAGGAAGTGGACAAAGATTGCACATAACTGGTAAATAAATGACATGTCAATACTGCTTTGGCAAAGGGCATAATAGAGTGAAGTGTCCAATTAGAAAAAAGGTTGAGGAATCAATACCACATGTATGATTTAACTAGAGTTGGGCTTTTCTTTATATATTCAATTTTCTTTTGTATTTGAATCAGGTGAATAAAGAGACTATAACCCATGTTGAAAATATTCCATCATCAAATCCAGTAAAAAAAAGGAAAGTAGAGTTAATAAATTTCTTATCAGGAGAGATACTAAAGCTGTAGTTCAGAAATAAGTACACAAAAATCTTTTTGTTTAGTTATGAAATTTTTAAAAAAATTATTTTTTAATTTGTGATGTAAATTATATAGCAGTCTACATCTAAAGGCAAAGAAAATGAACAAGAAAATTCCTTTATCAAGTAACTTAGATAAAGAGTTATTAAAATTATTAAAGGATGCCAGGGGAGGATAAAAACAAGCCAAACATAAGGAATAAAAAAAGGACTTCATCTTAATTATACAAGTTAATTCATTTTAATTATACAAGTCAATTGACGATGTGTGGAAAAGAAATCATAGGGCTAAGGACCTAATGGAGTTAGATTGTAGAATCTCCCAAATCTAAATTATACAATTCTAAATGTAAGTTAGCCATTGACTCATGTAATGTGTGCTTAATGTATGTTTGGTTAAATGTTATATGTGGTCAAAGAATAGAATTTCATGTCATGTGTGCTAAATGTATCTTTGTGAAGTGTTATTTTCAATTTGAAAAATTAATACTTTAAATGTGAATTCTATGAAGTGTTATGTGTGTAGTAATCATTTTGTGTTTTTTATAGCTAGGATCAAGGTCTGAGCAATACATCAACTATAAGTATGCATTAGACTCATAAAAAATATTATAGTGGGGACATATTGTTCATAGACTAAGTGTAGTTAGAGTAATATTATTTGGGTCAAATTAGGAAGCTCAGGATGTAGCAGTTAAAGATGCAGTAGTTAAACCTCAGGATACTTATAATCACAATCATAAATCCATAGTAAAAAAGAACTAACATAAATACCTAAAGAGGTAGTCGCACTACCATTATTCTTATTCAGATATGGCTTGCAATTTCTTTTCCAATGACCTAGTTCATTACAGATTTAGCATATTCCCTCCTTTGGTGGCTTTGCTTGGGTTCAACTTTGAATTTAGGTTTGGGCTTTAACTTAGGCTTCTGAAAGCCTTTGAAAGCCTTACCCTTGCCCTTTCTAACCTTTTTCATATGCTTTCCCATATTGACCATCAGAATATTCTTGGTTGTATTCTTGATGTTCTTTTTAACAATTTTAAGCATCCTATGCAACTCTAAAACAATTTTATCAATACTGTGCATATTGAAATTCATGATGAAACCATCATAAGCTTCAGGCAAAGACTAGAGAATGATATCAACAATCAATTTTTGTTCAATCTTGAGACCAAGTTTGTCTAAGTGTTCAAGATGACCCATCATCTTAAGAACATGAGGACTGGCAGAGCCATTAACAGTTAACTTGTAGGAGAGCAATGCCATGATGGTATTGAACCTTTTGATTATGGCTTTCTCTTAGAACATTTCCTTGAGATGGCCTATCATAGTATAGGCCTTCATTTCTATCGGCTGCTTTTGAAGCTCAGACTCCATGCATCCAACCATGAGACAAGTGACATCAACTGAATCATTAGGATGCTTATTATAAGAATCATTTTGTTCTTTAGGAGCATTAGCAGCTGGTTCCTCTGGGATGGGTTGATCAAGGATAAATTCCTTTCTTTCTTACCTAAGAATAATTCTTAGGTTTCTATACTAGTCAAGAAAGTTAGTCCCATTTAGCTTATCCTTCTCAAGGATTGATCATAGTGACATGGCAAGTGTAATTTTTTATGTCATTATCTATAACAAATATATATAGAGTACATTTAGTATTTTCATGAATGAGGCATAAGAAAAATCCCACTAAATTTTCATAAATTATAAACCCTCAAAATGATTTTAACAATTAAAATTTCTTAATAGGCTAAGATCCATATTTCACCCTACTTCAAGTAAGCTTTGGCTTATCACTTAAAGTGTGGCTATTTAAGTAGGTAATGCTTTACCATTTACATCTCATTTAATTCTTGGATAATTATTAGATATTGATATCACATGTTCTAACATATCCTATTAAATGTCTTAGGTCTAAAACCATTTTGATAACCTAGTTAAGTCTAACCAACTCAAACATATGGATATCACCATTATCCATTTTATCTTATTTAGATGGCTTTACACACAATGCTTTGGCATAACCTATATATATAGCAATCAAAATCTTGATAAGTGTTGATTAATGGGAGACATTTTAATGACTTTATATTAAATGAGGGTTTAGTTATTTTTATTGTATTTAGTTATTGTTATATTGCATAATATACATGGCATCATATGCATAACATAATAACATAATAAGATAAATGTGACATAGCATGGCCCATGTCTAAGCTCATCTTCATAAGCCAATACAAAGATCAAAGGTCAAACCTAGGTGATATCATAAATACAAGATTGAGCCTTTAATTTGGATCTCCATCTTCCTATGGAACTCCTTATTGGCTCCTACCTTCGATCTCCATCCTAGGCCTCCAACTTCAATTTTCACCTTTAGTCTTGATTTACATAACTTGTTGTAATTAAGACTATTCTATTACCATCAAATAAAATAAAATAATTACAACAAAAAAAATGACTCGCATGCCGTATTTGAAAATTACAACCCAATAAAATAAAATAATTAAATCCAATCATGTTGGTTTAAGGGCCATGCTATGCACTATACATTAAACAAATAAATACATATTAAATCATAATTCAATTTACATATCAATTTAATTATTATGTTGAAAAACAAATTGTGTGACAAATCCATTCAGGATCAAGGGTCAGCACCACTTATGGGGTCTATAGGGCAATGCCCTTGGTAAGGTCCGGAAGGTAGCGCCCCTAGCGGTGGTCCCGAAGGTAAATGATTTATCTAAACTCTTTGAATGAGTTGTTGTTAAAACCCTAAAATTCTTATAATTTCCATAATCAAATTACAGTCTATTGATATGTTCAAAATAGATAATTTTCTATTTAACATTTAAATAACTGCCAATAAAAACCCTAATTTACTAGTAATCATATTATAGAATAATCAACCCAGTATGAGAGTACTACATGGATAATTGTCATAAGTGATTCTCATCATAGTAGTATTATCTTAGTCCTCTAACAAGAGATCGACATGGTTTCCTGCATAATAAGTTTTTTATTTTGACACATCCTTACATCATCTTTAACCTGATGGTAAATGTTGGGATTTATGATTCAAATTGCAGTGGAAATTATGATTTTTAATCACAAACTCGAACTAAGATCCATGTTATTCGATTAACCAATTGATTTAGGGTTTCCAAAAACCTTATCATAAATGCAAGAAGAGGCAAGATTGCTAAAAGGGAGAAAGGGGGTTCACTCCGGTGACACCTTACCTTGAGCCTTTAATTATTTAGGTCGAATTAAAATGTCTCTAAATGAACACGTCCTCCATAAGTATCCACATGAACAACCCTTTCATCAAAATGAATGTGTGTGCTATCACCTTTTCTTGATTGTCTCACAACTCAAAAATTAAGAACTCTATGTTTTATTTTCTCAATAGGAGAGAAAACAAATTTAAGTGGTAGAATAATTATTTTGTGAAACCCTAGAGAATATGTTATATTTATAGACCTCTTAATTAGGGTTTCACTTACCAAAATGAATTTTTGGTAATTCCTCACCTACCAAAATGTTTTTGGTATATTCCATTTATTCCAATTATGATTTTATTCAAATACCAAATCAAAAATAATTTCCTATTTATTTAAGATAACTATTACCTTAAACAAACAAACAAATAAATAAACAAGCAAGCAAGCAAACAAACAAACAAACAAATAAATAAATAAATAAATAAATATATATAAATATATATATATATATATATATATATATATATATGAATGAGTGTTGAGAAAGAAGAATGAAGAACACAATGATTTAAAGAGTTCGGATTTAATAATAATCCTACGTCTCTACCTAACTTATCCCCAAGTTAGGATTTTTAATCACCTATAATCTTATTCATAAGATTGAGATTACACAATAGTTTTATGGCTCACTCTTGCAACCTTACAACTTGAGTTTTTAAGGCTTACTTAAAAATCAATTTACAAGTGTTTTCAAGGCTTATACTAAAATCAAATTCCTAAGTGTTTTTATGGCTAAACACTTAAATCAATTCCTTTAGAATAGAATCTCACTTCCCATTTCCTTAACCCCAGAAAATAGAAGAATAAGAATTTCTATTCTAACACTCACCAACTCTCACAAGAGTATATAATAACAAAATGAATTTTGAAAAAGTTTAGAGAGCTTTAATTGAATGCTTGAAAATATAGAATGAATAAACAAGTTTCTTAACCTCAAAATAATCTTTAGAGGTCATATTTATATTTGAGCAAAACAATTATAGCTGATGGAAGCAATAATTGTGTTCCCAATAAAAATAAAGTCCATTTGAATGAAATTTGGACTTATGAGCTGCATTTTGTTAGGTCCCAATTAGGATATCATCAGTCCCAATTGAGACAAGCATTATATAGCCATTATGGGACTTTGAATTTGAATTATTGCATTAGTCCCATTCAGGAGATTAATGTCCCAATCGGGATGTCATTGTCTCAACCAATGTCCCAATCGGGACATTGGATTAGGATTAGTTCTACCAAAAAATGAAGTTTATTAAAAATTGATCTACCATAGTCTCAGTCATGATATTCAATGTTCCAGTTGGTATATTCAATGTCCCGGTCGTGACCATGATAGGATTTGCACATTTTGTGCAATTTAGTCCCTATGTTGAGTCTGATCCAGATAGTGCTTTATGATGTCTTTTTGAGACTGAAGATGATTAAATTAGCCTTAACTTTCTTCATTAAAGTTATAGATAATTGTCTTTAGCTTTTTATATCACTTTAAATCACTTTAATTGAGCCTCTATAGCTTATGATATTGCTAAAATACTGAGAGCTACGCAACTTAAAATGAAAGCTGCATATGCTGACTTTGACTCAATATTTGCATACCCAAATGAGCTTAGATTTTGACAAGTAAGCTTAATTCAAAAAGGTTAGGATATTTAATTTAAAATTTATGAAGATCTCTTTCTCATTATAGAGCTTTAAGGATGTTGAAAAGCCTTCTTAAATCTTAAAGATCAAATTATCCCAAAAGACCACTATATATCCAAAAATGTATATTTTCGGTATATAATTCCTACAAACTTAGTTGAAATCATTAGAATCAAAATTGTTTATCAAAGACTAAAATTAGGAGTTTGATTATGCAAATGGTCAACTTATATATATATATATATATATATATATATATATATATATATATATATATATATATATATATATATATATATATATATATACACACACACACACATAAAATATTTATTTATTTCCATAGAGCTTTATTAGGCTTTGTAAACCTATATTCATTTTGGGCATGTTCTAAGTGTGTGACCCTATAGGTTTACATGACATTGGTAGTTGGCCTAAAAATCCCTATTTAGGCTTACAAGTGGCCTTTAACAAGACATTATGACTACCCAAGTCATGTGAAGGTTGATAATCTGAGATAACCTAATTTACAATGAATATTGTAATCCCTTTGTCACATGATATCTTGATTGAATATAAGGCATGGTTTTTGTCATCCTTATACAATTCAATCATATTATTTCTTAACTCCAAGTAGATTGAGAATGATGATGCTTTATCAATTCACTTTAGCATGGCCATGTATTTTCCTCAGTCTATCTTATAAAGGTGCCCATAGATATCTTACTCAGATTAAATGAAGGACAAATTCCTTCTCAATCACTCATATTCCTCATATAACTCATTTCATATCCAATACTAATCTATTTTATCATCCAGTTAAAGATAATGTTAGATTGTGTCAAAATACAAAATAGTTATGTGGAAATCCATGGTGATTTCAAGGTGTGAGGGCTAAATTAATATTACTGTGATAAGAATTACTTATAATAATTATCTATATAGTATTCTCATAATGGGTCAATCTAGTACATTATTTCTCATATAAGTACCTGTGAGTTGACTTAATATCTCATATTTATAATCAGTATAACATAATCATCAGTCAACACCATACTAGCCTTAATACATTATTATGACTATGGATAATTTGAATAGAACTCATATTTAATCTAAGGGTTTTACTATCAAGTCACATACCTGATGACCTTAGGAAGGATTGACTTTTCAAGTAATTATCATAACATAAAATGATAATGAAAATGCCTCTTTATTAATAAAATAATAAAGTCAAAACATGGTCATACATGATTGACCTAGTGTATATCACAAATAGTAAAATAGGTTGTGATTGGATATAGAATGAGAAATGTGAGTGATTAAGATGGAATTAGTCCCTCAGTTACTTTGAGAAAATATATATAAGCCTCTCGATGAGTTAGACTAAAGAGAAATGCATGGCTATACTAGAATGTATTAATAAAGAGTTATCTATATCAATCTATTTGGGATCGAGAAATAATATGATTGAACTAAGTAAGGATGACATAAACCATGTCTTATGTTCAACCAAGATATTGCATGATGAAAGGACTATAATACACACTGTGGATTAGGTTGTGTTGGATTATCGACCTTCACACAACTTGAGTAGTCATAATGTCTTATTAGAGGCCATTTATGACTTCTGGGCTAAAATGGGAATTTTTACCTTATTGCCAACATTATATGAACTTACAGGGTCGCACACTTAGAACATGCCTAAAGCATACTTGGGTTAATTAACCTAGTAATAATCTCTCTGAGAGAATAATATACATACACACACACATACACACACACACACACACACACACACACACATACACACACACACACACATATATATATATATATTTAGATTTATATATTTATTTAATCTTATGTAGAGATAATTATTGGGCTAATTAATCCAAGTCTACTTTGGGCCTGTTCTAAGTGTGTGACCTTGTGGGTTCACACAATGCTAGCAGTGGGCCTAAAATTCTCATTTTAGCCCACAAGTCATAATTGGTCTCTAACAAAATATTATGATTACCCAAATTCTGTAAAGGCTGATAATCCTATATAACCTAATACACAATATGTACTATAGTGCTTTTATCACTTGATATCTTAATTGAACATAAGGCATGGAATATGTCATCCTTATATTATTTAATCATATTATTTATCGATTCCAAGTAGACTGCTACTGATAACTCTTAATCTGACATTGATAACACTTTATTAACTAATTCTAGCATGGCCATACATTTTTTCAGTTTCACTCATCAAGTGGCCTATAGATATCTTCTCATAATTGATAACGGACAAATTCCATCTTAATTACTCACATCCCTCATATAACTTATTTTATATCTAATCACAACATGTTTTATCATTTGGATAAAGATGATGTAGGGATGTGTCAAAATATAGAACTTATAATGTAGGAAACCGTGGTGATTTCAGGTTAGAGGACTCAAATAAGACTACCGTAATGAGAATTACTATAACAATTATCCATGTGGTATTCTCATAGTGGGTCGATCCAATACATCATTTTTCCAAATATGTACCTATGAGTTTGACTTAATATCTCATATACATGATTAGTAAAACATAATCGTCAATTAACCTTATACCAGTCTTTATTCATTATTGTTCCTACAACAATGATTAACTAGGGATATTTAAACTAAAATTTAAGTATCACCTAAGAGTTTTACTATCAAGTCACATACTTTATAATGTTAGGTAGAATTAACTAATCAAGGATAATATTAGAATTAGCCAGTAATAATAAAAATGCCTCTTTATTAATATGACAAATTCAAAGTATGGCCATTGCACAATTAGCCTAGGGCATATCACTAACACAACTCACCTTGACAAAATTTTAAAAGTTTTTTTGACTTTGATCAGTAGCTTCAAGCCAGGATTCCCTGTTTTAATCAATCTAATGCTTAATAACCTGATGAAAGATAGAAAATCCACTCAAGGAAAATTCATTAGGAACCAGGACATTCGGGTAACTTGCGATTCTCACGTTAGATCATGTAAAAGGTTTAAATGCAATAAAAATAATAATGATAAGAAAAATCATATTCAGACTACTCCAATGCTAAAAAATTGAGTAAGAGTATCCAAAGGATCCTTTGGCGAAATTCATGCTAAGTAATGCAAGAAAGATGGGGAATACCTTAAAAGGGAAACTAATGTAGAAAAGCAACTACTCCAATGCTCTCCAAAAGAAAGTAAGAGTATTCTAAGAACTCTTCGATGACATTCATGCTAAATATCCAAAAGGTAGGGAATGCATGAAAAGAGAAAATGCTCTACAAAAGAAGTATGATTAAGAATTTACTTATAAAGCGAATGTCATGTTATCAAGGGTTGCCTTGCACATCGTGATTCTTGGCGACCTCATTTGGTAAATTTTCTTTTAATCATATGGAATGCTTACTCTTCACTCAGTAATCAAAAATATATTTGGCAAAGGGATGCTGGTCAAACCTCGGAAAGATGGTGAAAACCACGTTAAGGTGAGATAGTCGTAGCAAGATTGACTCAAAGTTCCTAGTACGTACCACTCACTAGAAAAGGTAAGCCTACAAAGAGCCAAAAAAAGGAAAAGCCTATGGGACTAGTCAACCCACACCTGTGGGTCAAATGACCCATGGGCCCCATGTGGGGTCCCCTGACATGTATTGTTAAAAACTCAATTTTTCCTCTTTTAGGGGGATTTTGGCACCTTTTTCAAAAACTCTCTCTAAAGAGAAAGTAAATTCTAATCTATTTATTTTTAGGATAGATTTTGAAATGCTAAAATGGTAGCATTCCGATAGACTTTGCTCTACATACTCCCATGCTAGATTTTGGTAGATTAATCATATATTTTAATCAATTAGAAGGGGGATTGAAGTTCCCCTTAGATCCTTTTGTTAATAGTCTTCTAAATAGGTATAATATAGCTCCTGGGCAACTCCACCCTAATAGCTACAAAATTTTGACCAATTTTATAGAATTGATGCATGAAGAGGGTAAAGAGTCGGACCTTGAAGTCATTCGATATCTCTATAGCTTGAATAAAAAAAGGGAGAACTAATGTTCTCCTTATTGGCTATTCCAAATCATAGCCTCTTCATGAAGCTTTTGGACCTTTATAAGAAATGGAGGCATAGGTTTTTCATTATTAAGCATCCTTCAGATTTCATCTATGTCTGGTGGATGTGGTTTGAAGGCTGTCATAAGGTGAAGCGTCCTTTAAGGCTATCCGATAAAGATATAGAGATGGTCATAAGACTTCATCTTCATGGCATAGCCAATGCAAGATCTGCTGAAAATCTATTATGAAGATATCTTCGAAGAGTCTGTCCAGACCATATACATCTCAGTGGTAAGTTCTAAAATTCAGAAGGTATCACTTTAACTTTTATTTTTTCTTTTTTATTTATAGATGGCTAACTTTTATACCTTTATGAATGGGATTCAACTTGTAAATGATAAGCTGAAGGCTCAAGAGGATGTGCAAATCTCTTCTCTCACATCCGAGCTCTTGCTCTAGAGGTCCTAGCTGAAGTTGCACCCAACCAGAAAGGGAAAGCCTTAGCTGAGTCTTTTTAGGTGGAGAAGTCTAATGTGTAAAAGAAATGAAACTTAAATGAGTACTCGGATGCTAAAGAGTTATGTAAAGAGGTCTTCATTAAGTGCCCGAAGTTATCCAGCTGTCCTGGTATGAAGTCCTGGATCTTGAAGAAGATGAAGCCTTCGAGTATTCTAAATACTCAAGTAAGGGACCAATATGTTGAGTCTTTACAACTCCCTAAATATATCTAATGTTGGATGGATGTGGATAAAGAGGAGCTATACAACTCCATGATCGGGCACTCATTGGAGGTAATTGTCTTATACTTTCCTTACTTTATGTTTGTGTGTGCCTAAGTTGATAATGTTTGTCTTTCATTTTAGATGAAATATGCTTTGATGCTGGTGAAAGACAACTACTATTATCTCAAGAGTCAGTATAGCCTGAAGGAGATAGAGGTTAGCACCATAGCCATCGATTTTAAGAAGAAACTGGAGAAGGCGAAGGCAGCGTTGGAACTTTTCCAAACCAAGGATACTGAGGTGAGATTTGAAGTTAAGGTGAGCATAACTAAGCTCAACTTACAACAAAAATTGAAGGGCAAGACTGCTAGATTATGGATTTGGAGAAAAAACTTGTTGAAGCTGAGAAATCCCATAAGGATGACAAGAGAAGCTACTAGAATATGGTCGTAGGGTTTCTTAAAGCTTACAAGTCTGAATGTTGGAGAGTCTTACTCACTCAACACTTGAGTTTAGACTTCAAAATTTTGGATAAAATAACTCCCTTTGATTTAGCTAAGATTTCTACCGAAGAAGATGCTCGAAGCAAGGCCTCTTTTAAGTAGTTAAAGAATCCTAAGAAATTAACTAAGTCTGTTGCTAGTATATCATCTTCTGAGCAACTAAAGGTTTTAAGGCCTGCTAAGGAGATGTCTACTAGCAATGTCTTTGCTGGACATGATCCAACCTTTATGTTTGAGTCTCCTGATACGAGTCTCCCTTCATCTGAGTTTCCTAGTACTTAGTTATAAATTACTTTAGTTGATAATTTTCTCTTTATTTTTGGAATACTATGTAATATAACATTTTTAATGATAAATGAAGTATTTATTTCTCAAAAATTCTGAGTACATTTATTGATAATATTTCTAAAGATTGTCTGAGTTCCAATATCCCTGTAACTCCTTTCCTTGTCCATCCTTGATCTTGTAAGCCCCTTTGGTGATTTTATTAGTGACTTGATAAGGACCTTCCTAATTAAGTCTGAGTTTGCTTATGCCAGAGTTACCTTTGCCAATGTCAGCCCTTCTTAGTACCCAGTCTCCAATATTAAAGTTCCTTGGTCGGATGTGTCAATTGTGATATTCTATAACCCTTTGTTTCTGAGTTTCCACTATAATGGTTGTTTACTCTCTTCTTTCTTCAAGTAAATCCAGACATATTTGAGTATTGATGTTATTGAATTCTTGATCTAGATGGTTAATGACCCAGTAACTTGTTGATCCAATCTCTATTGGGACTACTGCATCCATCCCATAAGTTAGTCTGAAGGGCATCTCTCTAGTGGAAGTTCTGGGTGTAGTTCTGTAGGCCTAAATAATCTTATTAAGTTTATTGACCCAGTTCCCCTTCTTCTTATCTAGTCTTTTCTTTAGCCCTTGCATGATAATCCTATTGGTGAGTTCTATCTGGCCATTTATTTGTGGATGATCTATTGAGGTAAACCAAAGTTTTATTTTGAGATTCGAACATAATTTTTTGAATTTCTCATTGTTAAACTACTTCCCTTTGTCTATTATCAAGGTGTGTGATATTCTAAATCTACATACGATTTCTTTCCAAAAAAATTATTGGATCTGGGCCTCAGTGATGGTTGGTATAGCTTTAACTTCTATCCATTTGGTAAAGTGGTCTATAGCTACGATCAAGAACTTTTTCTAGGAGGTTGAGGTAGGAAATAGACCTAGGATGTGCATCCCCCATACTGCAAAAGGCTAAGGACTCCTAAGTGGATGCTGAGGATTGGAAGGCTTATGGTTGAGGCAGGAAAATTATAGATATTTATGGCATTCTTGAGTCAGTTTCTGAGCATCTCTGGACATGGTAGGCCAATAATATCCATAGAGTAATGCCTTTTTGATTAATGAATGATGAGATTCATATGCTCTACAAATTCCTTCATGGATTTCCTTAAGCATGTAATTTCCTTCTTCTAGTGATACACATTTAGACCATGGGTGTGAGAGAGACCTTCTGTAGAGTTCTCCATAGCATATGGAGTAATGCGTGACTTTTATCTTTAACTTTTGGGCTTTCAACTTATCTTGCAGAAGCACCCCATGTTCAAGATATTGTATGATCAGTTTCATCCATTTTGCTACTTCCTGTTTGTCTATGATCTTTACTTCCTCGGTGCTTGGTTTTATTAATGCCTTGGTGAATTCTAGTTCTTTAAATGTCTGGTTATCTTTGGCCACTAATTTGGCTAGTAGATATGCCTCTGAGTTTTCACTTTTGGGGATTTTGATGATTTCCCATTGTCCTTATCCCACTCAAGCTTCTTTAAGAGCTGTCTGACTTTCTTAACATATTTAGCGATGCTTGGGTCTTTGATCAAGAATGTTCCTTTGGCTTGGTTTACCACTAGTTATGAGTCAAAGTATATCTTAAGATGCTCAGTTTTGACCTTGATGGCTAACTTCAATCTCGTAATGAATGCTTCATACTTAGCTACATTATTAGTGGCGTCGTACTTTATTTGGACTGCATATCTAATAATGACTTTGTGTGGTCCTTTGAGAATTATTCTAGCACCAGATCCTTGGATGGATAAGGCTCCATCAATATATAACTTCCATTATGGACACTCAGAAGCAGTAAAATCTTCTACTGTCATCTTTTATATAAAGTCTGCAAGGCCTAAGCCTTTATCTACTACCGAGGTTCATGGTTGATATTGAATTCTTTAAGCAATATTGACCATGGAACTAGTCTGCTAGATATTTTAGGTCTTTGTAAGATTTTCCTTAGAGGGAAGTAGGATCTTATAATGATTGAATGAGCCTAAAAATAGTGTCATAGTTTCCGGGATGTATGGACGACGACTATAGCTAACTTATCTAGTTTGGGATACTAGATTTTTGAGCCTTTAAGTACCTTGCTAATGTAGTATACTAGATTTTACTGACTTCTTTCTTCTTTTACTAGTACCGACGCAATTGACTCCTAGCCAATAGAGAGGTACAAGTATAGTATTTCTCTAGGGACTAGCTTACTGAGTAGAGGTGGTGAGGATAGGAACTTTTTGATGTCTTCAAAAGTTGTTTGGAATTCTTCATTACCTACAAATTCTTGGAATTTTTTAAGGCTCAGAAAAGTGGTAGACATTGCTTGGCTGAGTAGGAGATGAAATTCCATAAGGCAGTTATTCTACCATTTAGCTTCTACAGCTCGTTGATTGATGTCAGAGCTTTCATCTTAAGACTGGACTCCATCTTCTTCGGATTAGCTTTAATTCCTCTGTGGGACATCATGAATTATAGGAATTGCCTACTTTTAATTTGACAACACACTTCTTTGGATTTAGCTTAATTTGGTATTTGTTCAGTATTCAAAGGATTTTGTTAAGGTCAGCAAAATGTTGTTCTGTATGTTGGCTTTTGACTATGATATCATCTACATATACCTCCACGTTCTTTCCCATTTGATCTTGGAATACATGATTCATCAGCCTTTGATAAGTTGCTCCAGCATTCTTTAGCCTAAAAGGCATAACTTTGTAGCAACAAAGATGTTCGTGGCTGATGAATGACATCTTTTTCTGATATTCTTGCTTTATTGGTATCTAATGGTACCTTTATGTAGCATCCATAATGCTATATAAATAATGATTGGCAGTGGAGTCTACCAGTTGATCTATAGTCGGCAATGGATAGCTATATTTGGGGCATATCCTATATTTGCCATTGGACTTTTTTACCAGCACCATGTTAGCTACATGGGTGTGTTACTTCTTTAATGAATCTGGCTTCTAATAGCTTTTTTATTTCTTCAACAATTATTTTTTATCTTTCATATATGAAGGTCCTCTTTTTTTAATGATTGGTTTTCCTTTTAGTTTGATGTTCAGACTATAGGAGGCAATGTGAGGATCTACTCTAGTGATTTTAGTTGCTTGAGAAGCAAAGCTACTTGAGTGTTTAATGAGGACCTTGCTTATTCCATGAATTACTTAGCTATTGATCTCATTTTTGACCCTTAATATCTTTCCTTCAACTATCTGCAGGGTTTGAACCTGGTCAGCTAGTTTAGGGTTGGCTCCTTGTTTCTCTATTTCCCAAGATTCCAAAGGGAATGCCTCTATTTAAGGTTTGATGGCTATCTGATAACATTTCCTGGCCATGTACTGATCTCCATGAATTGTTAGTACCCAACCTTTAATAGGAATTTTCATAGTCAGATGCTAGATACTCGTGATTGCATCAATCTCGTAAAGTATTGGTCAACCTATGATGTCATTGTATGCAAGAGGAAGATCCACCACATTGAATTGAGCTTTAATAGCTTTCACTTCTCTAGTATCTCTATCACCGTATTCTAGACTTAAGTCTATTAATCCTATTGGTTGGGTGGTTCCTCTATAGAAGCTTATAATGGGATTTTGAATAGCTTTCAAATTAATAACAGAACCTCCCATTGCTTTATAAGCATCCCAAGAGAGTGTGTTAACAGTACTTTCATCATTAATCAGTAATCTTTTCACTAAGTAATTATTAATGAATACACTTACCATGAGTGCATCATTGTGAGGGTGCTGAACATGTTTCCTTTCTTTTAGTCCAAAATGATAGTCTGCTTCTTTTTATGGGTGGACCCTTCTTCCTTGTGGGATCTTTTAAACCTCCTCCCTATGGCTTCTCCTTCGACAATCATGTTAATAACACCTACTAATTCATTTTAAGCTTTTTTTGGTTCTAGTTTATCTCTGTCTAAATCATCTGAATTTTTATTCCTTCTGGCTGTGTTAATAAAGTTACTGAGTTTTCCATTTTGTATTAATCCCTCTATGGTGTTCTTTAATTCTCTACATACCTCGGTCTCATGTCAATAATTCCAGTGGTAATGGCAGTAGTACCTCCTCTCTTGTATAGCTCTCGTGGTTGGACTTTATCTCTTGGCTGGAGTTGTGCTCACACCATCTTGTCTAACCTACATGAGGATCTTGGATCTAGAGGTGTTTAGTGGCATATATTTCTTAGCTTCCCTCTTATATCCTTCTGTCGGGTTTCTAAAGTTTGATCACTGGAAACTAGTCCTTATAGGTCTTAACCTTTCATTCATTTTGATAGGTACTTTCTCATTATCCTGGCGCATCCTTCTATCTTCATCCATGTTTATCATCTTTATTGCTATATTCATTGCCAAGTGAAGGTGCTAAGTTCCTTCATCATAATTTTATCTTTGTGCTTCCCTAGTCGGGTTGTATTTTTCAAAGCCTTTATGGCTACCTCATCAACCAAATTTTTGATTTGCATGGCTACTTTGTTGAATTAATCCAAAGAGCTTTTTAATGACTCAATGACCTCCTATCGGCTCATCTGAAGATCATTGATTTTTTGGTTGGAGGGATGTTGGTGATGAACTAAGTCTAGAATTTCTTGGCTAACTCTTCAAAGGAGGATGTAGAATTCTCGGGAAGCTAATGGAACCACTTCTAAGCATTCTTGATGAGTGTACTCAGAAAGACTCTGCACATGATTCCATCATTAACATTTTAGAGTAACATCCTAGTTATGAATGAGGATATGTAGTTGATTGGATCTTTGGTTTTGTTAAACTGATCAAATTGGGGTATTTTGAATTTAGTGGGAATTTGCATCCAGATTATTTTGCTCATAAAAGGCATCTTTCCTTCCATGATGCATTTATCTTCTTTCCTCGGCATGGTACGAGCTTTATGCATGACTTCTTCAACTTTTTGAGCTATCTTTGAATCGTCTAGGGTCAAGATTGTTAAGCTAAATTCTCCTTCTGAAGCTTTATATTTTCCTATATTTCTATCATATACTTTCAGAACTACCGTTGGTGGTATTATATTATTTCTTATATGAGTTGTTTTGAGATTGCTGCTTTGGATAAGGGCATTCAATTATTATTGCATTAGGGTCATTTGGGTTTAAATATTTTGAATCATCGCTTCTTTGCTCATTAGGGACAGGTTTAGTGTCTTGGTTACTGTGTTTATATTAGGTATGTTTATGGCAGGTGTTTCTGATAGGCTCAAAAAAGGTACATAAGGTATATGTTTGCTATGATGTTGAAGAGGAGCATAATAAGGGAGGTTGATGCTAAGAGTTGGCCACCCCTAAGTATTGCCAGGTGGAATGTATATTTCTGTTGGAGTCTAAGATAAGGGTCTAACATGTTAAAAGGGGGCTGATAGAATTATCATCTGAAAAGGTGCAGACAAGTGGATTGTAGGAATAGGAGCAGGTGGATTAATGGGTGTGTCGAGAGTTGAGATTGGTAGTGGACTAGAAGTTATGATGTCAAGATCCTGGTTGGTAGATGCTTAAATAGTTTTTAACTTAAAAGTCCCCACATAGAGTGCTCTCTCTAATCAGTGATGTTCTAGGTCAAGAGTTGAGATTTTAGTGAACTTTTTACTTCTTCATAGTGTTATAAACAACGAACTAGTGATCTAGTCATTGACGATAATCATTCTCACTTGGAATTGCCAAGGAATAAGGAATAAAGCCATATCAAGAGAACTAAGACATTTGTAAGAAAACATAAACCAGAGCTCGTGTTCTTAATGGAGACTAAAATAGAGACATCAAAGCTAGAGGAGTTGCATAAATCAAATAGATACTATAGAGGGGAATATGTTTAAGCTAGGAAGGAGAGCAGGTGGGTTGTGTATGTGGTGGAAAGAATATTGGGACGTTTAGATCCAAGCAAACTCAACTAACTTCATAGATCTATGCATTAAAGGGGACTTTGTTTGGTTCTTTATAGGTTATTATGGGGCATCAAAGAAGATTGAGAGGCAAAGAACTCTAGTAAATTTATAAAACTTAACTGCCAAAAAGACAGCCCATGGCTAGTTGGAGGTGACTTTAACTTGATTTTTGACCCAAGAGACAAGTAAAGAGGCGTTACGTTTAGTTGGTCTTAAGGGAAACTATTGACAGATTTCCTAGATTTGAATGAACTAACAGAGTTGGATTTCAAAGGGAGTAGATTCATATAGCATAATAAGCAATGCGGTAGAACAAAAATTATGGCAAGATTAGACAAAGCATATGCATCAACAGAGTGGTGAAGAAGCTATGATAATGCTTATGTCATCCATGAGGGTTTTGGTGCATTTGACCATAGACCCTTAGTGATACAACTATAGAGTCAACATAAAATAGCAAGAAGAAGGTTCAGATATGAAATAAAGTGGAGAAAAGATATGAGCTGCAAAGAAATCATAAGGAAGACATGGGAAAAGGATAAGGAGGAAAGGATCCTAAAGGATATTTTGGAAAAATTACGGGATTGCTCTAAGTTTCTCTCAGAATGGAGCAGAATCAGATTTAGGAACACAAAGAAAAAGATTAAAGAAGTGAAAAGCCAAATAAATCATTTACAAGAAAGGGATATAAATGAAGATACAAAAGAGAAGATATAAGAGTTGAAGTAAAAATTGAATGATCTTTGGAATAAGGAAGAGCTACACTAGATCCAAGGGTCAAGAAAACTGGTTAAAGTAGGGTGACAAGAACACTAAGTTGTTTCACATGTCAATAATTCAAAGAAGATCATAAAATAGAATCATCAAAATTAAAAACTTGAAAGGTATGTGGCTATCTAAGGAGAAAGCATTAAATAGTGCAAAAAAAGGAGATAAATGAATTCTTTTAGTGCCTATACATGGAGGGTAAAAATGCAATAGAAAAGGAGCTAATCATGTGCCTTCCCTAACTAATGATAGAGTCCATGAACCAAGTGAAAGAAGCGGTCTTCCAAATGGGTAAATTGAAAGCTTTCAGACTAGATGGTTATCCAGGTACGTTCTACCAATCCAATTTGCAAACTATTAGAAATGATGTAATTAAAATGGTTAAGGAGTTTTTTAAATTAGGTATCTTGAATCTTGAGTTGAATAAAAATCTAATTTCTTTAGTTCTAAAAGTGAGATCTTTTGAGATTATAGTTGAGTATCAACCTATCAGTTGTTGCAACTTTCGCTATAAAATAATTACTAAGACACTAGCTAACAGATTGAGATCCCTACTGAATCAAATCATCACCCTACAATAAATAGCATTTATCCTATAAAGATGCACCCAAAATAGTATAATTATCACCCATGAAGCCATACATGGAATCAAAAGCAAACAACACTGTAGTGTGAACCATATGGCCATCAAACTCAACATGGACTAAAGTTTTATTAAAATGGTGATGGAAAGGATAAGATTCGCAACTAGATATATGTCACTTAAAATGAAGAGCACATCTACAATTAGTTATGTGATGTTAATAAATAAAGAGGAACAATAATACTTTAAACAATTAAGAGGCCTTCTCTAAGGAGAGCCCCTCTCTCCATATGTTTTCATTCCAGTGGCAGATGTGCTCTCAAGATCCTTAACTCAGCAAGCTCAGGCTTGGGTTATCAAAAGATATAAAATTAATAGTAGATGTGAAGCCATCACTCATGTGCAATTATGGATGACATAATCTTGTTTATAAGAGTTGGATTAGAAGAAGCTATGAACATTAAAAGAATTCTAAACAATTATTGCAAATCTTTAGGGTAGAGAGTCAATCTCTAAAAGTTAAGTATCCTTTTTAGCTCTAAAATCCCTTTAGTAATTAGAGCTAATATTGCTAATAAGTTACAAGTTATAGAGTCATTGACCCTATCCAAATACATAGGTGCCCCAATAGAGTGGGGTAGATAAAAAATCAACTTGTGTAATAACCTATTTGAAAGGATCACCCCAAAAATTCAAGGATGGACAACAAAGTACTTGTCACTAGCGAGAAGAGATGTTCTAGTTAAAGTAGTTCTCCAATCAATCCTATCCTGCATTATGATGATATTTAAAATTCCTAAGACAAATAGCTAAAAGAATAGAACAATAAATTAATAGATTTTAGTGGTCTTAAGATGAAGGCACGAGGAATATCCATTAGGTGGCTTAGAGCAATCTAGCGAAGAAGAAAAAAGAAGGTGGCCTAGGGTTTTGAGAGATGTCTCTATTTAACAAAGCCCTTCTTGCAAAATAATATTGGAGGCTCTTAAAAAATCCTAACCCTAAAAGTGCCAAATTGCTTCAAAGCATATACTATCCCCACTAATCTTTGTTGGAAGCCAGGATTGGACACAGGCCCTTATGGCTATGGGCAAGTCTAATTTAAGGCAAGGATGCTCTATTGAATGGTTGTAGATGGAATTTTTCATCTGGTAGTTCAATATGAATTTGGGAAGACAAATGAATACTAACCTTGCCTAACTCTAAAGTTCAATCTGCTACCCCTTTAAGAACACATTACTATTTGGTTCAAGACTTAATAAATGTTTAAAATTAGAAATGGAATGAGGAAGCCTTGAGATAACTATTTACTTAAGAAGAAAGAGTGGCAATTCAACAAATTCCAATTAAAGGCTTAGCAGAGCATGATCAAATCATATGTCACTATGATAAAAGGGGAAACTATTTAATTAGGTCAGGCTATAACCTTCTCAAATATCTTTATAGTAGGAATAAAGCAATTGTAGCTTTATATTCATCGACCAACTTAGATTAAAAAGTGTGGAAAGCAATTGGTCACTTCAAGTTCTGGAAAAAATAAAATTTTTTATCTAGAGATGTATGAAAGACTCCCTAGCTACTAACATAAATTTGGAAAGAAGAGGGATACCTATAGACACTACATGTCAAATGTGCAAGGTGCATGAAGAGTCCCTTGAACATCTTCTCTTCTTGTGCCCAATGGCAAAAAAGTGTGGTTTAGTTCGGCTTTGAATTATAGTCCAAATAAAGAAGGTTTTCAATTTTTTGGCTTATTATGGGAAAATATAATGGAGATATTTGGGAAAGATGTCAAAAATAGAAAAATTGAACTTGTTGCTGCTCTATGTTGGTAAATATGGAAGATAAGAAATCAGATGTTGTTTGAAGGGAAAGATGGAGACCCTAAAGAGACTATAAATAAAGCACAATCACAATGGTGAGAATGGTCCATAAACTAGGAAGCTCCAACTCAGTAAGATACCAGAGTGGAGAAAGGAACTTAGAAATGGCAAGTGCCTCATAGGGGCCAAATTAAAATTAATTGCGATGCAACTTTTGATGGGGATAAAAAATGGCACAAATAGCATTCATCATTAGAAACTTTAAGGGAGAAGTGATACAATCTGAGGCTAAATCAGAGCGATGTTTATCTCCTATAGTGGTAGAGGCACTAGCTATTCGAGAAGCAATAAGATATATAAGGAACATGAAAGTCAAGGAAGTTGTTATAGAGTCTGATACTTTATCAATTGTCAATGCCATAAAAAGTAATTTTAATAAAGTTTAATGGAGATAACAACTATTGTAGAAGATATTCAGTAAATGAAAAATGACTACATGGAAGGTTATATTTCAATGGATTACATCAATAGGGATGCTAATCATATAGCCGATTGGTTAATAAGGAACAAATTTTTATTTGTCAATAGAGAGAAATGGAGCTATATTCCTAAAGGCCTTGTAAATATCCTACAAAAGGACATTTTGTTCTCAAATGTTCAAAGTTAATTCAAAAGATCTTTTACTTAACAAAAAAAAAAGGAAATAAATCCACACTCTATAATAAAAGTAGAGCCATCAATTTGTAGAATCTCATGTAATTATTTACTTGCTAAATTTAGTTTTTGAACAATTAATTGGCTACATAAATGAAGAAAATTCAAACTTATCACATTTTTAGACCCTAAGAAAGAAATGTTAAGAGAGACTAGTGATGTGAATGAGTTAAGAAAGTGGCTCAATCAATGGCCACTAGGATCATCTACCTTACTCTCTCGCAAATCCAACACCTTCAGATTCTTATAGAAAAGTCACTTAAACAATAAGAATAAGGTTTGAGAAACTAAAATATACAATTTTTCATATAAGGAAGTTGCAATAACTCTTGATCTAGTACATTTATTGCTGAATAAAATTCAAAAATGATAGAATACTACTAAAAATCTATGACAGCTATATGGTCCATCACTGTTTCAATCTTTGAAAATGACTACACTACCTTACTTTATACATATGCTTCTAAGCAAAAGTTATTCAACCTTTACTTATATGGGTATGGCTTATTAAGTCGGCCAAAATTATCACATTCAAAAAATAATTTCTCTAAAAACTAATAATAAAAAAATTCACAGAAGAAAAGCACATAATAGATGTTAGTGGTGTAATTTACAAATATATAATCTTTACTGAACTTCATAAATACATGAGAAAAAGTAAGAAGAAAAGGATATATGCTTATTATAATAGTAGCATAGTGTAAGTAAAATAGGAATCCAAAAGAAATCCACATTTGTCAAAGAGGTAAGCACCCAAAATCTAGAGACATTCAATCTCACAATAAACTCACCCACAAGAGCAAATTAGCATATGAAAAAAGCAGCTAAAGCAATCTTGACTAGATTTTCCAAATTAGGTTATAATTCGAAGAGCAAGGAAAATCCCAAATCTAATAGAAATAAAGCTGAAAGGGAAAGCAACCTCAAAAAGAAAGAAATATTCCCATTACAAGATTTGAAATGTAGAGACAAAAGCTAGAACTAAATCCAAGAAAAGCATAACATTAATAGAAACTGGCATGGTGTTCAAACTCCAAAGAGAGACGAGTGTTAAATAAAGAGAGGAAAAAAATGGCAAGTCTTCTAATTTGAATACCAAAAAATTGACCAAGACTAAATAAATATATAAAGGAAGAAAATAAAAATTAGATTTTTACACATATACATCATTATCACACACCCACTAAAACCATAAATAGCAAATTAATGCTCACAATGCAAAACAAATTTGGATGAATGCTACCTTTACAAGCAATTGAAATCTACTAGTGTCAATTTTTCATCATTTAATACCCATAATAAAGATAAGCACCTCACTTTCCATATTTAGCTCCACAAAAACACAAAAAGATTTAACCTTTTATGACCACATTTCTTCACCAACCATATGTAATTATTGTTCAATAATTAAAAAGGAAATGAAAAAGGAAAAAACTTGTAATTAACAATAATGGTAGCAAGACCATCAGTAGAGAAACCTTCATAAGAGGAAATAACCAAAACCTTAAAGTTCTTAAAAGACTTATAAATCAACTCCAAAGCTTCATTGCTCACCATTATTCTCTTTAGCCTAATCTTCCACAACTATAGTAAATCACTTTAATGCTTCTTTAGATCAGTTTTATTTAACCAATCTTGACATGTAAAGGTATATATATATATAGAAAGAGCTTGACATAGAGAGATATCATTCATTTAAGAGTGCAAAGTCTTTATGTACTGCAAGCAATCCTCCATTTTCCCTAATTACACAACAGATAACTAAATTCACGATTCACAGATTGTTAAAGCAAAGTTCAAACTCATCTTTTTTGGGAATGATTTTTTAATCATCCATTTTATATGTACCATGGGAAACAGATGCATCGATCAATAATTTTTAACCTATTTTTGAGATACTGAGAAACCAATTGAAGATAAAGAGAGAAGGGATATGAGATTTCTGTATAAAAAAAATAAAAAAGAGCAGCTTACTCTATCCTCTTCTTCCTTGCTTTGTAGAAGGACAATGTAGTGAAGAAAAATGACTAAAGAACACATACCAAAAATGAAAAAATAAAAAGGAAAAATTATAAATTTGGTGTCTGAATTTTTTATTGTTTTTCTATTTGAGTGTTTGAACTATTTTTTTCATTTAAGTGTCTAAAATTTGAAAAAACATATCAATCAGATGTGTCTAGCCTATTTTAAGTTGACTGTGAGCTTAGTAAGCTCAAATGGGGTCTATATTTTTCCAGTTCACATGCCATTTTTTTAGCTCATCACCCATTATTTCCACTTAAAAAAGGGTAAAGATAGTTGAAAAAAAGTAGACCCTATTTGAGCTGACTAAGCACATAGTCATCTTAAAATAGGCTGGATATACCTTACTGATATGTTTTTTCAAAGTTCAGACACTCAAATGGAAAAAAATAGTTCACACACTTAAATAGAAAAATCATAAAAGTTCAGACATCAAATTTGTAATTTTTCCAAATAAAAACATGGAAAAGCTTTGAGAAGTCATTTTTGAAAGATAAAAAGAAGGCATGCTAAAAAGGAAAAGAATGGTCAAAATAGGTCTTTAGTGATATTATCTCTTTTTTATATATTACATTTTTTGTTGTTATTTTTGGTTGTTGTATATATAATTATAATTTAATTAATATTTAATTAATATATAAAGTATTTTGTTGGTTTTGTTCTTTGTTTATTATTTATTGTTTATATATATATATATATATATATATATATATATATATATTAATATATCATTTAATTAATATATGAAATATTTATTATTTTTGTCTGTTGTTTTTTCTTATTTTTTGTTGTTTTGTTGATTTTTGATGTGTAACTTGTTATTTTCAGTTGTCTTTTTGTTGTTTCCATTTGTTGATTTTTGTTAACAACAAAAAATAACAACAAAAAAATTTATGAAATATATCAAAAATATTATTATTACTACTACTACTACTACTACTACTACTACTACTACTACTACAACTACTACTACTATTAATAATAATAATAATAATAATAATAATAATAATAATAATAATAATAATAATAATAATAATAAAAGTAAAAATTTTATTTATGGTTTTAATTTTATAATTAATGATGAAAAACAAATGGAAAAGCAACAAAAATCAACAATTACAAAAATTTGTTGATTTTTATTATTTTGTTGTTTCAATTGTTATTTTTGTTTTTTTATTTCCATTTGTTGATTTTTGTCAAAAAAAATTATGACATATATCAAAAAGATTATTATTTTTATTATTAATACTAATAAAAGTAAAAAATTTATTTATGGCCTTAATTTTATTAATAATAATGAATAAACAATTGAAAAAGCAACAAAAATCAACAACTGCAAAAATTTATTGATTTTTGTTGGTTTGTTATTTCAGTTGTTGTTTTCAATTTTTTTTCTGTTTGTTGATTTTTTTTATAGAGAAACAACAAAAAAAAAACAACAAAAAATTATGAAATGTATAAAAAAACTTATTATTTTTATTATTAATCCTAATAAAAATAAAAAATTTTATTTATTGCCTTAATTTTGTTATTAATAATGAAAAAAACCAAATAAGCAACAAAAATCAACAATTACAAAAAACTGTTGATTTTTGTTGTTTTAGTTGTTATTTTCAATTTTTTTGCTGTTTTTGTTTGTTGATTTTTGTTAACAACAAAAAAATAACAACACAAAATAATGAAATATATCAAAATAGTATTATTTTTATTATTAATACTAATAAAAGTAAAAATTTTATTTATGGCTTTAATTTTGTTATTACTAATGAAAAAATAACTAAAAAAGCAACAAAAGTCAACAATTACAAAATTTTGTTGATTTTAGCTGATTCAGTTTTTATTTTCAGTTATTTTTTGTTTTTATGTTTTGACTATGGTTGTTGAAATCAACACAATTTTAATTTTGATATTAATAAAGGATTTTTATTGGTGTCTAAATACATATACATTTAGGACTTTAAATTGTATACATTTGTACATTTTAAATAGGATTTTGTATAGTAAAGCATATAGAAATAAATACTTTTGATTTTTGTTTATTTTTTATAGGGAAAAGGAGTTAGGAGGTGATTTGGAAGAAAAGAGGAGCAAAAGAGGAATAAAAGAGCAAAGTAGCCTAAAGCCACGATCTTGGATGGATACGAGATTGCGGGAATGCCTAGATGCCAGCCCCAAGTGATATTGAGCCTTTTACAATCATGGTTTCATGAGCAATCATGAATTCATAATAGCCCAAGCTTCTACCGCAAGTGTGACTTATGTGCGATCATGACCTTTTAACAAGAGGCCCTTCTGCATGAGCACAGTTTGTGCACGATCATGGTAGCATGCTTCCAGAACAGAACATGCTAATGTGTACTAAAAAGATGAAAAATATAAAGGAGATGAAGGGATATGTTCTACACACTTTCTCACACATTATTGCACAATTAAGGAGGAACATAAGAAACACCACATAAGGGAAGGAGAAACAGAAGAAGGATAAAGAGGAGAAAAAGAAGTTGAAGGAGAAAGACCCATTTGAAGATTTAAGCTCCTTTGGATAACATTTCTCACTCTTTAGCTTATTCTAGTTTCTTGTGTGTAATTTGAATATTGAATGCTGGATGTAATAGCCATGAGTGGCTAAGTTCTTTTATGTTGTTGCCATTTTGGAAAACCCATTTAATTTAAGTTCATTTAATATATTAGTTCTTGTTTACAAATTGCATGTTGTGTTTGTTGAGCATGCCAGTATTGTATTGTGGCCAAATGCAATCTTTGTTTTAATTTATGCATTGAAAAATGGTGGATTCAATAGACCCAAAAATACTTGTTAAATCTGTTAATGACTTGAGAAAGCTTGTGTAGATCTAATCTTCTTTAAGTTTGCTTATTGCCTTATAAGTTAGATTTTATCTTATTCTATGATGATGATGAGAGTTAAGTCATATTATGAGATTTGATTTATTCTTGCTTATAAGATTAGCATTACTCAAGGGAGATTGTTAATTTGTTTATGAAAGCTTAAGGTGTGCAATAGAACTTGAACTAATCTATTTCTTGGTTTAATGATAATATGGTGTACAATTTCCCCAACAGCATGCCTTTTCCATTGATTGTTTTCTTATTATTTTCACTATCAATAGCCTTATTTACATCCTTTAGTTTAATTGTTATTTTAGTTGTATATTTGCTTTAACCAACCCATTATTGTTAGCTCTAAACATATATAATTAAGATTAATAGGTGTTTAGTATCAATCTCTATGGGAAACGATACTCTGCTTACCTCTGTATTACTTGTCGACCCTGTGCACTTGCAGTGGGCAAATCAAGTCAACAGTTATAGATTTAAAATTCAATCAAAATTAAGTTATATATTAAAAAAATATTCTATAATTAGTTAAAAATTATTACATATAATATGAAAAGAGTCCTAAAGGGGGGGGGGTGAATAGGACTATTAAATAAAAATGAGAAATTAAAAGAATTCTTTGCAAGAATTGAATAGAAGTTGAGAAGGAAGAATAAAGAACAAAAAAATTTAAGGAGTTTGGATTCAACAACAATCCTACATCTCCACCTAACTCATCCCTAAGTTAGGATTTTCAATCACCCATAATCTTATTCACAAGATTGAGAATTACACAAGAGTTTTATGGCTCACTCTTTTAACCTCACAAATTGAGTTTTCAAGACTCACTCAAAAAACCAAATCCCAAGTGTTTTAATAGACAACACTTAAACCAATTCTTTTAGAGATAAATCTCACTTCCCTTCTAATCTATCCTAATACTTAAGATGAAGAGAAATTCTATTTCTAACACACAACCAAATCTCATAAGAGAAATTCTATTTCTAATACACAACCAACTCTCATAAGAGTTATACAAACAAAGAATTGTTTAAGATAATTTGAGAACTTAATTGAATGCTTAAGAAAGAAAGAATGATAAATAAGTTTCTTAACTTCCATTTAGCTCTAAAGGTGTGCATAAATTGTGCATTCACCTCAATCAATTTGATTTATGAGTTTGGAATGCTTGATTATGCATTTAGGATTTCAAATATACAATTGGAACATTGAATAACTTGTTTAAAGCCATTCATGCACAAATTTGCACAAGTTAACGTTCAAAATGATTTATGCGTAAATTTGCACAAGTGTAGGTTTTGCATTCAAACATGTGCAAATGTTCACAAATTGTGCATTCAGTAAAATCAATTTGATTTATGAGTTTGGAATGCTGAACTAAGGGTTTAGGATTTAGGTTACTTTTTTAAACCACTTGTGTAAAATTTTGCATGAGTTCATGTTTTGCGTTCAAATAAGCACAAATGTGCACAAATTGTTCATTTAACTAAATCAATTTGATTTATGAGTTTTTAATGCTGGAATATGTGTTTATAATTTTAATTATGTAATTGGAACATTGAATAACATTTTCAAAAGCATTTGTGCATAAATTTGCATGAGTTCACGTTTTGCATTCAAACATGCGCAAATGTGCACAAATTGTGCATTCAACTGCATCAATTTGATTTATGATTTTGGAATGCTGAAATATGTATTTAGAATTTTGAATATACAATTAGAAATTTTGATTAGTTGTTTAAACCATTTGTGCACAATTTTACGTGCATTTACGTTTTATGTTCATATATGTGCAAATGTGCATAAATTGTGCTTTCAACTAAATCAATTTGATTTATGAGTTTGTAATGTTAGAATATGCATTTAGGATTTTAAATAAGTAATTGGAACATTGAATAACATGTTTAAAACCATTAGTGCATAAATTTATCTGAGTTTAAGTTTTGTGTTCAAACATGCGCAAATGTGCACAAATTGTGCATTCAACTAAATCAATTTGATTTATGTGTTTGAAATGCTAAAATATGTATTTAGGATTTTGAATATACAATTGGAACTTTAAATTACATGCTTAAACTATTTGTATAAAAAAGTTTGCTTGAGTTCATGTTTTGTGTTTAAACATGCGCAAATGTGCATAAATTAATATGAACCCAAAAAGGGATCAAAAGTGCCTAAATATGAAGAATTCAAGCTAATTAGCTTAATTTCCTATTATGAAATTAATTAGCTTGATATGGATAAATTTGGAGTTATTTCTATTTTGGAGTCAATAAGGAAGATTCAAGAAGATTCAAGAAGATATGAAAGATTTAAGAATATTCCAAGTCAAAGTCAATAAGTCAAATAGTCAACAAGTCAATGGTCAACATGTGACATGACATGCTTCAATGCTTAGTTGTCATTAGTTGTCCTATTTTGAAGGAAATCTCCTTAATTAAGGATTTTCCTATATAGGAATCTTTGGGAATAAGGAATTAAACCTTTTTCTTCAAGGATTAGGTTGTTTACATGCCTATATAAGGGCTAACCTTATGACATATGAATTTAAGCATTAAAATATTAAAAAGTGAGGTTTTTCCTTAAGCTTTATTCTTTTGAAACATTACAAGTTTACTTAATTGTTTGACTTCCACCTTTCATTACAATTGCTAGGTTATATTTGACTTAGAATTGTGTGATTGTTCATTTTCTAATAGCTAAGTATCTTGCTTCACTTTTATAAGCAAGGGGTTTAGCTCCATTGACACAACCTATCCTTGATGATCCTTGGGCTAATATTCAAAGTTGGATGCACGTTCTATCTTTGTTATAGGTAGGGTTTGTATCAGTTTAATATGAACCCTAAAAGGGGTAAAAAATGCCTAAATATAAAGAATTCAAGCTAATTAGCTTAATTTCCTATTTTGAAATTAATTAGCTTGATATGGATAAATTTGGAGTTATTTCTATTTTGGAGTTAATAAGGAAGATTTAAGAAGATTCTAAAAGATGTGAGAAGATTCAAGAATATTCCAAGTCAAAGTCAATAAGCCAAATAATCAACAAGTCAAAGTCAAAGGTTAATGGTCAACATGTGACATGGCATGCTTCAATGCTTAGTTGTCATGAGTTGTCATTTTGCTTAGTTGTTATGAATTGTAATGAGTTGTCAATTTTGACTTTTCAAAGATGAGTTGTCATTAGTTGTCCTATTTTGAAGGAAATCTCCTTAATTAAGGATTTTCCTATATAGGTGTCTTTAGGAATAAGGAATGAAACCTTTTTCTTTAAGGATTAGGTTGTTTACATGCCTATATAAAGGCTAACCTTATGACATACGAATTTAAGCATTGAAATATTAAAAAGTGAGGTTTTTCCTTAAACTTTGTTCTTTCAAAAGTTTGCAAGTTAACTTGAATTATTTCACATCTACCTTTCATTATAATTACTATGTTAGATTAGATTTAGAGTTGTATGATTGTTCATCTTTTAATACTATGTATCTTGGTTTAGTTTAATAAGCAAGGGGTTTAACTCCATCAACATAACCTATCCTTGATGATCCTTGGGCTAGGTTTCAAAGTTGGATACGTGTTCTATCTCTGTTATAGGTAGGGTTCGTATCAATTTGGTATTAGAGCCAAACTTCAATGTTTGGTTACATATCCTTTAATTTTCATGTATTATCTATTCTTTTCTTCTTCTCAATTCTTCATAAATTGAAAAAAAAAATTTTTGAGTGAAACATGAGAGCATTCACATCCTTGAGTGTAAACACGTAAGGGAGTGCTTTGTGAGGGATTTTTTTTTTATAGCTTTTCAAGCCTAATATTTTTTAGTATGGACATGCCTTATTTTCTTAGTGGGGATGATCCTTATATTTATTTGGAATGGATGTAACAAATGGAGGAGATATTTGATTCTCTTGAATTAAGTGATTTCCAAAAGTGTAAACTTGCTTCTTGGGTGATGCTGCTATATGGTGGGAAGATTTGAGGGCATCCTGGAGCATGAATGGGCTTAGTGAGATTAAAAATTAGGAGATAATGAAAAGGTTAATGACTAGACATTTTATTCCTTTTGAAGTTAGAGATAAATTTCATTTTAAATTATAAAGGCTTAAATAAGGTGATGAATTATGTGTTAATGATTATGTTAAAAAGTTTAAGTTATTTGTAATTACAAGTGATGTAGGTGAATTCAAAAGGCGAAAATTTACAATGCAATCTATAGAGTCTTCACTTGTAATAAGAAGAACTTGAGATATTCATGTTTTGAGTTTAGAAGGAAGCAATAAGAATACAATTCTTACAAGTTCATGGATAAGAGTTATACTTTCCAAATGATTAACCACATTCAACCTATGTTGAGGCTACTTTTATAGAGCATTACTTCAAAGGTGAAGTTTTCAATAAAGGTGTTTGTATTTGACCCTGGAGGATTCATAAATTTACCAACTTTAGAAGATGGCTGTGATTTGAGGGCAAATCATCTTTAAGAGGGAGGAAGTACTATGAACCTTAAAAGGGATAAAAAGTGCATGAATATGAAAAATTCAAGCTAATTAGCTTAATTTCCTATTTTGAAATTAATTAGCTTGATATGGAAAAATTTGGAGTTATTTCTATTTCGGAGTCAATAAGGAAGATTCAAGAAGATTCAAGAATATTCCAAGTCAAAGTCAAATAGTCAATAAGACAAAGTCAAGGGTCAATGGTCAACATGTGACATGGCATGCTTAAATGCTTAGTTGTCATGAGTTGTCATTTTGCTCAGTTGTCATGAATTTTAATGAGTTGTCAATTTTGACTTTTCAAAGATGAGTTGTCATTAGTTGTCCTATTTTGAAGGAAATCTCCTTAATTAAAGATTTTCCTATATAGGTATCTTTGGAATAAGGAATAAAACCTTTTTTTTTAAGGATTAGGTTGTTTACATGCCTATATAAGGGCTAACCCTATGACATACGAATTTAAGCATTGAAATATTAAAAAGTGAGGTTCTTCTTTAAACTTTCTTCTATCAAAACTTTGCAAGTTTACTTGAATTGTTTCACATCTACCTTTCATTACAATTGCTAAGTTAGATTAGACTTAGAATTGTATGACTGTTCATCTTTTAATATCTAAATATCTTGCTTCAATTTAATAAGCAAGGGGTTTAGCTCCATTAATACAACCTATCCTTGATGATCCTTGGGCTAGATTTTAAAGTTAGATGCACATTCTATCTCTATTATAGGTAGGGTTCATATTACAAATCATGAATTCAATTAAATCAGTTTGATTCATTTGGTATTTTAAATATGTAATTGGAACATTAAATAACATATTTAAAACCATTCGTACACAAATTTGTATGAGTTTAGGTTTTACATTCAAATATGCACATATGAGCACAAATTGTGCATTTAGCAAAATCAATTTGATTTATGAGTTTGGAATGGTGAAATATATATTTGGGATTTTATATATACAACTGGAACTATAGATTACCTGTTTAAAATATTTATGCACAATTTTGCATGAGTTCATGTTTTATGTTCAAACATGTGCAAATGTCTACAAATTATGCATTCAACTAAAATCAATTTGATTTATAAGTTCAGAATCCTTAAATTTGCATTTAGTATTTTAAATATGTAATTGGAACATTGAATAACATATTTAAAACCATTAGTGTGCAAATTTGCACAAGTTCAAGTTTAGTGTTTAAACATGTGCAAATGTGCACAAATTATGCATTCAATAAAATCAATTTGATTTATGAGTTTGGAATGATTAAAAATGTGTTTAGGATTTTGTATATACAACTAGAACATTGGATTACTTGTTTAAACCATTTGTGCACAATTTTTCATGAGTTGAAGTTTTATGTTCAAACAAGTGCAAATGTGCATTCATCAAAATCAATTTGATTTGTGAGTTTTGAAAGCCAGAATATGCATTTAGGATTTCAAATATGTAATTGAACATTTAATAACTTATTTAAAGCCATTCATGCACAAATTTGCTCGAGTTCATGTTTTGCATTCAAACATGTGTAAATATGCACAAATTGAGCATTCAACTATGTAAATTTGATTTATGAATTTAGAATGCTGAAATATGTATTCAAGATTTTGAATATACAATTAGAACTTTAGATTATATATTGAAACCATTTGTGCACAATTTTGAATGTGTTCACGTTATTTGTTCAAACATGTAGAAATGTGTAAAAATTATGGATTCAACTAAATCAATTTGATTTGTGAGTATTGAATGTTGGCATATGCATTTAGGAATTTAAATATGCAATTGGAACACTGAATAAGGATTTAAAACCACTCATGTAGAAATTTGCATGAGTTCACGTTTTGTGTTCAAACATGTGCAAATGTGCAAAAATTGTGCATTCAAGTAAATCAGTTTGATTTATAAGTTTGGAATGCTTGAATATGTATTTAGTATTTTAAATATGTATTTGGAATGTTGGATAATGTATTTAAAACTATTTGTGCACAAATTTGGACGAGTTGAGGTTTTACGTTCAAACATGCACAAATTGTGCACTCAACAAAATCAATTTGATTTATGAGTTTTGAAACTGAAATATGTGTTTAGGATTGTGTATATACATTTAGAAAAGTAGAGTAATTATTTAAACCATTTGTGCATAATTTTGCATGAGCTCACGCTTTATGTTCAAACAAGCGCAAATGTGCATAAATTGTGCATTCAACGAAATCAATATGATTTATGAGCTTTGAATGCTAGAATATGCACTTTGGATTTTAAATATGCAATTATAACATTGAATAACATGTTGAAAACTATTCGTGCACAAATTTGCACGAGTTCACGTTTTGCATTAAAAAATGCACAAATATGCGTTAATTGTGCATTCAACTATATGAATTTGATTTATGAGTTTGGAATGCTGAAATATGTATTTAAAATTTTGAATATACAATTGGAATTGTAGATTTTATGTTTAAGCCATTTGTGCAAAATTTTGCATGTGTTTATGTTATGTGTTCAAACATGAGCAAATGTGCACAAAATATGCATTTAGCTAAATCAATTTGATTTATGAGTTTTGAATGCTGGAATATGCATTTAGGATTTTAAATATGCAATGGGAACATTGAATAATGATTTAAAACTCTCTATGTACAAATTTGAATGAGTTCACATTTTGTGTTCAAACAAGCGCAAATGTGCATTCAACTAAATTAGTTTGATTTAAGAGTTTGAAATGCTGAAATATGTATTCAGGATTTTGAATATACAATTGGAGCTTTAGATTACATGTTTAAACCATTTGTGCACAGTTTTGCATGAGTTCGCATTTTGTGTTCAAATAGGCGCAAATGTGCACAAATTATGCATTAGCCAAATTCTATTTTATTTGTGTTCAAATAGGCACAAACTATTTGTGCATAAAATTTTGCATAAGTTCACAAGTCGTGTTCATTTATGCACAAATTATGCATTCATCCAAATCAACTTGATTTATTACTTTTTAATGCTTCATCATACATTTAGTTTTTTGAATATGCAGTTAGAACATTGAATAACATGTTTAAAGCCATTCGTGCACAAATTTGCACATGTTCATGTTTTGTGCTCAAACATGTGCAAATGTGTACAAATGGTGCATTCAACTAAATTAATTGGATTTATGAGTTTGGAACACTGAAATATGTATTTAGGATTTTGAATATACAATTGGAACTATAGATTACATGTTTAAACTATTTGTGCACAATTTTGCATGAGTTCATGTTTTGTGTTCAAACATGCTCAAATGTGCACAAATTGTGCATTCAACTAAATTATTTTGATTAATAAGTTTGAAATTCTTGAATATGCATTTAGTATTTTAAATATGTAATTGGAACATTGAATAACATATTTAAAACCATTAGTGCACAAATTTGCACAAGTTGAGGTTTTACGTTCAAAAATGTACAAATGTGCACAAATTGAGCATTCAACAAAGTAAATCTGATTTATTGGTTTGGAATGCTAAAATATATGTTTAGGGTTTTGTATATAGAACTAGAACATTAGAGTACTTGTTTAAACCAATTGTGCACAATTTTGCATGAGCTCACATTTTGTGTTCAAACAAGCGTAAATGTGCACAAATTGTTCATTCAATAAAATCAATTTGATTTATGAGTTTTGAATGCTAGAATATGCATTTAGGGTTTTAAATATGCAATTGGAACATTGAATAACATGTTTAAAACCATTCATACACAAATTTCACGTTTTCCATTCAAATATGCGCAAATTGTGCATTCAACTATATCAATTTGATTTTTGAGTTTGGAATGCTAAATTATCTATTTATGATTTTGAATATACAACTGGAACTTTAGATTATATGTTTAAGCCATTTGTGCACAATTTTGCATGTGTTTATGTTTTGTGTTTGAACATGCACAAATGTGCGCAAAATGTGCATTTAGATAAATCAATTTGATTTATGAGTTTTGAAAGCTGAAATATGCATTTAGGATTTTAAATAAGCAATGGGAACATTAAATAACGATTTAAAATTATTCATACACAAATTTGCATGAGGTCACGTTTTGTGTCCGAACATGTGCAAATGTGCATTCAACTAAATCATTTTGATTTAAGAGTTTGGAATGCTGAATTATGTATTTAGGATTTTCAATATACAATTGGAACTTCATATTACATGTTTAAACCATTTGTGCAAAATTTTTCTTGAGTTCACATTTTGTGTTCAAACAGTCACAAATATGCATGAATTGTGCATTTACCAAATTCAATTTGATTTGTGTTCAAACATACGCAAACTATTTGTGCACAATTTTGCATGAGTTCATGTGTAGTGTTCATTCATGCACAAATTGTGCATTCATCTAAATTAACTTGATTTAAGACTTTTGAATGCTTAATCATACATTTAGTATTTTGAATATGCAGTTGGAACACTGAATAACATGTTTAAAGCCGTTCGTGCACAAATTTGCACGAGTTGATGTTTTGCGTTCAAACATGCACAAATGTGTACAAGTTGTGCATTCAACTAAATCAATTGGATTTATGAGTTTGGAACATTGAAATATGTATTTAGGATTTAGAATATAGAATTGGAACTTTAAATTATATGTTCAAACCATTTATGCACAATTTTGCATGAGTTCACATTTTGTGTTCAAACAGGTGCAAATGTGCACAAATTGTGCATTCACCAAATTCAATTTTATTTATGATTTTGGAGTGCTTCATTATGCATTTAGGATTTCAAATATATGATTGGAACATTGAATAACTTGTTTAAAGTCATTTGTGCAAATTTTTGCACGTGTTCATGTTTTGCATTCAAACATGCGCAAATGTGCACAAATTATGTATTCAACTAAATCAATTTGATTTTGTTTTTCTAGAATGCTGAAATATTTATTTATGATTTTGAATATACAATTGGAACTTTAGATTACATGTTTATAGTATTTGTGCACAATTTTACATGAGTTCACGTTTTATGTTCAAACATGCATGAATGTGCACAAATTGTGCATTCAACTAAATCGATTTGATTTATAAGCTTTGAATGCTTGAATATCCATTTTGGATTTTAAATATGCATTCAGAACATAAATAACTTGTTTACAACCATTCGTACCCAAATTTGCACGAGTTCATGTTTTGTATTCAAACATGCTCAAATATACACAAATTGTGCATTCAACTATATCAATTTGATTTATGAGTTTGGAATGCTAAAATATGCATTTAGGATTTTAAATATACAATTTGAACTTTAGATTATATGTTTAAATGATTTGTGCATAATGTTGCATATATTCACGATTTATGTTTAAACATGTGCAAAAGTGCACAAATTGTGCATTCAACTAAATCAATTTCATTTATAAGTTTTGAATGCCAGAATTTGAATTTAGGATTTTAAATATGCATTTGGAACATTGAATAATGATTTAAAACTATTCGTGCACTAATTTGCATGAGTTCACATTTTGTGTTCTAACATGCACAAATTGTGCATTCAACTAAATCTGTTTGATTTATGAGTTTGGAATGCTGAAATATGTAGTTAGGATTTTGAATATACAGTTGGAACTTTAGGTTGCAAGTTTAAGCCATTTGTGCTCAATTTTGCATGAGTTCACATTTTGTGTTCAAATGTGTGCAAATGTGAACAAATTGTGCATTCAACTAAATTAGATTGATTTAGAAGTTTGGAATGCTTGAATACACATTTAGTATTTTAAATATATAATTGGAACATTGAATAACATGTTTAAAACCATTAGTGCTCAAATTTGGATGTGTTCAGGTTTTACGTTTAAACATGCGTAAATGTGCACAAATTGTGCATTCAACGAAATCATTTTGATTTGTGACTTTGGAATGCTGAAATATGTATTTTGGATTTTGTGTATACAACTGGAACTTTAGATTGATTTTCTAAACAATTTGTGCACAATTTTGCATGGGTTCACGTTTTGTGTTCAAATAAGTGCAAAATTATACAAATTATGCTTTCAACTTAATCAATTTGATTAATGAGTTTGAATGCTAGAATATTCATTTAGGACATTAAATATGCAATTGGAACATTGAATAACATGTTTAAAACCATTCGTGCATAAATTTGCATGAGTTCACGTTTTATGTTCAAACATGCATTAGTGTGCACAAATTGTGCATTCAACTAAACCAATTTGATTTGTGAGCTTGGAATGCTGAAATATGTATTTAGGATTTTGAATATACAATTATAACTTTAGATAACATGATTAAACTATTTGTGCACAATTTTACATGAGTTCACGTGTTGTGCTCAAACATGTGTAAATGTGCTCAAATTGTGTATTCACCTAAATTAATTTGATTTATGTGTTTAGAATGCTTAAATATGCATTTATAATTTTGAATATACAATTGGAACATTGAATAACATGTTTAAAGCCATTCGTGCACAAATTTGCACGAGTTCATGTTTTACGTTCAAACATGCACAAATGTACACAAATTGTGCATTCAACCAAATCAATTTGATTTATGAGTTTGGAATGCTGAAATATGTATATAGGATTTTGTATGTGCAATTAGAACTTTAGAATAAAAGTTTAAACTATTTGTGCAGAATTTTGCATGAGTTCACGATTTGTGTTCAAACATCTGCAAAAGTGCACAAATTGTGCATTTAATAAAATCAATTTGATTTATGAGTTTTAAGTGCTAGAATATGCATTGAAGATTTTAAATATGCAATTGGAACATTGAATAACATGTTTAAAACCATTCATGCACAAATTTGCATGACTTCACATTTTGCGTTCAAGCATGCACAAATATGCACAAGTTGAGCATCCAACTAAATCAATTTCATTTATATGTTTCGAATGCTTGAATATGTATTTAGGATTTAGAATATACAATTGGAACTTTAGATTACAAGTTTAAACTGTTTGTGCTCAATTTCTCATGAGTTCACATTTTATGTTTAAACTTGTGCAAATATGCATAAATTCTACATCCAAGTAATTCAGTTTGATTTATAAGTTTATAATGCTTGAATATGCATTTAAATATGTAATTTTAACATTGAATAACATGTTTAAAACCATTCGTGTGCAAATTTGCATGAGTTCAGGCTTTGTGTTAAAAAATGTACACAAATTGTGCAGTCAATGAAATTAATTTGATTTATGAGTTTAGAATGCTGAAATATGTGTTTAGGATTTTGTATATGCTATTGCAACTTTAGATTACTTGTTTAAACCATTTGTGCATAATTCTGCATGGGTTTACGTTTTGTGTTCAAACAAGCGCAGAATTGCATAAATTGTGCATTCAACTAAATCAATTTGATTTAAGAGTTTGGAATGCTTGAATATGCATTTATGATTTTGAATATGTAATTGTAACATTGAATAACATGTTTAAAGCCATTCGTGCACAAATTTTCATGAGTTCACATTTTGCGTTCAAACATGCGCAAATGTGCATAAATTGTGCATTCAACTAAATGAATTTGATTTATGAGTTTGGAATGCTGAAATATGTCTTAGGATTTTGAATATACAATTAGAATTTTAGATTACATGTTTAAACCATTTGTGCAAAATTTTTCCTGAGTGCATGTTTTATGTTCAAACATGTGCAAAAGTGCACTAAATCAATTTGATTTATGAGTTTGGGATGCCAAAATTTGCATTTAGGATTTTAAATGTGCAATTGGATTGGAACATTGAATAATATGTTCAAAATAATTTGCGCTCAAATTTGCGTGAGTTTATGTTTTGCGTTCAAACATGTGCTACTGTGGAAAAATTGTCCATTCAACTAAATTAATTTGATTTCTGAGTTAGGAATGCTGAAATATGTATTTAGGATTTTATAGATGCAATTGGAACTTTAGATTATGTGTTTAAACTATTTGTACAAATTTTGCATGAGTTCACGATTTGTGTTCAAACATGTACAAAAGTGCAAAAAATGTGCATTCAACAAAATCAATTGATTTATGAGTTATGAAACTAGAATATGCATTAAGAATTTTAAATATGCAATTGCAACATTGAATAATATATTTAAAACCATTCATGCACAAATTTGCATTACTTTGCATTTTGTGTTCAAACATGCGCAAATGTGCACAAATTGTGCATTCAACTAGATCAATTTGATTTATGAGTTTGGACTACTAAAATATGTATTTAGGATTTTGAATATACAACTGGAACTTTAGATGCGAAAATGCGAAAATGTGCGAAAATGTGCACTAATTTTACATTAAACTAATTTATTTTGATTTATAAGTTTTGAATGCCTGAATATGCATTTAGTATTCTAAATATGTAGCTATAACATTGACTAACATGTTTAAAACCATTTGTGTGCAAATTTTCATGAGATTAGGTTTTACATTCAAACATGCACAAATGTGCACAAATTGTGCATTCAATGAAATCAATTTGATTTATGAGTTTGGAATACTGAAATATATGTTTAGGATTTTTTATATGGAATTACAACTTTAGATTACTTGTTTAAACCATTTGTGCACAATTTTGCATGGGTTCACATTTTATGTTCAAACAAGTGCAAAATTGCACAAATTGTTCCTTCAACTAAATCAATTTGATTTATGAGTTTGGAATGCTGAAATATGTATTTATGATTTTGAATATACAATTGGAACTTTGGATTACATGTTTAAACCTTGTGCACAATTTTTCTTGAGTGAATGTTTTGTGTTCAAGCATGTGCAAATGTTCACAAATTGTGCATTCTACTGAATCAATTTGATTTATGTGTTTGGAATGCCAAAATTTGCAATTAGGATTTTAGATGTGCAATTGGAACATTGAATAACCTGTTTAAAATCATTTGTGCTCAAATTTGCATGAGTTCATGTTTTGCATTCAAACATGTGCAATTGTGGAAAAATTGTGCATTCAACTAAATCAATTTGATTTATGAGTTTGGAATGTTGAAATATGTATTTAGGATTTCATATAGGCAATTGAAACTTTAGATTACATGTTTAAACTATTTTTGCAAAATTTTGCATGAGTTCACAATTTGTGTTCAAACATGTGCAAAAGTGCACAAATTATGCATTCAACAAAATCAATTTGATTTATGAGTTCTGAATGCTAGAATTTTCATTGAGGATTTCAAATATGCAATTGGAACATTGATTAAGATGTTTAAAACCAATCATGCACAAATTTGCAAGACTTTACATTTTGCGTTCAAACATGCGCAAATGTACATAAATTGTGTATTCAATTAGATTAATTAGATTTATGAGTTTGGACTGCTGAAATATGTATTTAGGATTTTGAATATACAATTTGAACTTTAGATTACAAGTTTAAACCATATGTGCTCAATTTTGCATGAGTTCATGTTTTGTATTTAAACATGTGCAAATGTGCACAAATCCCTCATTCAACTAATTCAATTTGATTTATAAGTTTAGAATGCTTGAATATGCATTTAGTATATTAAATACGTAATTATAACATTGACTAACATGTTTAAAACCATTCATGTGCAAATTTGCACGAGTTTAGGTTTTGTGTTCAAACATAACCAAATGTGCATAATTGTGCATTCAACAAAATCAATTTGATTTATGAGCTTGGAATGCTAAAATATGCATTTAGGATATTGTATATGCAACTGCAACTTTAGATTACTTGTTTAAACCATTTGTACACAATTTTGCATCGGTTCACATTTTGTGTTCATACATGCGTAAAATTGTACAAATTGTGCATTCAACTAAATAAATTTGATTTATGAGTTTTGATAGCTAGAATATGCATATAGGAGTTTAAATATTCAATTTGAACTTTGAATAACATGTTTAAAATCATTCGTGCGCAAATTTGAGTGAATTCACGTTTTGTGTTCAAACATGCGCAAATGTGCACAAACTGTGCATTCAACTAAACCTATTTGATTTATAAGTTTGGGATGCTGAAATATGTGTTTAGGATTTTGAATATATAATTGGAACTTTAGATTACATATTTAAAGATTTGTGCACAATTTTGCATGATTTCACGTTTTGTGCTAATACTTATGTAAATGTGCACAAATTGTGTATTCATCTAAATCAATTTCATTTATGAGTTTGGAATGCTTGAATATGAATTTAGGATTTTGAATATGCAATTGAAACATTGAATAACACGTTTAAAGCCATTCGTGCACAAATTTGCACGAGTTCACATTTTGTGTTTAAACATGCGCAAATGTGAACAAATTGTGCATTCAACTAAATCTATTTGATTTATGAGTTTGGAATGCTGAAATATGTATTTAAGATTTTGAATATACAATTGGAACTTTAGATTACATATTTAAACCATTTGTGCACAATTTTGCATGAGTTCAAGTTTTGTGTTCAAATAGGCGCCAATGTGCAAAAATTGTGCATTCGCCTAAATCAATTTGATTTATGAGTTTGGAATGCTTGATTATGCATTTCATATTTTAAATATGTAATTTTAACATTGAATAACTTATTTAAAACCATTCATGCATAAATTTGCACGAGTTTAGGTTTTTCGTAAATGTGCACAAATTGTGCATTCAATGAAATATAGTTGATTTATAAGTTTGGAATGCTGAAATATGTCTTTCAGTTTTCATATATATAACTGGAACTTTAGATTACTTGTTTAAACCATTTGTGCTCAATTTTGCATGAGTTCATATTTTAAGTTCAAACATGTGCAAATGTACACAAATTGTGCATTCAACTAAATCAGTTTGATTTATAAGCTTGGAATGCTTGAATATGCATTTAGTATTTTAAATATGTAATTGGAACATTGAATAACCTGTTTAAAACCATTCGTGCATAAATTTGTATGAGTTTAGGTTTTGCATTCAAACATGCGCAAATATTATGCATTCAACGAAATCAATTGATTTATGAGTTTGGAATGATGAATTATGTGTTTAAGGTTTTGTGTATACAACTGGAGCTTTAGATTACTTGTTTGAACCATTTGTGCAAAATTTTGCATGAGTTCATGTGTTGTGTTCAAATAAGTGCAAATGTACATAAATAGTGCATTCAACTAAATCAATTTGATTATGAGTTTTGAATGCTAGAATATGCATTTAGGATTTTAAATATGCAATTGGAACATTGAATAACATGTTTAAAACCATTGGTGCACAAATTTATTCGAGTTCATGTTTTACATTTAAATATGCGCAAATGTGCACAAATTGTGCTTTCCACTACAACAATTTGATTTAACAGTTTGGAATGCTGAAATACATATTTAGGATTTTGAAAATACAATTGGAACTTTAGATTATATGTTTAAACCATTTGTGCATAATTTTGCATGTGTTCATGGTTTGTGTTCAAACATGCACAAATGTGCACAAATTGTGCATTCAACTAAATCAATTTGATTTATGAGTTTCAGCAATTGGAATTTTCATTTAAGATTTTAATTATGTAATTGGAACATTAAATAACATGTTTAAAACCATTTGTGCATAAATTTGCATGAGTTCAAGTTTTGTGTTCAAACATGCGCAAGAGTGCACAAGTTGTGTATTCAACTAAATCAATTTGATTTATGAGTTGATTTAATAGTTTGGAATGCTGAAATACATATTTAGGATTTTGAAAATACATTTGGAACTGTAGATTATATATTTAAACTATTTGTACATAATTTTGCATGTGTTTATGTTTTGTGTTCAAACATGCACAGATGTGCATGAATTGTGCATTCAACTAAATCAATTTGATTTATGAGTTTCAACTATTGGAATTTGCATTTAGGATTTTAAATATGTAATTGGAACATTGAATAACATGTTTAAAACCATTTGTGTATAAATTTCCGTGAGTTCAAGTTTTATGTCCAAACATGTGCAAGCATGCACAAATTGTGTATTCAACTAAATCAATTTGATTTATGAGTTTGAAATGCTGAAATATGTATTTATAATTTTTAGTATACAATTGAAACTATAGATTACATGTTTAAACTATTTGTTTATAATTTTGCATGAGTTCATGTTTTATGTTCATACATGAGCAAATGTGCACAAATTGTGCATTCATCTAAATAAATTTGATTTTTGAGTTTGGAATGCTTGAATATGCATTTAGGATTTTGAATATGCAATTGGAATATTGAATAACATGTTTAAAGTCATTCATACAAAAATTTGCACAAGTTCACATTTTGTGTTCAAACATGCGCAAATGTGCACAAATTGTGCATTCAACTAAATTAATTTGATTTATGAGTTTGGAAGGCTGAAATATGTATTTAGGATTTTGAATATATAATTGGAACCTTAGATTACATGTTTAAACCATATGTGCGCAACTTTGTATGAGTTCACATTTTGTGTTCAAACAGGTGCAAGCAAATGTGCACAAATTGTGCATTTGCCTAAATCAGTTTGATTTATGAGTTTGGAATGGTTGAATATGCATTTCGTATTTTTAAAGTTGAATAGCATGTTTAAAACCATTCGTGCAAATTTGGACTAGTTTAGGTTTTACATTCAAACATGCATAACTGTGCATTGTGCATTCAATGAAATCAATTTGATTTATGAGTTTGGATTGCTAAAATATGTGTTTAGGTTTTCATATATACAACTGGAAATTTAGATTACTTGTTAAGAACCTCATAGGATTAGTACCATGAACCCTAATGATTATGAACCTATGAATTACTAGCTTGAAAACCCAAGAACAAATTGAGTTTCAAAACCTAAGAATTGCTTAAATCAGATTGCAAGGTTTAGTAAATCAAGATCAGAACCTAAAGAAAACTAAGTTCTTTAAACCCTAACCTTTAACATGCCACAAGGATAGATTAATTACTTGACAAGTGGTTTATGCATTCAACAAGAATTCAAGAATTCAGGAAAATATGGAAAAGGACTAATTTTCATTCAATTTCCAATATGTCTAAAACACACCTTAAAGATGGTTTTCATAACTTCCTAACATAAGCAAACCTAATAAAACTATTAAGAATAATAGCAAATAATATAGTTCTGAACTTAAAGAAGAGATTTGAGCCCACATTAGTCTTCATATATTTGGACTTACAAAACAATAAACAAAGCCCACTCGATTATGTCTTCACTTGGGCTAAACCTAGCATGATCAATTGAACTTCCTTGACTAGCCCAATCTTGCATATAGCCAATTAAGGCTTCTTGTAGCTTCTTGGACCTTGACCTTGTAATTGGTCCTTGTGGCATGCTTAATGGATCCTTAGCTTTATCTTTTTTTTTCTTGTTGTCCTCTCTATCAAGCCCACCCTTAGCTTTATCTCTAAAAATGCCACCACCATCACCAATCTCAAGCTTGGCCATGTCCATATCATTCCCTCCTTCTTTAGGATGATTCATCCTTGAATCAATCTCATCACCTACATCAAAAGGATTTAGATTAACAACATTAAATGTACCACTCAATTATACTAACCTTTCAAGTCAATCTTGTAGGTGTTGTCATTGATCCTCTTAAGGACTTGAAATGGACCATCACCCCTCAGACTTAGCTTAGACTTTTGTTGATTTGGGAACCTTTCCTTTTAAAAATGAACTCGAACCTGATCTCTAGGTTAGAACACCATTTTTTCCTTTATTAACCCTCTTAGCCACTTTTGCATTTTGCTTCTCAATTCTCTCTTTAACTTGCTTCTCTAGCTTTTTAAAGAAATATGTGTTAGAAGAACCTTCAATAGTAATAAGCTTGTTAAGAGGTAGAGGAATCAATCAATAGGAGTTAAAGGATTAAAGCCATATACAATTTCAAATGGTAAAATGTGTGTAGTACTATGAACAGCCCTATTGTATGCAAATTCAACAAATGGCAACAAATCCTCCCAAGGTTTTAAATTCCTAGAAATCAAAGCACAAAGCAATTGAACCAAAGTTCTATTCATAACTTCAATTTGTCCATCCTGTTTGTGGATTCCAAGTAGTAGAAAAGAGCAATTTAGTACCCAACTTACTCTATAGCACACACTAAAAGTGACTTAGAACTTTAACATCTCTATTACTAACAATGGTCCTAGGTACTCCATGCAAACGCATAACTTCCCTAAGAAACAAATCAACAATATAAATAGTATCATCATTTTTATGGCATGGTATAAAGTGAGCCATCTTACTAAAACTATCCAGAACAACAAATATACTATTTTTACCTTTCTTAGATCTAGGCAAACCAAGCACAAAGTCTATAGATAAATCTATCTAAGGAACATCAGGAATAGGTAAAGGCATATATAACCCATGGGGTTGCAATTTGGACTTAGATTTCAAATAAACAATGCATTGACCACAAATCTTATGCACATCACATTTCCTGCATGGCCAATAAAAATGCTCAATTAGAGTGTCATAAGTCTTTTGCACCTTAAAATGACCCATTACACTGCCCCATATGCTTCCTTAACTAGTACAACCTGCAAAGAAAAATTAGAAATACAAAGGCGATTTTTCTTAAAAAGAAAACTCTCAAACACATAAAAATCTTTAAAAATAGCTCCATTTGCATAAGTTGTAAAAACATTGCTAAAATCATTAGCACTCATATACAACTCTTTTATGAAATCAAAGCCCAACAATTTAGAATCAAAAGTAGTAAGTAAAGCATACCTGCGAGAGAGTGCATTAGCAACCACATTTTCTTTACCTTTATTGTACTTGATTACATATAAGAATATCTCAATAAACTCTATCCACTTAGCATGTCTTCAGTTAAGACACTTCACACTCTCATGATCTGTGTGTATAAGAAATTCCTTGGGCCATAAATAGTGTTGCCATGTTTGTAAGGCCCAAACTAGAGCATATAGTTCTTTGTCATAGGTTGGGTACTGAAGGGCTACTCTATTTAGCTTTGCACTAAAATAGCATATAGGTCTACCCTCTTGCATTAAAGCAGCCCTAATTCCAAAGCCACTAGCATCACACTCAATCTCAAAGGTTTTATTAAAGTTAGGTAAAACCAACAAAGGAGCATTACACAACTTATCTTTAAGCATATTAAAAGCATATTCTTGTGCATCACCTGTAAACCCAACATTTTTCTTGATAATTTCATTCAAGGGTGCAGCTATACTACTAAAGTCTCTAATGAACCTTTTATAGAAACTAGCTAACCCATGAAAGCTCCTAACTTGGCTAATGGTCTTAGGTGCCAGCCACTCCCTAATTGCTTCCACCTTCTCCACATCAACCTCTAGAATCTTTGAACTAACAACAAAACCAAGGAAATTAACTCTGTCCATGCAAAAACTCCACTTTCAAATTAGCATACAACTTTTCTATCCTAAGAATTTCTAAAACCCTTCGTACATGCATGACATGATCATCAATGGACTTGAAATAAATTAAGATATCATTAAAATACATAACCATAAATTTACTAAGACACTCACGCAAGACATGGTTCATCAACCACATAAAAGTACTAGGTGCACTTTTAAGCCAAACGGTATAATTAACCACTCATAAAGACCATACTTAGTCTTGAAAGCCATTTTCCACTCATCCCCAATTTTCATGCGAATTTGACAAATAACCATAATGCAAATCAATCTTAGTAAACAAACATGCACCATGCAACTCATCAAGCATATCATTTAACCTAGGGATAGGATGATGATACTTTACCATTATTTTATTGATTGCATGGTAGTCCACACACATTCTCCATGTGCCATCCTTCTTTGGAACCAAAATCACTAGAACTACATAGGAACTTAAGCTCTCATATACATACCCTTTTGACATTTGTTCTTCCATTTGCCTTTAAAGCTCTTTTGTCTCCTCAAGATTAATTATATAGATGGGTCTATTTAGTATGGCAGCTCCAAGTATGAAATCTATTTAATGTTTTATCCCTTTTTGAGGAGGTAATCCAGTTGGCATTTCTTCAAGAAAGACATCAACAAACTCTTGCAAAAGATTAGCAAACACACTCATCAAGGAAAGATTAAGTTTAGTAGTGTTCAAGTATGCATTTTTATAAATAATAACAAATAATATCTTCCTTGAATGCAATGCATGCCTAACTTCACTTTCCTTAGCCAAAAGACTACCCTTTGCCTTTGTTTTCTCTTTAGGCTGAATCTCACACTTTGGTTTTCCCTCTCCTTTTTGTTATTTCCAACCTCACTCCTCTCTTTTTACAGCTTACATTGGTCATTATACACTTCCTTAGGAGAAAGAGGTGTTAATGTAACTTTTCTCCCATCCTTCACAAATGAGTACCTATTTAAAAAGCCATTATGGATAGCCTTTATATCAAATTGCCATGGTCTGCCTAACAAGATATGGCCAACATGCATTGGCATGACATCACATATCACCTCATCTGAATACCTATCAATTGTGAAAGGTACAATAACCTACCTATTGACTTTGATATTACCATAATTATTTAACCATAACAATCTAGGATGTGGAATCAGATTTAAACCCAATTTTTCAACCATTAAAGTGCTAGCAACATTTGTACAACTACCACCATTAATATTAACAAGACAAGTCTTACCTTGTACATGGCATCTTGTGTGGAAAATGTTGTCTCTTTACTGCTCTAAAGTATCTTCTTCATTTAATTAAACACTTAGTGTCCTCTTAGCCACTAAAAGCTCACCTCCCATAGGACCTTTAATGCAATCATCACTATCATCTTCTAATTATGGTATCTCATCATCATTATCACTCTCTTCACTTTCTGTTTCAATATCCCTATGCTCTCTAGCCATCATTTTCCACTTGTTTAGACATTGCGAAGCAATATGTCCATGCCCTAAGCATTTGAAACACTTAATATCTCTATTCTTTTCTTTATTGAATTCGGGTTTAGATGTGCCTTTACTACTTAAAATGCTTTTCCCTTTGTTCTCATTGAAAATAAACTTGTCATCACCTTTCTTGCCTCTATTCCATGAATTATACCAATGTCACCTACCAATCGAAGCACTCTTATATTTAAGCCTAGTTGCTCCTCTAGGTTTTAGTTGCTTTTCCACCTTAATTGCAAGGTGAACTAACTGCTCAAGCTCTATATAATGTTGCAACTCTATCCTATCAATAATCTATTTATTAAGCCCACTAATAAATCGTGCCATGGTAGCTTCCCTATCCTCATCCAAATCAGCCCTAGTCATGAGCATCTCCATCTCCTTGTAATAATCCTCAACACTCTTTGTACCTTGCCTCAAAGATTCCAATCGTTGATGTAACTTCCTATGGTATTGTCTAGGTACAAAATGCCTCCTCGTGATAGTTTTAAGTGCAATCCAACAATTAATAGGTTCTTCCATGTTCCTCCTCCTACTAACCACCAACTGATCCCACAAAACTATAGCATACTCATTAAAATAGGTAACCACCAATTTCACCTTTTTCTTTTATAAAATGTTATGGTAATCAAAGTTAAGGTTAACTCAATTTTCCTACTCCAAATATGCCTCTGGATCATTTTTGCCTAAAAAGATAAGAATCCTAAGTTTGATGCTATCCAAGTTCCTATCAACATCATCATAATTCCCATAGCTACCAAACTCACCACCAAAGTATCCCCTACCTTTACCACAATTTTAGTACCTCCTAGCTCCTCTACCCATGCCTCTACCAACCCCACCATAGGCTACATTATCATACTCCTCAAAGCCCTCATCAAAGTCATGCTCATTCACCCTAATTTGCTGCCCATAATTGCCTTGCACATTCACCCCTTCATTTGGCCTATTTCCCATACCTTGGGCAAGTGCATTAATTTGGTCTAGAATGGCTTATTGATTGGCTTCCATTTCAAGTTGCAACCTCTCCATTTTCTTATTCATATTCCTTATACTTCATTGCACCCTCTCATTTTCATGCATTTGTGATGTGGGTATACCGGTAGTTGGCACATTATCACCTCCATTAAAACCACTTGACATGCTGCAATAAGAGTTAGTATGCAATAAAAAAAATAAAAAGAATTAAGGACGTCACTATCACTCCCTCACATGTTTACTCTTAATTATTTTGGATGGTCACTCATGTTTCACATAATTAAGAATGATCACACGAGGCTAAAAACTCACACTCATCAGCTTGTTTTCAAGGATTCTTATGTGAATCAATAACCACATAACAAGTTATTTCACTATACTTATAAAGAACCAAGAATTATGATCTAAAAAGTTTAGTTAAGAAAAAAAGTAAGAATCAAGAAAATCAGCAAATAGCCACACTTTCAATAAAATTAGGAAGAAAAACATAAAAAAAACTTTAAAAGGATGTAAATGACATATAAAGAAACAATCTAGATGCATGAAACATGAAAATTAGATAAAGAAACAAGAAAGATGCAATTCAACTTAAAATAAGAAAAGAGGGAACAGTAACAAAAATAAGTGCTTAATGAATCAAGAACAATGAAAAACTCAAAATGAAGTAATGGTCATGTAAAAGTAACGAAAATAAGGTGCAAGAAATAAGGAATTAAGTTCAAGAACTAAGAAATCAAGTTTAAGCCTGACTAGAAAGTTCTAACCAAACAACAATAGGAAAAAGATTTTAGAGCTCAAGAATGAATTAAAAACTTTAACTTGATATAAATGATATGTAACAATCAGATTAGCTCTATATGCCTTAAATGTGTGCATTTTGCCTAAACTTAAAAGACATGTAAAAAAGAGAATATTTAAAGGAGAAAGATGAATTTAAAACTGAAATAATTCAAATAAGATGGTATTTATAGGGCTCAGGTCAATGGAATTCAATGTCCTTATGAAGCTTCCTAAACAACCACCTAATCATTATTTGTATAGGATTATAAAAATCTTCCTAATTTCCTCTTGAGTTTAGGAAACTTTCAAAGCTAGCGGTAATAGGAATCTTTTAATAACCCTAATATCTATATAAATGTGCCATGAATAAGGATTAACACACCAAACATGTTTTCAAGCCAATCAAGACACAATCAAACCAATCAGATCTATTCCTTGATCTTTTTTTGGATACTATAACTCTGATTTCATTTTTTTTCTTCTTTTCTTTTTTTGGTTTCTTTTTTTCTTTTTTTATTTTTTTCATATTAGAATAAAAAACTACAAGAATAAAAAATTAAATAATGCAGAACGTAAAGAAAATAAGTGAATAACTTAAAGAAAAGGATAGATAACCTAATTTAAGAGCCAAAGCTCTGATACCAAATGTTAAGAACCTCTGAGGATTAGAACCATAAAGCCTAATGATTATGAACCCATGAATTACCAGCTTGGAAACCCAAGAACAAATTGAGTTTCAAAACCTAAGAATTGTTTAAATCAGATTATAAGGTTTGGTTGATTAAGATTAAAACCTAAAGAAAACTAAGTTCTTTAAACCCTAACCCTTAACATGCCACAAGGATAGATCAATTCCTTGATAAGCAGCTTATGCATTCAACAAGAATTCAAGAAAATATGCAAAAGGACTAATTTTCATTCAATTTCCAATCTGTCTAAAACACACCATAAGGAGGATTTTTGTAACATTCTATCATAAGAACTAATAAAACTATTAAGCATAATAGCAAATAATATAGTTCTGAACTTAAATAAGAGATATGAGCTCACATACCTGCCCACATTAGTCTTCATGTATTTGGACTTGCAAAAAATTAAATAAAGCCCAGTCAATTGTGTATTCACTTGGGCCAAACCTAGCATGATCAATTGAACTTCCTTGATTAGCCCAATCTTGCATATAGCTAATTAAGGCTTCTTATAGCTTCTTGGACCTTAACCTTGTAATTGGTCCTTGTGGCATGCTTAATAGATCTTTAGCTTTATCTTTGGTTTTCTTGTTCTCTATCAAGCCCATCCTTAGCTTTATCTTTAGAAATGCTACCACATTACCATTCTTAAGCTTGGCCATGTCCATATCATCACTTGTTTAAACCATTTGTGCATGATTTTGCATGTATTTACATTTTATGTTCAAACAAGTGCAAATGTGCACAAATTTAATGAGTTTTGAATGCTATAATATGGATTTAGGATTTTAAATAAGCAATTGGAACATTGAATAACATGTTTAAAACCATTCATGCACATATTTGCACTACTTCACATTTTGCATTCAAAGATATGCAAACGTGCATAAATTATGCATTCAACTAAATCAATTTCATTTATCAGTTTGGAATGCTAAAAGATGTATTTAGGATTTTGAATGTACAATTTGAACTTTAGGTTACAAGTTTAAACCATTTGTGCTCAAATTTGCATGAGTTCACATTTTATGTTCAAACATGCGCAAATGTGCACAAATTGTGCATTCAAATAAATCAATTTGACTTATAAGTTTGGAATGATTAAATATGCATTTATTATTTTAAATATGTAATTAGATCATTGAATAACATGTTCAAAGCCATTCATGCACAAATTTGCATGAGTTTAAGTTTTTCTTTCAAATATGTGCAAATGTGCACAAATTGTGCATTCAATGAAATCAATTTGATTTATAAGTTTGTAATTCTAAAATATGTGTTTAGGATTTTTTAATTACAACTGGAACATTAGATTACTTGTTTAAACCATTTGTGCACAGTTTTGCATGAGTTCACATTTTGTGTTCAAATAAATGTAAATGTGCACAAATTATGCATTCAACTAAATCAATTTAACTTATGAGTTTTGAATACTAGAATATCTATTTAGGATTTTAAATATGCAATTGGAACATTGAATAACATGTTTAAAACCATTCATGCACAAATTTGTATGACTTCATGTTTTGCATTCAAAGATGCGCATATGTGCACAAATTGTAGTTTGAGTTAGTAGTTTGGAATGATGAAATACATATTTAGGATTTTGAAAATACAATTGAAACTTTAGATTATATGTTTAAATTGTTTATGCATAATTTTGCATGTGTTTATGTTTTATGTTCAAACATGCGCAAATGTGCACAGACAGTGCATTCAACTAAATCAATTTGATTTATGAGTTTTGACTACTGGAATATGCATTTAGGACTTTAAATATGAAATTAGAACATTGAATATCATGTTTAAAACCATTCATGCATAAATTTACATGAGTTCACGTTTTATGTTCAAACATGTGCAAGTGTGCACAAACTGTGCATTCAACTAAATCAGTTTGATTTATGAGTTTTGAATGCTAAAATATGTATTTAGTATTTTTATTATACAATTGGAACTTTAAATTGCATGTTTAAACTATTTGTGCAGAATTTTGCATGAGTTTATATTTTGTGTTCATACATGCGCAAATGTGCACAAATTGTGCATTCACTTAAATCAATTTGATTATGAGTTTGGAATGCTTGAATATGCATTTAGGATTTTGAATATGCAATTGGAATATTGAATAACATGTTAAAAGCCATTCGTGCACAAATTTGCACGAGTTTAGTTTTTGCATTTAAACTTGCGCAAATGTGCTTAAATTTTACATTCAATTAAATCAATTTGATTTATGAGTTTGGAATGCTGAAATACGTAATTAGTATTTTGAATACACAATTGGAACTTTAGATTACATGTTTAAACCATTTTTGCACAACTTTATATGAGTTCACGTCTTATGTTCAAAGAGGTGCAAATATGCATAAATTGTGCATTCACCTAAATCAATTTCATTTATGAGATTGGAATTCTTGATTATGCATTTAGGATTTCAAATATACAATTAGAACATTGAATGACTTTTTTAAAGCCATTCGTTTAGAAATTTGCACGAGTTTATGTTTTGTATTCAAACATGCGCAAATGTGCACAAATTGTGCATCCAACTAAATCAATTTGATTTATGAGTTTGGAATGCTGAAATATGTATTTAGGATTTGAATATACAATTAGAACTTTAGATTACATGTTTAAACTATTTGAGCTCAAATTTGTATGAGTTCACATTTTGTGTTCAAATATGAGCTAATGCGCACAAATTGTGCATTCAACTAAATTAGTTTGATTTATAAGTTTGGAATGCTTGAATATGCATTTAGTGTTTTATATATGTAATTGGAATGTTGAATAACATGTTTAAAACCATTAGTGCAAAAATTTACATGAGTTCAGGTTTTGCATTCAAATATGTGTAAATGTGCACAAATTGTGCATTCAATGAAATCAATTTGATTTATGAGTTTGGAATGATGAAATATATATTAGGATTTCATATATAAAACTAGAACTTTAGATTAGTTGTTTAAACCATTTGTGCACAATTTTGCATATGTTCACGTTTTGTGTTCAAACATGCGCAAATGTATAGAATAGGGATTTAGGATTGTGCATTCAAATAAATCAATTTTATTTATGAGTTTTGAATATTGGAATAGGGATTTAGGATTTTAAATATTCAATTGGAACATTGAATAACATGTTTAAAACCATTCATGTAAAAATTTGCACGAGTTCACATTTTGCGTTCAAACATGCGCAAATGTACACAAATTGTGCATTAAATTTGATTTATGAGTTTGGAATTTTGAAATATTTATTTAGGATTTTGAATATATAGTTGGAACTTTAGGTTACAAGTTTAAACCTTTTGTGCTCAGTTTTGCATAACTTCACATTTTATGTTCAAACATGCATAAATGTTCACAAATTGTGGTTTCAACTAAATCAATTTGATTTATAGGTTCAAAATGCTTGAATATTCATTTAGTATTTTAAATATGTAATTGGAACAATGAATAACATGTTTAAAACCATTCATCACAAACTAGCACGATTTCAGGTTTTGCGTTCAAACATGCGCAAATGTGCACATAATGTGCATTCAACGAAATCAATTTGATTTATGAGTTTGGAATGATGAAATATGTGTTTAGACCATTTGTTTAAACCATTTGTGCACAATTTTGCATGAGTTCATGTTTTTGTGTTCAAACAAGCATAAAAGTGCATTCAGCTAAATCAATTTAGTTTATGAGTTTTGAATGCTAGAATAAGTATTGAGGATTTTAAATATGCAATTAGAACATTGAATAACACATTTAAAACTATTCATGCACAAATTTGCACAAGTTCACATTTTTCATTCAAACATGAAAAAATGTGCACAAATTGTGCATCCAACTATATTAATTTGATTTAATAGTTTGGAATGTTGAAATACATATTTAGGATTTTAAAAACACTCACAGAGGGTTTCTCAGCTGCTTGCTTATCTACTTTTGTATTGCTGTTCTGTCCTAGACAATGATTTTAGGATCATTAAAGTCATACCATATGTCTATCCCCAAGACTTGTAGGTTCTAAAGTTGAATAGTACTAATCATCCGATCTTCCTTGTCAAATTCTTCTCCCTATTGTGAGGGTATTATATCTTCTATGATTGTGTGGGTAGCAGGAGGTGTTGTGTACTTAACTTTATAGTTGAACTTCCTAGATGGTTGGCCCAGGAAATCCTATACTTCATGGTTACAGCTGAGATTTTTGTCTATAACTGAATAGGGGCAATCAATTACTTCACCGTTCATAGGAAAAGCTGTATCCCTGGCTCTTTGTTGCATCATTAAGTAAGGAAGGAATTTCTAGGGCATTAGAATGTATTTAAAAGTAGAAGGGCATTGCTCATCTTTATTAGAATCATGAGGCTTAAGAATGAGATTTGAGGGTTTGTCCATTGATGGCTTATCTTGGGTTTCTTGTATGACTTGGATTGATCTTTCAACAAGGTCTGATGATCATACATGGATTGTACTTCTGATTTCATGGCTTCTAGCCATTTCTTAAAGTCAGGATTATTTATGGCCTCTTGATAGGATGTGGGCTCACTTTGATCAATAATCAACACATCATTATGATCAGTTATGAGAAATCCATATCTCATAGGGATTTGACATGTCCTACCAGACCTCCTAATATGAACCCTAAAAGGGATCAAAAGTGCCTGAATATGAAGAATTCAAGCTAATTAGCTTAATTTCCTATTCTGAAATTAATTAGCTTGATTGGACGATAAGGAGATTTCCTTTAAAATAAGATAACTAATGACAACTCATCTTTGAAAAGTCAAAATTGACAACTCATTACAATTCATGACAACTAAACAAAATGACAACTCATGACAACTAAGCATTAAAGCATGCCATGTCACATGCCATGTCATATGTTGACCATTGACCATTGACTTTGACTTGTTGACTATTTGACTTTGACTTATTGACTTTGACTTGGAATATTCTTGAATCTTCTCACATCTTCTTGAATCTTCCTTATTGACTCCAAAATAAGAAAATAAATCAAAATTCGTCCAATCAAGCTAATTAATTTCAGAATAGGAAATTAAGCTAATTAGCTTGAATTCTTCATATTCAGGCACTTTTGATCCCTTTTAGGGTTCATATTCAACAAGTCAAAGTCAATGGTCAATGGTCAACATATGACATGGCATGTGACATGGCATGCTTTAGTGCTTAGTTGTCATGAGTTGTCATTTTGTTTAGTTGTCATGAATTGTAATGAGTTGTCAATTTTGACTTTTTAAAGATGAGTTGTCATTAGTTGTCTTATTTTAAAGGAAATCTCCTTAATTAAGGATTTTCCTATATAGGTATCTTTGGGAATAAGGAATAAAACCTTTTCCTTCAAGGAATAGGTTGTTTACATGCCTATATAAGGGCTACAAACATGTAAAACGAATTTTGAAAAAAAAGGAGATTGAAATATTAAAAGTGAGGTTTTTCCTTAAACTTTGTTCTTTTGAAACTTTGCAAGTTTACTTGAATTGTTTCACTTCTACCTTTCATTACAATTACTAGGTTAGATTAAACTTAGAATTGTGTGATTGTTCATCTTATAATAGCTAAGTATCTTGCTTCAAATTAATAAGCAAAGGGTTTAGCTCCATCTTCACAACCTCATCTTGACGATCTTGGGCAACGATTTCAAAGTTGGATGCGCGTTCTATCTCTTTTATAGGTAGGGTCCGTATCAGTTTGGTATCAGAGCCAAACTTCAAGGTTTGGTTACGTATCCTTTATTTTTTATGTATTATCTATTATTTTCTTCTTCTCAATTCTTCATAAATTGAAAAAAAAAAATTTTTTTTTTGTGAAACACGAGAGCATTCACATTCTTGAGTGTAAACACGTAAGGGAGTGCTTTGTGAGGATTCTTTTTTTCTATATCTTTTCAAACGTATTTTTTTTTAGCATGGATATGCCTTATTTTCTTGGTGGGGATGATCCTTATATTTATTTGGAATGGGTGCAACAAATAGAGGAGATATTTGACTCTCTTGAATTAAGTGATTTCCAAAAGTGTAAAGCTGCTTCTTGTAAATTTTTGGGTGATGCTGCTATATGGTGGGAAGATTTAAGGGCATCATGGAGCATGAATGGGCTTAGTGAGATTAAAAATTGGGAGGTAATGAAGAGGTTAATGACTAGACATTTTATTCCTTCTGAAGTTAGGGATAAATTTCGTCTTAAATTACAAAGGCTTAAACAAGGTGATGAATTATGTGTTGGTGATTATGTTAAAAAGTTTAAGTTGTTTGTAATTTCAAGTGATGTAGGTGAATTCGAAAGGAAAAAAGTTACAAAATTCATCAGTGGCTTAAAGTGCGAGATTGGTAAGAGATTGAAGAAAGAAGTGCAATTAGAATCTTCTATTTCTTTGAAGGTTATAATTAAACTAGCTTTGGAGTATGAAAAGAAAGTGAGTATTTGTGAGGAGACAATAATGGTGTGTGAATCTAAGGAAAGTGAAGGTGTTGAAGTCAGTGAATTGGTTGAGCAACTAGTTGAGAAAAAGGGCAATGAGGAAGAGTGCCAAATTGAAACTTCACCACCAAAGGCAATTATTGAAGACATGTGCGCTAATCAACAAAGTGAAGAGCTTCCATCTTCATTAAGGAATGCTTTGGGGAAGGAAACCTATGAAGTTGAGAGAAAAGGAAAAAGTGAGCCAAGTGCTACAAATGACTTGAGTGAGAAAAGTGAGGAAAATGGGAAACACTTTGTGAGAGAAAACAAGCTAGTCATGAGTGAAAAGAAAATAAATGATTGTACAAAAATGAGTGATGTGAGCCAACTTATACTTGTACCTACGTACAAGGATGTTTTGTTTATCACTAACCAAATTCTTCATAAATTGCCTAGTTTTGTTGTTTCAAACAGGTTTATCATGTTGCCATACTTCATCCATAAAACAAGTGTTACAATACTTATTATGAAGATAAAGTTTTCAACCAAGAAGTTTCTATTTGACCCTGGAGGATTTGCAAATTTATGAACTTTAGAAGATGGCTATGATTCGAGGGCGAATCATCTTCAAGAGAGAGGGAATAATATGAACCCTAAAAGGGATCAAAAGTGCTTGAATATGAAGAATTCAAGCTAATTAGCTTCATTTCCTATTCTGAAATTAATTAGCTTGATTGGACAAATTTTGATTTATTTTCTTATTTTGGAGTCAATAAGGAAGATTCAAGAAGATGTGAGAAGATTCAAGAATATTCCAAGTCAAAGTCAAAGTCAAATAGTCAACAAGTCAAAGTCAATGGTCAATGGTCAACATATGACATGGCATGTGACATGGCATGCTTTAATGCTTAGTTGTCATGAGTTGTCATTTTGTTTAGTTGTCATGAATTGTAATGAGTTATCAATTTTGACTTTTCAAAGATGAGTTGTCATTAGTTGTCTTATTTTAAAGGAAATCTCCTTAATTAAGGATTTTCCTATATAGGTATCTTTGGGAATAAGGAATAAAACCTTTTCCTTCAAGGAATAGGTTGTTTACATGCCTATATAAGGGCTACAAACATGTAAAACGAATTTTGAAAAAAAAGGAGATTGAAATATTAAAAGTGAGGTTTTTCCTTAAACTTTGTTCTTTTGAAACTTTGCAAGTTTACTTGAATTATTTCACTTCTACCTTTCATTACAATTGCTAGGTTAGATTAAACTTAGAATTGTGTGATTGTTCATCTTATAATAGCTAAGTATCTTGCTTCAAATTAATAAGCAAGGGGTTTAGCTCCATCTTCACAACCTCATCTTGACGATCTTGGGCAACGATTTCAAAGTTGGATGCGCGTTCTATCTTTGTTATAGGTAGGGTTCGTATCACCTCCTTAGGCCTTTTACTACTTGTACAGGTTCAATAGTTACTTATTGATCTAGCTACAGTTCCATACTTAGTACAATGCAATTTTATAGGTCTTGAATTTCTTCAAGTCGGATTATGCTCCCATTAGATCCTTTGGACATAAATTGTCTTTCCAAAAATACACCATTTCGAGCAACAAACACTTTATTCTCAGAAGCATTGTAGAAATAATATCCTTTAGTTTTTTTTAGGATATCCCACAAAAAGGCATTTATTAGATTTGGGTGCTAGTTTATCTAAGATTTTATGCTTCATATAAGCATCACATCCCTAAATCTTAAAATAAGACAAACTGGGAGGTTTTCCAGTCCACATCTCATATGGTGTCTTTTCAACTACCTTTGTTGGGACTCTATTCAAAATGAATGAAGTAGTTTCTAATGCATATCCCTAAAAAGAGATTAGAGGATTAGATTGACTCATCATTGATTGAACCATATCCAATAAAGTCTGATTTCTCCATTTAGACACACCATTCCATTATGGTGTACTTGGAGGAGTCAATTGTAAAATAATCCCATAATCTTTAAGATGATCTACAAATTCTTAGCTTAAATATTCACCACCTCAATCATATGTTAACGTTTTAATATTTTTACCAAGTTGGTTTTATACTTCATTCTTGAAAACTTTGAACTTTTCAAATGATTCAAATTTATGTTTCATTAGATAGACATAGCTATATCTACTGAAATTATCTATAAAAGAGATGAAGTACTAGAAACCTCCTCTAGTAGTTGAGCTTAATGTTCCATATGCATTTGAATGTATAAGGCCTAATAAATCATTGGCTCTCTCACCTTTTCTTATAAAAGGTGTTTTAGTCATTTTTCCTAGTAAATAAGATTCACATGTTTCAAATGATTCATAATTAATTGAATTCAAAAGCCTATTTTGGTGAAGCTTTGAAATGCATTTCTCATTTATGTGGCCTAAATGAAAATGTTAGAGATAGGTAGTGTTTAAATAATTAGATTTAAACTTCTATGTATTAATGTTATAGATTGACTTTTTATTAGTGTCTTTAACATTTAGAAAGTAAAGACCACTAGTGCATAGAGCGAAGCCATAGAAAACGTTATCATGATAAATATTGCATTTATTATTCTTAATAATAAATTCAAAACCTTTCTTGTCCAAACAATAAATAGAAATCATATTCCTACACATAGTAGGCACATAATAATAATTTTCCAAATTTAAAACAAGTCCACTAGGCAAAGTTAACTCATAAGTCCCTACAGCTAAAGTAACAACTCTTGCTCCATTGCTAACTCGTAGGTCCACTTCACCTCTAGCTAATGATCTACTCCTTTTTAGACCTGCATATTAGTACAAATGTGACATCCTAATCTAGTATCTAATACCTAAGCTTTAGAAGTAGACAAGTTAATTTTTGTAACATGAATACCTGAAGAGGTAGTCGTACTACCCTTATTCTTGTTTAGATCATTCATATATAGCTTGCAATTTCTTTCCAATGACCTGGTGTAAGCACCCAATTTTGGGATGATAAAGTGTAGATGCGATAGAGGACTCCAATAATGAAAATATTATAAATAGGTCTTCAATACTTGAAGTTTAAAACCTCAAAAGTCTGAATGCATTTTTCAAAGAAAGGGTTTAATGTTTTTCAAGGACTAAATTGTAATATTTTTTAGGACCTAATTGAAAATTTTAAATTTCTTCAGGGGTCTCCTTATAATTAAATGTTAAGAAAATTATTATGGATCAGAATTAGAGATTTCCAATAAAAAATCTATAATTCTGATCGGAATTGTAGAATTCCGATTAGATTTCTATAATTTCGATCGAAATTATATTATTCTGATCAGGTCCCGTAGTAATTTTCAATTTTTTTAATTTTTTAATTTTTGAAAATATTTCTCCTGAATTTTTAGGAAATAAAGTCTTTTTAAAACTAGAACTCCCAAGTACGTAAGATTAGGGTTTTTGGGCTCTTTTCCTATATAAGGATAGTTTAGCTCTTGAAAGTGGAGACTCTCTTTAGACTATCTCTTTTTTGCTTTAAAAAATTCTCTCCATATTTCTTCTCTAAAGTAGCATGTACAATATTTTTCTTGAGATTTTCTTTGTTTTTAAAGCAAGAGCAATAGACTTTTAAAGAGGAGGACATCAAGTTTTGAAGATCCATTAAAAGCAATGGTGATTGCTAACACTATGAGGAGCTAATCAATATTGTATCCATTGAATCATCCCTTCTTCTACCCTTTTCTTTATTTTTATTTGATTATTCAGTTTGATTCAAATTTTATTTTTATTTTTATTTTTATTTTATTTAAGCTTTAATCATTGTTTATTTTTTGTGTTTATGTTGGTGATTATGGAGGAAAACACATAATGATCATATTTGGAGAATCAAATCCATAAGAGGTCCATGGAATGCCATGGATAAGGCTTTGTAGAGATATAGCTTTTAGGGTTTTTTTATTATTTATTATTTTATTACTTTATTTTATTTATATTTTTGGGTTTTTATTAATTATTATTATTATTATTATTATTATTATTTATTTTCAATAAATTATTGTAATAGCCCTAATAGTGGGAATAGTGAAATTGTGTGTGGTTGTTTGTTTATTTTTATTAATTGGTTAGTAAAGTTAGGATTTCGATTGGGTAATTAATTAACATCAATGGTGGAAGTAGATTAATTTAGGATTGCATGTTAATTAAAATTAAGGTTTTAGAAGGAATAATTAATTAGTTGTTTGATCTTTTATTTAATTGTTTTAATATATTTTATTTATTTTTGGGCTTGTTTATTTATTCTTATGTGTTTTGGGCTTTAAGCCCATATTAGATTCTAGTCCACTTAAATAAATTTAGTTTTTTTTAAGGTTTAATTAATTAAAATGCATCATTAGGCCCATAATTAATTAGATTTTAGGTTAGAGATAACTCTGGCCCATTTAATACACTAGACATAGGCCCACCTAATTTAATAACATTAATTAGACTTAACCCATTAAATTAAACCCTTTTTCATAACTTGAAGATTTATGATCACCTTATAATTAAAACATGCAGAATTAGGTCCACTAATTTAGATACTCCATAATTTATAGATTTAGGTCTATTTTTGGAATTAAAATAAATAGACTTAGGTTTATTTAATTAAAATTAAAAGGAATTAGTTTTTAGCTCACTTGTAAATTAAAATATGTACATTTAGCTCATTTAATTAAAATCAATGTAGATTAGACTAACTTAGGGATTATTAATTTAAATGAATGCATTATTTACTTGTATTTTCCATGACTAGTTTGCCTTAGAGTTGCTTGTTAGAATAAGGGTTGTATATGAAAATTGCTTGTAAATAAAGGATAATATAGTAATTCATAAAGTAATTCTATAAGAACAAGACTGAAAAAAGTTGGTATTCCATATCTAGAATCTCCTAGTTGTGGTGCTAGCTTTCTTTTAGAGAATTAAGTACCACTTTTTCGATTTGTCCTAGTTATTACCCTGGGTGGCGACTCTTTATCTCCATGTCGTGTCTTTGTGATAATGGTTAGTGTGTTCTCTAGAGCCATGAGCTCAAATATTGTCACGGTTGCTAAAATCTTAGACGGGCGCTAAACTCCACCGTCTACACTTGGCTCATTGCAGAAAAGGCATATTCCCTCCTTTGGTGGCTTTGCTTGGGGTTCAGCTTTAAACTTGGGCTTAGGCTTTAGTTTTAGCTTATAAAAGCCTTTAGGAGCCTTGTCCTTTCCCTTTCCAACCTTTTTCATACCCTTTCCCTTATTAACCATTAGAATATCCTTGGTGGAATTCTTGATGTTCCCTTTAGGAGTTTTAAGCATCCCATGCAACTCTAAAATAGTTTTTATCCATACTATGCATATTAAAATTCATGATGAAACCATCATAAGCTTCAGGTGAATATTGAAGGATGATATTAACAGCCAATTTTTATTTAATCTTGATACTAAGCTTGTCCAAGTGTTCGAGGTGACCCTTCAACTTGAGAACATGAGGACTGACAGAGCTACTAGCAGTCAACTTGTAAGAGAGTAATGCCCTGATGGTATTGAACCTTTCGATTCTATCTTTCTCTTTGAACATTTCCTTAAGATGGCGTATCATAGTATAAGCCTCCATTTCCATCAGTTGCTTTTGAAGCTTAGACTCCATGCATCCAAGCATGAGACAAGTGACATCAACTGAATCATTGAGATGTTTACTATAAGCATCCTTTTGTGCTCTAGGAGCACTAGTAGCTAGTTCCTTTTGGATGGGTTGATCAAGGATATATTCCTTTCTTTCTTGCCTAAGAATAATTCTTATGTTTTTGTACCAATAAAAAAGTTAGTCCCATTTAGCTTATCCTTCTCAAGGATTAATCACAGTGACATGGTAAGTGCAGTGTTTGATGTAATTATCTACAACAAATATATATAGAGTATATTCATTCTAATATGAAAGAGGCATAATAAAAATCCCACTAAATTTTCATATATTATAAAACCCTTAAAATAACTTCAACAATTGAAATTTGTTAGTGGGCCAAGTGTAGACGGTGGGGTTTTGCGTGCATCCAATATTTTAGCAACCGCAACACTATTTGAGCTCAGGGCTTTAGAGAACATACTAACCACTATCACAAAGACATGACGTGGAGATGAGGAGTCACCTGCCGGGTAATAACTGGGACAAATCGAAAGTGGTGGTACTCGATTCTCTAAAAGAAAGCCAGCACCATAACCAGCAGATTCTGGATACGGAATACCAACTTCTTTCAGTCTTGTGTTCATTTAGAATTACTTCATGAATTACTATCTTACCCTCTATTTACATGCAATTTCATATAAACCCTTACTTAAACAATTAACTCTAGGCAAACTAGTCATGAAAAATACATGTAAATAATGCAAATATTTAAGTTTATAATCCTTAAGTTAGTCTAATCTACATTGATTTTAATTAAATGGGCTAAATCTACAAGTGACCCTAAAGACTAATGAGCCTAATTCTTATTTAATTTTAATTAAGTAAACTTAAGTCTATTTATTTTAATTTTAAAATGGACCTAAATCTACAAATTACGAAGTATTTAAATTAGTATGCCTAGTTCTACATGTTTTAATTATAAGGTGATCTTATATCTACAAATTATGGAAAAGGCTTTAACTTAATGGGCTAAGTCTAATTAATTTTAATTATCATAAGGTGGACCTATGTCTAAATTAACTAAATGGGCATAAGTTATTTCTAACCTAATTTTTAATTAGTTATGACCCTAAATTGCATTTTGATTAATTAAAATCTATACCTAATTAATTAATAACCTATTAAATGAAATGGGATAATTAGAAGATGGGCCTAAAGGAACTTCCTAAACCAAAAATTAATTAAATGGGTTGGAGCCTAACATGGGCTTAGAGCCCAAAACACATAAAAGAAATAAACAAGTCGAAAACATATAAAAAAATCAAAAAAATCAAACAAAAGATCAAACTATCAATCAAACTTATTCTAAAAAAAACCTAACTTAATTAAAGTGACCTTAAACAACAAATTATTAATAAAATAATTAATAATCAACACTAATTCTATCCACTTACATCTAATTCAATTTTAATTAAATAACCCTAATTATCTCTATAGCCATTAATTTTAATTAATTACCTAATTAAAACCCTAATTTTATTAACCAATTAATTAAAATAAAATACACAATCATACACACATTATTTAATTATTTCCACTATTAGGGCTATTACAATGATCTACTAAAATAATAAGAAAATAAAAATTGATATAATCCCAGAAAAACTAAATGGAAAATAAAACAACCAAAAATAATAATAAATAAACAAATAAAAAGACCCTAGAAACTATATTCTGCTACAAAATTCAATCCATGACATTCCATGGATCTTCATGGATTTTGTTCTCTAAGTGAACTCATCATGTAACCCTCTCTATAATAACCAACACAAACAAAACATAAACAATGATTAGTGAATAAAAAATAATAATAAAAATTAAATAAAGTTAAAATTTAATAGAAATAAAAAAATAGAATAAAGTAAAAGGAGATGATATGGATGCAGTGTTAAGTGGCCCCTCAATCTAGTAAAAATCATCACTACTTATTAAACAGATCTATAATGTTTGTTGTTCTCCTTTTAAAAGCTTCCGGATACTTTCTCAAAAATAAATAATTCACAAGAAGATATTATATTTTGAACACTGCATCAGAAAAAGTGAAAGCCTTTTAAAAGAAAAGTTTTGCAAAAAAAGAGAGAGCCTAAAGAGAGAGGTCCCCCTAGGAGAGTTTAAGCTGGGTTTTTATGGCAAGTCTCACTATATTTCTTGCTGAACGTCTAGTGGACTTTGTGAAAATGAGTTTCATTATATTCCTTATGGGACGTTTAGCAATGATAAATTAAAAACTTGCTATACTTCCTGTGGAATGTCTAACAATAATGAATTTCGTTATATTCCCTGTGGGATGTCTAACGATGCACACTATATTCCCTCTGGGATGTCTAGTGATGATAAATTGAAACTTGCTATAATTCCTATGGAACATCTAACAATGATGAATTTTGTTATATTCCCTGTGGGACATCTAATGATGCACAATATATTCCTTGTGGGACGTTTAGTGATGATAAATTGAAAACTTGCTATAGTTCTTGTGGAACGTCTAGTAATGATGAATTTTGTTATATTCCCTATGGGACGTCTAACGATACACACTGCATTCCCTATGGGATGTCTAGTGATGATAAATTGAGAATTGGCTTTAGTTCCCGTGGAACATCTAGCAATGATGAATTTGAAAGTTTATGTCATAACTGCTATGCAGTACATAAAATAATGAAGGTTATGACTACTGTGCAGCTCATAACATAATCATTTTAAATTCATATCATAGCTAATTGTGCAATATATGAATCCTTTGATTGAATGATGCATTAAAATGCAAAAAATGAATTATGTAATCTTGTTCTATATTCTATACTTGGCAGAAAGTTCAGAATCATAGATTGATTATGCAGTTTTATTAATTCAATGAATTATTAATTTAATAAATGTCATGATTTAATTAGGAACATGTTCTTAATCCGAATGCAATTATGGACCAAATTGCAAGAAAGAAAAGATGGATAAAAATGTAAGTAAATTGGAAGGATTAAAATGGATATTTTCCTTTTTATATATCCTTTCCCTTTTGTCGATCACTTCACTTCTCTTCCTATGCTTTTTTTTTTCCAATTGATCTTGATTTTTTCTTTTCTTGATTTCTTGACCATTTGTGGTTCGATTTTCAATTTGTCTCATTCGATGGTTCACTCGCAACATGGACCACGTGGGAGAGCAGGCATGCAAGCAAATCCAATTATTTTGAGTCCACGTTTTCCATAGAATAGACTTAGACTATGAGAAGGTGATATCATCCTTCCTTTGACCCATTTGCACCTTCATAGGTCTTCACAGACTGGTAATGAGGAATTTTTTCTGTCCCTTCTGCTTCATTCTTCAAGATTAATTTAAATAATTAGTTGTAATGATTAAATTTCACAGTGCTAAATTTAAATGCATGCTAATTAAATTAAATTTAAAAATTAACTGGGAAATGTAAGAAAAAATTCAAATTAAATGTTGAAAAACAATTAGGAGTCATCGAAATTGCATGCATAATTAATCAGTTTTCTAGATTCCAGATCAAAAAACTGGATTTTTATTAAAAATCTAGAATTTTGATCAGAATTGTAGATTTCGATCAGAAATCCATAATTTCGATCGACATTATGGATTTCTAATCGGACATCCAAAATTTTGATCAAAATTCTAGTTTTTCCAATTTCCAAAATTTTTTTTACACATAAATGAACAAATAAATTAATAAACAAAAGTAATATAAAGAATGATTTTAGTTTTCTGAATTTTATTTAGAAACCACTAAAATTTGTGGGATGCTTCCACTTTGCTCGAGAGTTGTTCCATAGTTTGCCAGAGAATGTGATGCATATCATTTGGGCCTCTGGCTTCAAACATTTTATTGCTGCTCTTCCGACTACTCGGGGTAGATAAGATCATTATTCCTTATTTGCACTGATTGAGAGGTGGATGGACACCACTCACACCTTCCATACCCCTGTAGGCGAGTTGATGATAACACCTATGAGTTTCTCTACTATTACTGGTATTGCATTTGGAGGGACTCCTGTACCTTTTGACATTAGCTACTACAACCTTCTTGAGGAGAGTAGGAGTCAGTTTGTGCATGATTTGATTAGATTTATCTCGATGTGGAAGAACCATAAGAATGTGGCTCTTTCCTCTCTGATTGAGGGCTTCAGACGTCTACCCACTACTACTCCTAGTCAGAGTGCTCAGAAGGTAAGATGTTTTCTCCTTATCATGCTAGGCACCACTCTTTTTTATGAGATTGGTCATGAGGTGAGCATTGCTCTTTTAGGCCCTAACGTGACTTAGACTAGGTCGTTACTCTTGATTGGGGATCTATAACACTTTCTTATCTCTACTACAAACTCGACACTATTTATAGAGGCGTAGTGACCATGTGCAGCTTTTGGCATGCATTACATGTATGTTCTTATTTGCCTTTAATTTTTCATATTTCCTAATCCCTCTTTTAATTTTGCTAACTCCTTTTCTTTCTCAAATATGGAGTATTGAGCTTAGGCTGGTTCAAGGTTTTAGTGCTGTTAGCCTAGACAGAAGTCTGCCTTTAATGCAGAGATAGGGTTCATCTTGCCTTGCCAATATTAGGAACACACTTTAGACGTACCGTGACCATCTGAATGCTCTAGAATGGAATCCGGTATAAAAATAATAAAATCATTAGTATTAGCTAGCGAAACTTAATTTAGCTAATGAAAATGAAAATCTGTAGGTTGATCCTAGTTGGTGGGAAGGTGCTGATGATTTTTAGTGATACGACTTCATGGCTAGTGCAGCGAGGCTAGAGACACTGAGGATTCTACTTCCTGGATATGGTTGCAAGATGTGGTATCTTGGAGAGCGAGTATATTGCTGGTTTGTAGGACCTACTAGGCGATGTGTCCCCTTTTGATATTCCTACTTCTATGCTATGGAGTTTTGATCTTATTAGATTAGAGCTGAGGGAGGCGCTGCAGGGGCATGATGCTTTGACTTTGCTTGAGCGATCCAGGCATTATCGACAATATATCCAGGAGAACCTTTTAGAGCATATTCCCATTGGTGATGTTAAGGTATCTCTTAATGATTTTAATTATATTTCTGGAATTTATGAATAACTTCTTTTTTTTAGTTTGAGGAAGTCCACTCTCCTACTATTGAAGTGGAGGAGGTAGAGACTGAGACTGTTCAGGAGACTGAGACTATTCCTGATCTTGAGACCGGCCCTAAGATTGAGAGATTTGAGTCCAGGCCCAGTCCTCAACATGTTGGGACTAGCCATGATGGGGGCCTTTGTTGGTGCTACGCTTGGTGATGTCTCTCTTTTAGACAAGTCTATGCTCTACTGGGCTCCCACTGTTCAGGCTCCAATTGAGCAACAAATGCAGTTTGGGGATGCTCAACTTCCTAGCTTCTATCCACCAGACACTTCTCATGTGAGTACGTTTGATTTATTTCTTGTATGGATCTATACACTTGACATTGATATTAGTAAAAATTTTACAAAATAGGTTCCCCGAACACAGGCAAAGTATCTATACGGACATGCCTTATCTTAGATATTATTCACAATGCAGATTATAAATAGTTGGTGGGTAAGCATTTACACTGAGAAAATGCAAAATGTATGCAATATGCATATGATATGATGTTTTCTATGTATGCAGAGCTATTCCAGCAGTCTAGAGTGGGAGAACAAGATGCTTTATCGGTAGCTTGCAAACTTGGGCTTTGATCCATACAGTACTGAGACTTCATCTGCCAAACCTCCAGACACTTATCATCATGATGACCCTACTAGAGGATGGAGCCCATGGCTTAACACCAGAGCTCAAGATGAGTGATTTAGAGTTTCTGTATTCCTAACTTTCTGCGTGTCTGTATTTGACTGTTCTATATTGTACTGTTATTTTTATTCCTGCACTGTCTCGAACACTGTTAGATAGAACTAAAATAGTGTTTACATCTTGACGGATTATTTTCTTTCCTTTTTTTTATCCTTAATAAATAACTAATTAAAAAAGATAGTTAATGAACATTATCCTTTTTAATTAATTATCCATTTATCTTAATCCTTTTCTAAGATGGATAATATTGGATCGATAAATAATTAAAAGAGTGGATTATCTTCCCAATTATCTATTTATCCCAATCCTTCTCAGATTCTATCACTTTATCGACATCTTTCTTTGCTAGTAGAATCCTTTTCCCACATGAACTCATCTTCTTTCCCTATATAAGACAATACAAGGGGCATTCTCCTTCATTCTTTACATCCTCATCATGACTCAAGCATCTCTCTAAACAATGAAGAAATTTCTTACAAGTCTCAATGGTGATGAATGGAATAAGCTTAAACCTTTCCACATCAAATCCTTGAAATCTCTTTAGCACTTGACTATCGATAACAATCTCCTATAAGTTGCTGCTACCTTCTAAGATGTCAAGGACCATGTATTCAGGTTTAATGAGCAAGAGCTTTGTCCAATGATTGAAGAGTTTGCTGCTATTCTGGGATGAACATTAGACTCGACTGCTATGATAGCCCTTCTTGATTTGGAGATGCAGTTTCCTGGCAAATTGGTTACATTCTTTGATTTGCCCCTAGATGATATTTATGTGTATGCACATAACCCTGGGACCATCAATATTTCTACTATGATCACCGTCTATGGGACTTGGGACAAGAACACTGCTTCTTAGACTAGAATAGTTGCTTTCTGCTTATATGCTCAATTTTTGCTAGTTTCTCATCATGGTGATGCTGATATATGCATTGTCGGTATTTTGGAATAGGTGGAGCTTGGAACTAACCCTATGCCAGTTATCCTTGCTGAGACTATCATTGGGCTAGACAATTTCAAGACTCATAATCATTTTTCAGGCAGTTTACTTCTTCTTCAGGTATGCAACCAAAACTTTTACTTATTTTATTTTGCCTTAATTTTTGCCTAAGCTGCCCTTTTGGGTTTTCAGCTTAGTAGGCTTGCCCTAACTTTTGCCTAAGCTGCGCTTTTGGGTTTTTAGCTTAGCAGGCTTGCCTTAACTTTTGCCTAAGCCACCCTTTCAGGTTTTCAACTTAGCAGGCTTTTATTTTATTATTTGTATACCTTTTTTTTAAGATTTGGTTACAAGAAAAGTTGAGCTTGCTTAATGTACCCCTCAATCCTTTGACTTATCAACCTCATTAGCTACAATCTTGTCCCTTAAAAATGAAGGACAAACGTTCTGTGGACCAATGGGTTGATTGGTTAAAGAAGATTTTAGATGCTGAGATCACATGGGTCTGCCCTTGGTGGAGATTGAAGTTCATGACTATTAAGCTATATGATCATTATGTTCTCATTCCAGGGCTACACTTCTCTACCTTTTTTACCCTTTATGCCTTTGCCATTAGTATGGTCGCCCTCAGTTCATTGTTACTGTTTTGGCTGACTTTGAAGGCTTTCCCTTGAGACAAGATTCTCTGGATAAGATTAAGAGCTTATGGCCTTGTAAAGCTCTTAAATGGAACATACACCTGGATGCTAATATGACTACGGATGATGATTACAAAACTTGGATTGTTATCCAAAAGACAAAACTACTAGGATTTACTAGATACAAAAGGACTTAAGCTTTGTATGATGAGTCACAAAGGAAGAAACAAAGAGGTCACTAGATAGAATGGTCTCATAGAGCTAGTCTTAGGCTTTCTTATGTTTTGTTTTCCCTTCAAGAACCCATGATTTATAAGAAGGACATGCAAAGTTTAACAAAACTAAATTTCAATTTCATTAATTAATTAGGGCCAAAATAAGTACATTTAATACATCACATGACATAACTCCTACTATCAGCTAGTCCTTATGCATTTTCTAACTGAATATCTTGCGCTCACATTTTATTTCCCTAATTTTTGCCTGACTAGCCCTTTATGAGTTTTCTAATCAGTGGGACCATTCTCTTTTTATTTATTTCCCTAACTTTTGCTTGTCAGCCCTTTACGAGTTTTCTGAATAGCAGAAATGTCCTAACTTTTGCCTGACTAGCCTTTCAGGTTTTCTAGCCAGCAGACTTTATTTTCTTTATTCTACTTTTGTTCATATTTTTTTACAGGTAGTACTTTTTGAGGCGATCTAGATTAACAGGTTCCATGAACTCATTCCCTTCAAAATTTGATATCTTAGCAGCTCCTTTAGGTAGGACCGATTTGACCAAGTACGGTCCTTCCCAGTTTGGTCTAAATTTACCTCTCGGATTGAACACCACGGCTCTAGACTATTTCAGCACAATATCTCCAGCTTTAATCTTCCCAGGCTTAACCTTCTTGTTGAACACCTTTGCTATCCTTCTCTGATATATTTGAGTATGGAATAAAGCATCCATCCTTTTCTTATCTAGAGATATGAGATGATCATATCTCTTATGTGCCCATTCATTCTCAATTATTTTAGCTTCCATGACTACTCTCAAGAACTTAATCTCGGTTTCTATGGGCAAAACTGCCTCACAACCATATACCAATGAGAATGGTGTTTGGCCTGTGGTAGTTCTAGCTGTAGTCCTATATCCCCATAAGGTAAAAGGAAGATATTTGAACCAATCCTTGTAAGTTTTAACCATCTTAGAAAGGATTTTCTTGACATTTTTATTAGCCGCTTCCACTGCTCCACTAGCTTGAGGGCGATAAGATGAAGATTTATGGTGCCCAATCCCATACTTTTGTAATAACTCTGCTATTTCTGCTTGAAATTGAACCTCGTTATCTGTCACAATATAATGTGGAACCCTATATCTGCAGATAAGTCTCTTCTTGATGAACCATACCATCTGTTTTGCTTTTAGAGTTTTGAAAGATTCTGCCTCTACCCATCTCGAGAAGTAATTGATTACCACCACTATGTATTTATGCCCATTTGATGCTATCGATCTAATTTCTCTTATGATATCAATTCCCCATACTGCAAAGGGCTAAGCGGATGATAAACTATTCAGCACTATTGGAGGCATATGACTAAGATTCTCGTGGATCTGACACTGATGGCATTGTCTTATTATCTTGATACAATCCATTTTCATAGTCATCCAGTAATACCCTTGTATGAGTATCTTTTTAGCCAGAATCATCTCGTTCATATGAGAATTACAAGCCCATGCATGAATCTCTTGCATCACCTCTTCAGCTTCATCCTTTTTGAGACACCTGAGTTGCATCCCATTCAACATTCTTTTGTTTAATACACCATCATGACTTGCATAGTTATGTGCAAGACACGAAGAGCATATCTTTATTTTGAGGCTGCTTCATCTGGATAAATTCCTTCTTCAATGAATCTCTAAACATCATAAAACCAAGGCTTCTCTTCAGGCCCCATTTGAACATTCATAATCTGCTCACCCCCATAACACGGTGCTCTAGACTTCATGATCACTAAAGGTTTCATGGCCAACCCAGTTGCACTATCCCACATTGAAGAGAGTGTTGCCAGTGCATCTGCCATCTGATTATCGTCTTTGGATAGATGGATAAAGAGACATTTTGTGAAATTCTTCATCAAGGCTTTCAAATAGCAGATATAAGGCTTCAACTTTTTCTCTTTTACTTTCCATTCTTCATTAGCCTGACTGATGACTAACATTGAATCCCTATAAACCAATAAATCTTTCGCTCCGACTGCCACAGTTGTCTCAACTCCATAGATACATGCTTCATACTCGGCCTTATTGTTTATGACCTTGAAATCTAGTTTCTTTGCCATTGGTATGGTTTCTCTTTTTAGTGTAACAAGAATCACTCCTAATCCAGCTCCTTTGTTGTTTACAGCTCATCGAAGTAAAGTTTCCACTCCCGGTGCTCTACAACTACTAAGTTCTCATTTGGAAACTCTAAATTCCACTACTCTTCATCTTTGATCGCACTCTGAACTAAGAATTATGCTACTGCTCTTCCCTTGATTACCCTTGTAGTAATGTACTCTATATCAAATTTAGTTAAGAGTACCAACCATCAAGACATTTTTCCAGTTATTTTTCCAGTTAGAGCCGATGCTTGAAATAGATACCTTAGAGGGTCTATTCTTAAAACAACTTGAACCTTAGGTTGAAAATAATGCCTCAATTTCTTCATAGCCCAAATCATGATCAAACATGTCTTTTCTACTAAATCATATTTTTCCTCGCACGACAGAAACTTCTTGCTCAGGTAGTACACTGGAGGGCTTTATTCCATCTGACCTTTCTTGTGCTAACATTGCCCCCATTGCATCCTCTTCTAAAGCTAAGTATAGAACCAATGTCTTACCCTGTCTTTATGATTTCAGAATAGGTGGATTAATAAGATACTCCTTGATCTTATCAAAAGCTTTCTAACAATTATCATTCCACTTAATTGGTTGATCTTTCCTTAAGAACTTAAAGATAGGGTGACAAATATTAGTGAGTTTTACGATAAACCTACTAATATACTGCAACCTACTAATGAATCCTCTTACTTCTTTCTCTATCTTTGTTGTTGGCATTTCCTAGATAGCTTTCACTTTATTTGGATCCACTTCAATTCCCTGGCTGCTCAATATATACCCTAATAGCTTCCCTGAAGTAACCCCAAAAATGCACTTCTTCAGGTTGAGTCTCAGGTTGTACCTCTTAATTTGGGCCAAGAACTTGTCTAAGGCTTCAAAGTGTCCTCCTCTTGTCTTTGATTTGACCATCATGTCACCCATATACACTTTAACCTCCTTATGCATCATATCATGGAAAAGTGCAGTAGTGGCTTTTTGATAAGTTGCACCTGCATTCTTCAGTCCAAAAGGCATCACTTTGTAGCAATAGGTCCCCTATTCCGTGATGAAAGCTGTCTTAATCTTGCCCATAACTGCCATCATTATCTGGTTATACCCAAAAATTTCATCCATAAAATAATACATTGCACTTGCTGCAGTGTTATCCACTATTACATCAATGTGAGGTAACGGGAAGTCTTCTTTTGGACAGGCTTTGTTCATATCCCCAAAATCTACACACATCCGTACTTTGCCTTCTTTCTTAGGAATAGGTACTATGTTTGCTAGCCATTGAGGGTAGTCTACTACTTATAGGAAGTTATCTTGCATTTTCTTGGCAATTTCCTCCCTTATCTTTTCTGTCCATTCTGGTCTCAATCTGTGCAATTTTTGTTTAATTGGCTTGGTTTCTGAATGAGTTGGAATGTGATGCTCTACTATTTCCCTATCTAAACCTGGCATGTCTACATAAGTCCAAGCAAATACTACCTTTCTTTTTGTTAATATTCTCTTAAAATTTTCCCTCTTTTTAGGAGTTACATCATGTGATATAGAAATATTCTTTGGATTATCATTTGTGCCCATGTTAAATGAATCAAATTGAATTGAATTAATGTCAAACATGCATGACCTATCAAAATTATAATGCACAGAACTATCAAGATGCACATCACTCAAGTAAGCAAAATCAGCATTCATATCATTGACCATAGGAAAAAAACATCCTTGCCCACATAAAGACTGGACATTACTACATCAGTTTCTTCATAAAAAACATCAATAAAACTATCACTAATGATAGTAGCTAAGTCCTGGGGGGGTTCCTCCTCAGGTGGCAAACACAACAGCTCCTCAACAGCATTATCACCCATCTTTTCAATTACTTGCTTCATGACTTCCTCTTTCTTAGGTTTTCCATAATCTTCTCTTTGAAGATCTCAAACCTAGGGACATCCTTTTTAGCCATGTTAACATATTCTTTGGTGCCCAGATAATACTTGCCCTCCCTTGGCTTGATAAAGTTCTTGCTTAGTGGTCCAATTCTTCCCAAGCGCTTATTTCTTTTTGCTTTCTCCTTGTTCTTTGCTCTTATACTAGCTAGCCCTGCCTCAGTATATCCCAAACCCTTCTTATGGTCCTGGGTCTTAATGTTCGAGGGCTTAGGACTTCCTTGTTTATTCTTTTTGAGCCCTTGTCCAAGTCGATAATTCATGCTTTCCATCATTTTTGCAACCCTAGGATTTATCCCATTAAATATTCCAACAACTTGAAAACCAGGAGAAACACACACTTGCTTCTGTTTATCAAGTATAGCTGCCACAACTGCATTGGTTCCATCTTCTATTATCATGACATGTCCTTAATGAGGGAATTTTATTTTCTAGTGCATAGTTGAAGGTTCTCCTCCTAAGACATGAAACCATGGCCTTCCCAGCAATAGGGCATAGGTAACAGGGATGTCTAGTATAATAAATTCAACAGTCGATTCTACGGGCCCTATTTTGACCAAAGCCTGAAATGTTCCTTCCACATTCCTGGTACTATCATCATAAGCTTTGATTATGAGGTCTGAAACCGTCAAGTCATCTACTTTCAGACCTAGATTAGGCAGGATCTTTAACGGGCATACATTTATAACTGAACCATCATCTACCATTACAAAGTTGGTTCTCTTCCCTTTTACTTCAGTTAGGATAAATAATGCCTTGTTATGGTTTCTTCCCTCCAAAGGCAAGTCATCATCTGAAAATGTTATTAGCCCATATTTCTTTTCTGTCTTCTTTACTACCATAGCCTCAGGCGTAGCTGCCATTTCAATGCTCATATTCAATAAAGCTTTAACCAGAGCCCTTCTATGACAACTTGAATGCATCAGTAATTCCCAGATGCTCACATTCACTTTAGCCTTCTTAAGTTGTTCTAGGATCATGTCTTTTTTCTATCCTTCCTCTACTTCTGCATCTTCTATTTCTTCCCTTTCTGCAACCTTTTCATTTTGCTTTTTTGCTGTTCGATAATTCCTTCCACTTTTAGTAACATGATTCACATTTGGATTATCACTCCATACATCAACTCTAGTAGGGTTTTCTTCATCAGAATCATATCAGATGTCCACGGCCTCAATAATTCATTCCCTTTTCCTATTTTTCCAAACTTCCATTGTGCATGTTTCTTTTCCTTTCAACTCCCTCAGCTAGTCCATATATTGGCTTAGTAGCTCTTAAACCCCTTCTTGGGATAGTTTTGGGGTTAAGAATTCATCTTCTTCAAACTCATCACCCCATCCTATCGGCACGATCTCTTCCATAGGTATGTCAGTGGAAGTGGGTTTAGAATAGAATACTCTGTAATTGAACTTGCTCGAATGTTGTCCCAACAAATCTTTAACTCCTCTTGGTGACTGCTCAGGAATTTCAAGCTCTTCTTTTATCAGCTTATCATCAAACTCATCTCTCCAACCTGAGGGCTTAATTGATTCAATAGGGATATCAGCAGAGGGTGGTTTTATGTAAAATACTATATAATCAAACTTGCTTGAGGGCTGGCCCAGTAAATCTTCTACTCCTCTCTGTAGCTATCTAAAAGGTTCTCCATTAGGTATAAATTTAAGGTCCTCAAAGGAGCTTAGCACTTCTTCTTTGCTAACCCCTAAGTTGATCATCATGCTGGCTGGTGGTGGAACATTTCGGTAGTCTGGGAAAGGGTTGTTTATGGTGTTTGGGTTAGAATTGGACTTCTCAGGGTCAATGATTTTTCCATAGTCTATCAGGTTTTGGATTTTGTGTTTTAGGTGAATGCAAGTATCTATGGAATGGCTGGCTACTTGATGAAACTTGCAGTAACTATTTGGATCACAGCCAGGGACATTTAGATTTAGGGGTTTGGAAAAGGTCAGGGGTCTAAGTAGGCCTTTTTGAATTAGCCTCTCTAGGACTTTAGAGAGTGACTGGTTGAAGTTAAAAAATCTCCTAGGTTGCTGAACTGCACACACCTCTATAGCTTGACTAGTACTTCCTTGTTGTATGCCCCCAGTTGGGTAGTTTTGGGTTCTTGTGCCTCTAGCAGTTTTTTTTCTCACTCTCAATTTCATTAGCTTGTAACCCATCATCATAAAAATCCATAAAGGTTTTGGGATTCATCATCTATAGCCTCTCGACCAAATTAGGTGACACATTACGAACTATCATTCTAACTTAATCCTTCTCAACAAGCTTTTTTTTTTATCATCCCTGCTTTATTCATGAAATGAGTTAAGAAATTAGAAAAAGACTCATTTGATTTCTGTTTAGTTAACTCTGGATTCTTGATGGATACATCCAACCTGGTATTGTAATCATATTATTTCAAAAAAGCATTACACAGTTCTTTTTAGTAAGCTCCAATAGACTTTTCTAACCCATGGTACCAGTTCATAGCCATTCCTTCTAGAGACAGCACAAACAACCTAGTGACTAATGCTAGAGGTGCTTTTATAGTGCTCATAGTTGTAGTGTATTGACTCAAGTGAATTCTAGGTTCTCCTCTCCCATCAAACTTCTGCAGTTGAGGCATTTTGAATTTTTCAGGCAGCTTATCTCCCTCCATTTGCAGCATGTCATCAAAGTTAAAAGAATATCCCATTCCTTGTCCTCTAATTAGCTCTTCCATCTTGGACATTTTTTGAGTTAGTGCTTGCATCTGCTTGGACTCAAGGTCTTGAACCAACTCAAGTGATTCTCTCTTCGCCTTTTCTACTATGTAGTTTTCAATGTCTTCTAGTCTCACATCAATAGCAGGCACATTTCTAGTAGCAGGTTACCCCCCAGCATTGTTAGCAGCAAGTGGAGGAGCTACAACAACAAGTGGAGCTCCTACAACAGGTGGTTGTTCAATAGTAGCAATAAGTGGTTATTCAACAATAGGTTGCATTAGTTTGGCCAAAGCCTGTTTTAGTTCATCTTGCATCATAGCTCTCATGTCATCCATCAAAGCTCCCTCAATTTCCTCTAAGGTCCACATCTCTAGTTATTGTTCCATTTTAGTATGTTAAGTTTGAGTTAGTTCAGCTTCTATGAATAGTGGATTGATTGGACTCTTCTCTAGTTCTTGAAGGATCTCTTGAGCTATTAACTTTGGGCTTAAATTTGTTATGGTCAATCTACCAACTCTTCATCCCCAACCGTAAGAAGACCTAGATGAATCTAGGATAGCTATAAAATAAGGTGTTAGTATGATGCATGTATGCATGATGCATATGTTTATGCAACAAGTGGCAAGCAAGCACTTAGCAAGTAGCAAGTATCAAAAAGCAATCAACAGGCCATCATGCAGGTAAACCCTCTGACCTTATTTCTCCCACACACATGTTCAATGGCAAGTTTCTTTTCCTAGGATTTTTTCTCTTGGCCTTTATATCAACAGGGGATATTAAGAGCCGATGGGCATGCTAAATCTCTCTTTAAAAAAAAGCACAGAAATAGCATTTCTAAAAATAAAGGCCTAGTTGAATCTTTATTAGCCTAAATGAGCTTCAAAGGTATAGGCCTGGGGTTTTATAAATAGAAACACCTCATGGAAATTCAAAAAAACAAGCATTTTAGGTAAAGATCCTAGGAGAAGTAATTAGGCTATTATATGTGGTTAGGGTTCAGTGAAAAGTTAAGGTTCCCTTAACAAGATCCTCTCCATTATGGACTTTGAGTTACAGGCCAAGGTCAGAGGGGCCCAGCATCCTTTACCAATGCGAGAGAAGATTACCCCTCTTAAGGACTTGGGTTATAGACTCTGGTTAGATGAGCTCGGTAATCTCTCTTGAACCATGTTAAGGCTAAGAGTGATGGTTAGCCAATCTACAACTCCATGAAGCTAGTGGAATCATAAACCAATGCCATCAGTTTAGTAGGGACATGTAGAATGAATGCAAGAATGAAATAATAATTGATAAAATAATTCTAAAGAACACAAGTAGAATTAGTATCTCTTATCCCCAGTGGAGTCGCTAGTGTAGTCGGTGAGGTTTACCGTGCGTCCAAGATTTTAACAACCGTGACACTGTTTAGGCTCAGGGCCTTAGAGAACACACTAACCACTGTCACAATGACATGGCGTGAAGATGAGGAGTCACCACCCAGGGTAATAACTAGGAAAAATCGAAAAGGTGGTACTCGATTCCCTAAAAGAAAGCTAGCACCATAACTAGGAGATTCAGGATATGGAATACTAACTTCTCTTAGTCTCGTGTTAATTTAGAATAATTTTATAAATGATTATTTCATCCTCCAATTACATGCAATTTTATTAAACCCTATTTGACATAAAAAATGCACTCAAGATTGCGTTGTCCCTAAGTCTAAACTATGTTAATTTTATTAAAAAGTTTACATTTTATGTACAAGTAAGAAAGAGACTAAAAGTGGGCCTACATTTTTAATTAGTGAGCCTAGATCTACTTATTTTAGTTTGTCCAAGGAATAAGCTTAAGTCTATTCAATTTTAAAGGAAAGTTAAATTAATGGGCCTAAGTCTAATTTGGTTTTATTTTAAATGAAATGTGAGCCTATGTCTATTTATTTTAAAAGAAATGAAATTAGGTGGGCTGAGCTAAGTTTAAATAATTTTTAATTAACTAAGTGGGCCTAAAATCTAATTAAACTAATGAGCCTAAGTTGATTTTAATTATTTAAAGCCCTAAATCATTTTTAAGCCTATTTATTAATTGGGTTAGACCTAAACGTGGGCTTGGGGCCTAAAGTAATATAAAAAAGCCCAAAAACACAAAAAAAACATTAAAAAAATTAGCAAAATCAAATCAAAACACATTCACATATGATTTCTAGAAAAAAGCTAATTTAATTACATACAAACACTAATTAATTAAAGCCACCATTAATTTTATAAAAGATTGCCCAGTGAACCTAGTTTTACGAAATAATTTTAAAGTGCAAAAAATTAAATCTTTCACTATTCCCACTACTGGGACTATTACAAACTACGTACAAAATTAAAATTAAACAATTCTACACCCATGAATTAAAAAAACTACACAGGATGTCAGAATACAAAATAAAGATAAAAATCCTAAGTTCTACCAAAAAACAACACAGGTTCTTTCATGGCATTCCATGGGTCTTTTGTTCGTCTAAACACAGGTAGTATCCTCCTCAATCCATATACAGACATAAAAAAAAACAAAAAAAATTAGATTAGTGAAATTTAATTCTCAAATCAATAATAAAAAAAATAAAAATCATTAAGGAAAGAAAAGAATAAAAAAAAGAACACTGTGATGATGCTGTGCAAATGCCCTTTTTAGCCCCTCAGAATAGGATTTTCACCGTTGAAATTGAATTGTTGTTGATTCTGGACTAGGATTTGATTATGTTCAAAGAAAGACACTGATAATATCCAAAATTAGGGTTTTTTAAAAGACACATGAGGTGTTCTTCACGTCTTAATTTTTAGGGTTTCTGGGTTTTTTCAGTCTCTATGTGTATGAGTTTCTCTTCGTCTCTCTATGAGTCTAAAAAATCTCCCCCCATGCACACACGTAGACTTGGCTTTTAAATGCAAAGTCTACTGGTGTACTGACTTCCTCCTTTAGAGGAACAGAATACATCTAATGATAGCGTTTGTTTTTTATTTCAAAAATTTACGTGTTTTGAACGCGTAACAAAAAGCTTATTAGATAATAATAAAGATAAAATTAAATTTTCAACCAATCCAAACACTGAAAAAATTGATAAAAAAAAATAAGAAAAAATACACGAAAAATAAAAAATGGGACTTTTACACATCGACATTGTTTAATGTTGATCGACATTACACAATACTAGTCGGCATTGAGTAATGTCGATCGGCATTGTGTAATGCTGGTCAGCATTACACAATATCGGTTGACATTACGCCAATGCTGACCCTAATTTTTTTTAACTTTTAATTACCAAAAAACCCTAGAAAAATTAACTTCTTTGTAATCAAATCCTAAAAAACATTGCAATTTAGTCCCTAAAGTCCAGAAAATCGAAAACCAAGTTCAATTTTTGAATAAATTTCATCATAGGGGCTTAAGTTGCAATTGTACACAATTGCATCATAAAATTGAGTGCTTACACATTGTCTCAAGCTTGATTCAATTGGTGAAGCAATTGATTTAAGTTGGTCCATCTCTCTATTTCCACTCAATAATGAATAAGGTATGGTCAAGCTATAGACTTTTAAATATAGCATGGTACTATATTTCCCTCTTTTCTATTTTGATATCTTATTATCATTTTCTTTTTATGTTCAATTCCATTTCAATTTATTTGAACTACATTTTAATATTTGTATTTTTATTCATAGTCCTTTTATTAAATTTCTTTAAAATTTAGTTAATACTTTCTTTTATTTATATTCAATATTTATAGATTAATTGCAATACATATATCCATGTTACTTTCTTTTAGTTTATTTTAATTATATTTATTTTCTTTTTTGTATTTTAGTTTATCTATCTACACACACACACACACACACACATATTTAATTATAACACATTTTTATTTGTATATTACATATATTTTCACTCTCTTTATTTCTTGGTTTCACCATACTAATAATAATCATAAAAAAATATAAATATAGAAATAGTGAAAAGTCATGTCCCTTTCCAAGAAAGGTCATGATCTTTCAACATCAACTACACCTTACCCTAATACCTATATTTGACTACTATTTTTATTCACTACTACACTCCTTACATGCTTTTCAAATTTCTTATACGTTTAATTTTTCCATCTTTACACATATCTTCTTCTTTTCTTTCTTTCTCTTTCATTCTTCTTTAAACTTTTTCCTTTTTATATTCCCTTCCTACCTTCCCTATTTCCTCATCTTCTTCCCTTTATTTTCTTTTCTCTTCATTTTCTCTACACATTTGCTTTTCATTTTTACACTATACCTATATTCCTTTTCATTTTCTCCATCTTTTTCATATTATTACTCTTATCACTATCATATTGAAGATGGGTAAGACAAGAGGTTCATGTTTAAAAAGACCACATTTGAATGAATAACATCAAGAGGAAAAGAACCTTCCACATACTTACAAGGCTAAATTTCCAATTTTTCAAATGAGGAAGGTGCAAAGTCATAACCATTAAGTTAAGGGAAATTGTAAGTTCTAAGTATATTCCTAAATCTCTTGTTAATGATGTAAGTATGAGTGATTCTTTTAATCAAATGTTAATAACATATGGCCTAAAGAAGTTTGTATCTATGATTGAAGACATTTATGTTGATTTAATTACTAAATTTTATGCTAGTCTACATGTGAACTCAACCAATACATTAATTCTAAAATTTCACATGCTAGGTGCTAAACATCAACTCACTTGCTCATTAATGCAACATGTATTCAATAAGGATGGTTTGTGTGATCCCCCTCTGTCATTTAGATTGAATGAATTCTATACATTCTTGACTTACTTGCAAATACCATTTTAACCTAAAAAAGGAAAAGTTATATTTATTAAGGATTTGAAATAATGGTTGTTGCATAAAGTACTTGCATGTGTGGTTTTTCATAAATCTAAGTTTAATTGTGTTTCCACATAAGAATTATTTTTAATATGGTGCATTCATACTAACAAGCAAGTATGTTGGACTTACTAGATTTTTAATCAATTGTTGACTTATGCTACACGTAAAGATACCCTGATTACCCATGGACATGTTGTTTCAATTATTACTAAGCTTTGAATGTTAACATTGATGATTTCACTTATGTTGTTGAGTGTTCTTACTTTACTAAGCAAGCCCTTTTGAGACTTAAAGTTGTCAATTATGCATTTCACTTTATTCAGGCATCATGATCTTATTGGCGAGGGGTAGAATGTCCACCATAAGTTAAAGAATTAAGGAGGTGGAAGAGGAATAGGACCTAGACGAATTTCCTACTTCCACAACATTTAGTGATGTGCCATTACTAACTTATCCTATGCAGGGTGACCCCAGTGGTTCTTCAAATGGACATTCTTATATTTAGAACTAAATCCTCAATAATCAAATTTCCATGCAACACCAATTGAATGACATAGAGACTAAGAACCAACAACTTTATCGTAGGCAAAGAAAAATGGAGTACAAGTTGAACCAATTCTTTGCCCATTCTGGATATCGCATCGAATCTCCTCCACTTGCCTTGACTAATGATTAGGGGAGTACTACTTTCCTTTCCTTACTTTCCTATGATAACATTAAGACAATGTGTCTCTTTAAGTATAGGGGAAGGGATATTATTAGTAGTTAATGTTTATGTGTGTGTTTTATTTTATGCATTTGTGTGTTTATGCTACATTTTACTACATTTTGCATCGTTCTTTCTCCTATGTCTAATAAGTAGTTATCTTATAAGTCTTTTTTTATTTTGAATGAGGTTAAATTTTCCATGTTGATAATTACCTTTTTATGCACAATTGGTAGAAGTTTAAAGTTTCATTTTAGTATAAGTTTTAATTTTTTCTTTTTATCTTTTTTTATTATTTCTAAAATCTAGAGAAATCTAAAATCTAAAATCTTAAAGCTAGGGTGGTAAAGATTTAAGCTTAGGCTTTATTAGAGGTTGAGTAGCCTTAGAGAAACTACAACAATAATATGCATGAAACTCAATTTTCAATAATGGATGAGGACTAATATTATCTAAAAAAGAAAGAAAAATGCTTGTTGATGTGTTGCATCTCGAGTAAGTTGTGTGTAATAGAGTATGCTCCTTAGTTACATTCATTCAAAAAGGATGTGTAACGTCACAAGTAGATGCATCTCGAGTAAGTTGTGTGTAATTAAATATGCTCCTTAGTTACATTCATTCAGAAATAATGCATCCAAAAGATATATGTATGAATAAAAATGTCTAAAAATGCCATGAGAAAAGTGAGTTGATGTGTGTGCTTAATTTTTTCTCAAAGTTACTTTTGTTTCCAAAAACCCTAAGTTTGAAGAGTGACCATTTTAGCTAAGTAGCTTGGTTAGTACTTTGACATTGTGTTCTTGATTTTGTTCTTAATAGATTGAGATAAATTGTTAAATTTATTACTTATGCTATGAAAATTATTTTTATCTATCATTGTTGAGCATTGGAAGTTTAATTATTAAAAATATCTTTTTCTAACTTCTTTCATGATTGAAATGACTTATTACTGTAGCTACATTTATTTAGAGAAGATGAAAATTTTGTTAACTTTCCAACTTAGATCTTAATTTCTTGCTTGAGGGCAAGCAAGATCTAAGTGTGGGGGAGTTTGTCATAATGCAAAACATCATAGTCATTTAGGGTAGTTATGTTTTACATTCCTATGATTTATCTATGTTTGCTTAATCATTACACCGTTTTTCTTTATCTTCGTTATTCCTGCTTCAATTTTAGATTTTCTTAGTTTCTCAAGATTAATCCACACATCGAAGTGCATTAAAGAGTCTTGGAATGAACAAAGGATTAAGAAAGGCAAAACAAAGATGAAGTGAAGAGTGCCGACTTGGCACATTACAGAAACCTATAGTGTGTCGAGTCATCAAAGAAACCTAATGTGGCAAGTTCCTCCTGAGTCAGCACATTGGTGTTGACTTGTCCTCCATACCCCTTCATCACACACTTTCATATTATTACCTATTTCTAAGGGGTGCTAAATAGGATGCCAAAAAGCCTATAAATATATGAATTTGGATTTATTTTACATATACAAAAGAATATACTTAGTTTGTCTTGATATTAGTATTAAACTTTAGTTTTATTATAAAAAGAAATAAAGGTCTAAAATAATAGATAGCCAAGAGATCAAGAGAGGATCATTCAACATCAAGGGATCGCTATAAGAATTAGTAAAAGGTTTATTCATTCAAGCTTTTCCCTTTTCTTTTCTATATAGTTTTTTAATGTTACAAGTTCTTCCTTGTTGTTCTTTAACTTATTCCACTATGTATCTTGACTAAGTATTTGTTTGTAGATTTACAATAGTGGATTAATCTAAGAACTACATTTTTATCTTTTATTATTTATGGTTGCTTTAATTTTAATTAAGTTTGACTTTTTTATATATGTTTGATCACCATATGCAACTTCTTAATCAATTATTCATAATAAGAATTGGGATAATTTGGTGCAAATGTAATTAAAAATACTTAAAGGTTGGCATAATACTTGGAGATTAGATATTCACTTTAAGGGAATAAATAATTAGCATGGTAGCTATTGGTTTTTACTCATCTCTACAATTTCATGAGAATGAATGTGGACTTTAAGTGAAAATACCCTTAATTGATAATGAGAGTCGCTTTTAATGATCATTGGCTAATTTCTCCAATCAATAAATGTTTATTTATATGATTAATTATTTCTAAAGTTCTTGATTAATGCTAAATTGTAATTCTCACATGTATTGCTATAACTATTGTTAGTACATCCAATTTGATTAGAATAGTTAGTAATTTAATAATCTAAGTTAGTTAGAATACATTAATACAAATTTAATATCATCTTACCTATTCATCTTAGTACTTATCCAGTTAATATAAAAATTCACTCTAAGTTTTCTAGTGTTTGACATCCTACTTCCTCTATACTAAGTCTTAAAGACTAGGGTTAATTTGACTTGTAACACTTAGAATTGTGCATGTAGCCACGAACCCCCTTAGGCCTTTAGGTGTCATGCCCTAAATTTGAGGTTGAATTAGACAAAATGGACCCTGAAAATGCATCTAGAAGGCTAGAAAACCTATAAACCAACTTCAGAATAGCCCAGAAAAGCCCTAAATTATGTGCATAATGCATGAAAGTGTGCATGACCATGCGTCAAGCATGCAGTCATGCACACTTCGCATTACGACGCATTCCATCCTAGGGACGTGCACATGACCACACACATACTCACCTTTTCCTGAATTTTTTCCCAATAAATAACTATCTCCACACCTCATTTGGAGGGGAGAATAAGAGGAAACACAGACTCTCTAAAAAATTTGTTCGCTCGAAGGCATTGGAAACCCACTTCCAGACACTTTTAGCTCTCCCATTGCATTTTTCTTAGGTTATTAGGCCTCCTTTCCACCAAACCTAGCCTTATCTTTGTCAAAGCACAATTCAAAGGTGTACAAACTAGAATCATTCTACACGTCATTTTGAACCTCACGACAAAGAAAGCTTGATAATCCCTTGAAGCTAAAGCTTCAAAACTCATACAAGCTCAGTCAAATTTAAGAACCACACAATCATTTCAACATGATTATTTTATTTCACCACATTTTAATTTATTGTCACCAGCATTTGTGAATATTATTGTGTTTGTGTGATGAGAATGGCAATTTTGCATGTTATATGAATAGTTTATGCTTTATTTTATTCATTTAATTTCATCATTTTTCATCCTTTAGTCTCAAAATGTGAAATCTCACCATAAATATCAATAACATGAAAAGTTCATTTTTCGGACTAGAATCATCATGTTCCCAGTCCAATAATGTCATTGTGCATCCCTTATATGGTCATCATGTATCATCATAGTATAAATAATCATTGCAAACATGCATGATTGTGTACATTTTGCTTACTTTTTCAAATGATCGAGTGTCCATTGCTTATCCCATTATCCATGTGATCAAGCAAATTATGTGCATAGTTATGTTAACCTTGCATGTTCATTACATCTAAGCTATATTTACTTTTTTGCAATCCTTTTTTTCTTCTATAATTATTTTAATAAGAAAGTGATGTAATAATAATATTTCTAGTTTTATTATCTTCCACTAGCTGATGTATTATGTGAATGCTATAAAACTGTCCTTACTGAAACTAAAGTGTTGTGGTAGCTATACATTGAATATCATATAATAAGAAATAGTCAATGATGGCTTTGGTAGTGTACATGAAATGCATGCCCAAAATCAATGGCACATCTTCATCTTCCTTAAAATCTAACATAATAAAATCAACTATTAAAATGAAATTCCCTACTTTTATTAATACATCCTTTACTATTCCTTTAAGTTTGTTAATTTTTCTATTTGTAAGTTGTATATATATATATATATATATATATATATATATATATATATATATATATATTTGTAGCTCTAGCTTTACCTAACCCAAGTCTCCTATAAATAGATAAAGACATTAAATTAATAAAAGCACTAAATCGAAAAGATTTTTTAAAAAATTTAAATTACCAATAGAGCTACATTCTTTATAAAGAGTAATGCTCTTAAACTCTTGCAATTTCTTCTCACTAAAAATAAGCTCCTTTAAGAATTTAGCATATTTAAACATATGAGCTATAACTTTAACCAAAGGAATGTTGATATATAGCTTCCTAAAAACCTTTAAAAACTTTTCAAATAGCTGATTATGCTCCTACTTTCATATCCTCTATGGAAATGGAACTGATGGTTCATATGGCTTACGTGGTGGTGAAGATTTCTTCTTTTTATTGATACTCTACTTTTTCTCTTACTCCTCGGCATGTACTTCAACTTGATCTTTCTCTTTTTCTATATTCTTCTTTTCTTCCTCAATAGGTGCAGGTGTACTCCTTTTTGGTGGTTACAGCTCTATACCACTTCTCAAAGTTATTACCTTTAATTGCTCATTATGGTTCTTTTTAGTATTGCTAGGAAGTGCCCTTAGAATTCTTGAAGAAAGAGAATTTGCTAGCTAAGCCACTTATACCTCCAAATTATGAATACAAGAGGAATGATTTCTGAACATTAATTAAGTATCATAATGCATCTATTCAAACCTCCCCTCTAGTCTCTTAGTAGCCTCATCTTGTTAATTCATTTTTGTTATCATCATGGACTTGAACTTATCAATTTTACTTTCTAGAGAAGCTATTTCTGAAGAAGAAGAAGTTTTCTTTTATTGAAAATGAGATTGTCCTTCATGTTGCTGACTATTATTCTTTGAAAAACCTAATGGTCCTTGAGGTCTCCACTGATTGTTGCCGTAATTACTTCATGAAAAGTTTGGATGATTCCTCCAACTAGGATTATAGGTATTCCCCATCATTGGATTTTATTACTAACCTTTATTAAAGTTACCCACATAATTCACACTTTCTATAGATGAATTTTGCATTTGTTAGATCTCAATAGTAGGATGACCACCATGATAAAGCTCAAAAGATAAAGACCTTATTGATGAAATAATAGTCAGACCCATCTTGTCTATTGTCTTTTTTAAGGCATTATTTGCATTTTTCAAAACCTTAAAAGTCAATGATGAAAGCAAAAAAATATCTTATTAGCAAATAAGATTGATCAAGAATGATGATGGAGAAGCAATTACAGAGCTAATTAAAGCACTAAAACTTACATGCATACCAAAATGAACCTTTTAAAAACCAACCCTAACCCCAAGAAAGAGATTATGATGATTAAGAGTGAGAAATTCTATGTCAAATTTTGTTTATTGAGTCAATTAGTAAAGTTTTAAAAAAGATTAGTGTCTATTTTTCAGATTGGTTTTCATTATGGGAGCTTCAGTTTAACCATAAGAAACTCCATAATGAAAAGTCAAACTTCAGTCAATAGACCTTTCTAAAGGTCGAATCGAGTTCTCATAGTTGAATTTCAATCTGAAACATTCTTTAGAAATTATAATGTATTAATGGAGACCACTTGACAAAAAGTCAAATTTTTTACCTTGACTAATCAAAGTCAAAATTTTCACGCATCTAATAAAATATTACACAGTTCCCTAAGAGTGGTGACTAAGTAAAGAATATTCTATTTTGGAATATTCTTGGGCAAATGTCAACCTAGGATTTATTCTAGTATATACTTTTATCTTTTAATGCACAACAATACCCCTTTTAGTTGCAAACTTATTACAAGTGTACCATAAAGCCTTAGTCTATAAATAAAAGGTTTGAAAAAGCATTTTGGGGGGAAGCCTATAATAAGAGAGAGAAAATTATTATACCAATAAATTTGGAGTGAGAAAATAAAATAGAAAAATAAGCAAAAAATATGCCTAAAAATAATCTCCTCATCCCCCCTTTTTCTCTTACCTTTCTTTATTCAACCTCTACCCAATTCTTAGCATAAAGACTCTATTAAATAGACTTTAATCCTACCATAATCCAAAAACAATAATCAAATCAAACACAAGGTCACAACAACTTAAAAACAACCAAACATCAATTAAAAAAATCAACCTATTGCTCATTTGACCCTATTTGCTTTTAATCTCCATTTATTCAATTCAATATTTGTTTTTGGTGAGTTTAATATCATACTCTGAGGTTAAACACTTTCTAAAACATCTTTTTGTTTGATTTGTGTCTTTTTTTTTTTTTGGGTTTGGGGCTATTAAAATTTATGTTTTGAATAAGAATTTCTTATTCTTTGCAAAATAGGATGTTGTTGGCAAATCCAGCTATTCATCCTTTAAATTTGGCTATTAGAGGCTTTTAGACGGAAGGCTAAATCTGGCTATTTAGATGGCAAATTCGGCCATTCATGTATAAGCTCTGAAAACTTGTTTTGCTCTAAAATGAATTTGATGATTGTCTTAATGGCTCATATGCATCCTATAATGATCATACATCATTAAAATTAGTCTAAAAGGTTATAGGATGATCAAATTTAATATTTTCCTAATTTATTATTATTTTTAAAATATTTTTTATACTCAACTCTTGTTTTAAAGTTCATGCATTTACTTGCTTGGTTTGGTTTTAATTAGGCTTTTGGTTGATGATTAACATTATGATGCTATTTTTATTCTTGATTGTGATTTGGTGATTATGAATTGATTTTGTGTTGTGCAATTTGAGCCTTGTACTATATGTGTATAATTATGTATATGTTTTGAGTGAAACTTATGCATTTGTGCTAACTTGTTGACTTTTATTGTGATTCTTATGTGCATATGCTTATTTTAGTTATTTTTTTTATTATTTTGGTGATATTTTTTAGTCTAACTAGTTATTATTAAAGGTTATGTGCATATTTTTTTATTTATTTGTGCTTTTTTTTTGTACAATTTATGACCATAAGAGTGCTAATTAACTATTAATGGTTAAATTAGTACTATTATGGAACTAAAATCAATCTATGTACTCTTTATTATATTTTAATCATTATTTCCTTACTTTGATGGTTGGTTTGTGATAATTATGAGTTTGATTTATTAAGTGTCTAGAGTCTATTACTTATGTATTTATTGCATGCTTCTTGGCTTGCATTAACATCATCATTGCATTCACCCTAGATTTATTTAATGTTTGTGTAAGCACACATTTTAATTAGAATGATTCATTACATTATATATATGTTGTTTTCAATCTCAAGGTCTCAATCTCAAGTTACTAGCATTACTAATTATACAAACTACTAACATTTATTGCTATTGCAACTTACTTTTGAAGCATTTTATTTATTGTCCAAATATTATATAGTGCTCATTATCAAGTTTCTAATCTCAATCTCTACACTCCATTCTCCATTCTCCATTCTCTACAGTTTAATGTCTAATTTATATTTATATTTATCCTTTATTTTGTCAATTACTTTATTTTTCTTTATTATTGTCTCCACTCTCAATCTCTCATTTTCTACATTTTTTTTATATTTTTATGTTCATTTTATTTTATTTTATTTTTTATTTAATATTTATTTACATATGTTTATTAGGAATCTCTACTCTAAATCTCATTTTCTAATTATTTTATGAATTATTTGTTATTTATTTTCTTTTTATTCCAATTTTATATTACCATATTTATTGTCTTTTTATAATCCCTACAATCCTACTTTCTTTATCTATAATCTCATTGCCATTACATTTTTTATGTTTAATTTATTATTTTCTTTTATTATAGTTGGTTATCTTTTTTTTTTCTTTCCATTGCCCAGGGTTGAGCACAAGACAGAGAAAATATCAAACCAAACTAAAATTTCGAATCGAAAAATTTTAAAACCTACCGAACCGAATTTTATTACTAATTTGGTATCATAATGAATATTTATAAAAAACCAAATATAGTATTGAATATTAATTTAATAAGTAATATATATGTATTAATAAATAGTAGTAAGTAGAAAATTATATACTTTTAATTATATTATCAAGTAATATATATATATAGTAAAAAAATTAATATGCTTTGTGATTAAAATATAATAAATAAATTGTTAACAAAATATTTTTATTAATTTTATTATTACAAATATTATTATCATTGTTACTACTAGTAGTAGTACTACTATTATTATTCAAATAACAAGCAAAAAATGTGAGATGTCTATTGTATTACAATTTAAACTTAAAATATAAACTTAACAAAATTCACATAGCATAGTTTCAAATAATTTAATTAAAAAATAAGAATGTTAAATGTCTATTAAAATTAATGAGTGAATAATATTATTATAATTATTATTTTGTTACATAATAATTTATAGACATATATTATTGGTAACCATAGCAACATAGCTTTTTCCAAAACTATGTCGTTTTGATTAAAGAAAGTACTTATCTTACAAACAAAAATAAGAGAATATTCATTTTTATTAATTAAAAAATATTGCTATTATTATATTTAGTAACTTATTATTATTATTATTATTATTATTATTATTATTATTATTATTATTATTATTATTATTATGTGTGTATATATATTTATATACATACATATATATATATACATATAATAACTAAAACGACTTTTTTAACCCAAAACTATATGGTTTTGATTTGTGGATAATAAATATAATATAAATTTGTCTATTACATAAATTTTCAAATTCTCATTTTAGACCTTACCATACCAATCCATTCTAATAGATATGAATCCCTGTACCGAACTGTCCCAAAAAATGGGACAGTACCGGTATGGATATTTTCAAATTAGGTACTAGTACTGGAGATTTTATTTTTAAAATCCCCAAAATACGGTACGGTTTCAGAGATTTTAAATCCTCTAATTTCCCCGACTGGTGCTCACCCCTACCATTGCCATGTTGTTTCTCTACTCTCAAGCATTTCCTTTTTAATATATTCTTTATTATGTATTATCATAATCTAATTTTAATTTTTTTTACTTTTATATCATTTTATTTATATTTTGCCTCATTTAGTTATTAATTTCTTTTTATTTATTATATTCATATTTAAATTTCTACAATATTACCTTCTTTCTTTATATTAATTACTATTTGTTCTATGTTTGTTGTGAATATAACAATAAACAAACAAGAATAAAGAGAGAAAACAAAGAAGAAAAATGGGACACAAATATTTAACAAGGGTTAGCAATTTGTCTACGTCCTCAGGAGTGAGCAGCTTCAGTTTATTTTATTCACTGTCAATTAAGGGTAACAATATATATATATATATATATATATATATATATATTGCATAATGGTCGAACATCCCCAAACCCAAACCAGCATCACTACATTTCCTTCATAACCTTAATAAGGCCAACTGGAAGAGCTTACAACCATACGGAATGCTATCCATTAAGACATTCCAGTATATGTACCTTGATCGTGAACTCTTGAATGATGTTGTGTCATTTTAGGACCCTTAATAGCATGTATTCCAAATCAAAACCATAGACCTATGCCCATTGTATAAGGAATTCAGTGCCATAGCAGGGCGAACCCCCATAAAGACTAAATAAGAAATTTTCACTAACCAAGACATCAAATACCTAGGACTTGGGGCTGCTTTTCTTGATCTAAGCATATAAAAGCTTGATGAACTAGTCACCAAGCACAAAAAATTGATTCCCACACAAATTTTAGCTACTTACACCACCAAAAAAACTTGTACCTTAATTTAGGCATGCCTCCTTGCATGTTATCTCTTTATGCAATATTTTACCGTCATAAATGATGGGCTAGGAGATTGCAGGATACTCCAAGTCATCGAAGGAATAGAATGTGGAATGACCCCCTTCGCATTAATTTTGGCAGAGACCATTCAAGGTTTATATGACCTTAAAAATGGGAAAAGTCTGAACTTCATTAGGCTTCAAATATGGTTGCAAGAAAAGTTGAGCCTGCTTGACAAACCTATAGGTAACTAGATGAGATACCAACACAAGAATCACTTAGAAAGACACTACAACAATGTTCACAGATGCTCAGCCCATATCACAACCCAAGAATGGGTCAAGTGCATGAAGGATATGCCAGAATACCAAATGAGATGGATGTGTCTATAGTGGAAGCTAGAACATGTGACTCTCTGCACATATGTTAACTACATGCCAATCTTAGGATTTAAGTAATGCACCCACTACTATCTAGCACTAGTGAAGAGACAATTCAATGAGAAACAACACGTACCTTTTAAGCTTAGGGATTTCTCTGTTAGTAGGATATAACAAAGGTTTGTAGATCACTTCAGAATGACATAGGGGAAGAGAATCATCCATCATTTTACTACTAGTAGTAGGGACAATGTTACTGATGAGATGTACAAATAGTGGGTATGTTGTCAATTAGAAAGTGAGTAAAAAAGTAGTCTCAGACTTAATATGAAGAAATGCAAATTCAGGTTCACTTCAGGAAAGATGTTGAGTATATTGTCAATCAGAATGGAATAGAAATGGATCTAGATAAAGTAAAAGTAGTCAAAAAGATGTTAGTGCCAAGAATAGAGAAAAAAATTAGAGAGTTTCTAGGAAACTACAATTCATCAGTATATTCATCACTAAGTTAACAGTGGTGTGTGAACCAATCTTTAAGCTACTAAAAAAAGATTAGCTAGTTAAATGGAATGAATAATATCAGCTACCATTTGACAAGATCCAAAACTACTAAGCTAACCCACTAGTTATAAGACCACCTAAACTAGGGATACCTTTAACCCTACATCTAGCCATCGAAGGAAATGAAATTGGTGCAATGTTAGCCTAAGAGGGAGAAACGAAGGTAGAACATGAAATCTACTACTTAAGCAATAAGATGTTGACGTATAAGGAGAAGTACAACCAAGTTGAATAGATATGCCTAGTAATGGTATGGGCAATGAAGAAACTCAAACATTACTTTTAATCCTATAGAATTTAGGTTGTGTCTAAAATGGACCCAATAAAGTACCTCTAAAAAGTTCCCTTTCTAGTGGGAAAACTTGCCAAGTTACTCATGTTGCTAATAGAATTTGATGTGCAATATCTAATTAAAAAGGTAGTAAAAGGAAGAGCAATGGTTGAATTTCTAGCTCTCAACTGACATTCTAAATGTAGAAGAAATTCAACTGGACTTCCCAAATGACCTTAGTTTAGTCATTAAAATCCTAGGATGGTGCATGTACTTTGATGGAATAGTTCATCAGTTCGATGTAGGAGTCGATGTCATATTACAATCCCCAAAAGGTGAAGTAGTACCAATGGCCAAAAAGCTCAAATTCAGAGTCATAAAAAACGTAGAAGAATACAAGGCATGCACACTCAGAATAGAATCAGTAATGTCCCTGGATGTTACAGAAGTCTAAATCTTCAGAGATTCCATGCTAGTAATCAACCATGCCATGAAAGAGTGGGAATTGAAAGAGTAACACTTAAGGCTATACATGGACCACCTAAGGCTACTTACTATGTCCTTTAAAGAATGTAGATTCATTAATCTCCCCAATAATCATAATCAGATGGTAGATGCACTTGCTTCCCTAGCATTAGTATGGGAAGGACCATCCAAAATGCCTATGAAGCCTTTAATCCTACTAAGATCAGGACAACCTTATCATAAGAACTGCAGAATAGCGAAGATAGAAATAGTTAAAAACCTTGGTTCTATGACATCTAAAGATATCTAAAGGAACGAGCCTATCCTAATCAAGCAGATGAGTCATTCGATGATTAGCATGAAAATTTACATCACACTAGGGTGTGCTATGCAGAAGAACCTCAGATGGTTTACAACTCTGATGTTTAGTTGAAACTGAGGCTACAAGAGTAATAAAAGAAGTACACAAGGGTGTTTATGGTCTGCACTTGAATGGAGCAATCCTAGCTAAGAAACTAATTAGATAAGGGTTCTTCTAGATAACAATAATGGAAGATTGTATCAAATTTGAAAAGAAATGCCACAAGTGTCATATCTATAGGAATGTCAACCACCTCCCTTAAATAGAGTTGCACTACATCTCCTCTTTATAGCCCTTCTTAGTATAGGGACTAGACATAATTGGGGAAATCCACCCAATAGCCTTGAACAGACATAGGTTCATCTTAGTGGCAATGGATTACTTCATAAAGTGGGTCAAAGTAGAATCATTCACAAGGATAAAAGCCAAGCAAGTGGCTAAATTAATCAAAAGAAATATGTTCTGTCAATATGGGATCCCCCATCACATCATCTTTAACAACATTGTCCAATTTGAAGGGTAAGTTAAAGAGCTACTAGGGAGTTATAAAGTGGAATATCATAAATCTTCTCCTTATCGACCATAAGCAAACGGGGCCGTTGAAGCTACAAACAAGAACATTAAGAAGATTTTGTCAAAAATGACTTAGACTTATCGAGATTGGGTAGACAAATTTCCACATGCCTTATAGGGTACCAAACAATAGTTAGAACTTCAATTGGGGCGACTCCTTTCTCACTAGTGTACAGATAAGAGGTAGTGTTTTCGGTTGAAATAGAAATCAAGTCTCTTCAGGTAGTAATTGAATTTAAATTGCCACAAGTACAATGGGCTCAATAGAGGCACAATAATCTTACCCTCTTAGATAGTTGAAGGCTTAAGGCTTTTATACCACACATAGTTGTATTAGGCTTGGCTAGCCAAAACCTTCAACAAGAAAGTGAAACACAATAGTGAAAAAGTAGGAGACTAGGTGTTAAAGCAAATAAGGCAAAAAATTTCAGACCTAAGAGGGAAATTCAAACCAAACTAGGAAGGCCCATAGTTGTTCAAACATGTCCTATTGAAAAGGGCAGTCAAGCTAATGGATTCTAAAGGCAACAAATTCTTTGAACCTATTAATATAGACTGCTTAAAAAAGTACTAAGTCTAAGGCACAAAAAAATTCCCACTGAGTTAAAAACCTAAAAATGGTAGCTTAGGCAAAAGTTAGTGACCTCTCGCTAGGTTGAAAACCCTGCATGGGCCACCTAGGCAAAAGTTAGGGAAGGAAAAAAAATACTTAACTAGAAAACCTTAGAAGGCTAGTTAAGGATAGGGGTAACCTCAAGTTCAAAATTTGCCTGAATGCATCTGTGCTTTTCTTAATGACTTTAGTGAAATGGGAATGATTACCAATTTATGCAAAATGTCTTTAAAAAATGCAACACATTTCATCATCATGAATTGCATTAAGCATGCTTTGCTTTTTATTTCATTATATGACCACAGTTCTAAACTCTCTCTTCAAGATCAATCATTATCATCAAAGACTCAAAAAAAAAGAAAAAACTTTGAGAGGAGACACCCTAGTAAAAAAAGGGAAGAAAAAGAAAACCCAACTAAGTGTTAAACCTCTGAAAGGAGACGCCTTAGGCAAAAAAAGGGAAAAATGAAAAGAGACAATCAAGAGCAATAGCAAACATCATTAATGATACATACTAAGAAGCATATACAGTCATCATCATACAAGTATCATAGAGCACATGAGGGACAAATGCTCAGATATAACACTTAGAGTCCATAACCTTGAGAAAATGATATAAGAAAGCAAACCATAGGTTAAAAGTCCTACACCTAGCTCCTAAAACAACTACATTGGCTATGGTTGCCATTAAAAGCAATCACCAGTCCTACTCAAGCATCTCCCTTATCTAATTCGGGCTCATCATTGTTCATCATAAAGGATGATAGCTGTGATTCCAACTTACTAATACGATCATGATAAGCTGTGAGCTCCCCCTCCATTCCTGGCTAGCGTGATGGTGTTCAATCTGCATGACATACTGCATATCGTACATGCATACATAAATATGTGCATAAAATAAATGGTACAATAAGGGAAGCATACCCTCAAAGTAGTCATAAACTCCAAAAAGCACTGTTGTGCACTCCTCGTAATGATATACTAGTACTGACTTTAGGAAATTGGAATCTATAAAAAGCAAGTAAATAAGTCAATCACCACTCACCAAACAGATGAAATAAAAGGTAAAATAAGTGAAATAAAACATGAACATGAGTAGCATCAGGAGGAACAACACCCAACTAAAGAAAGCTAGGGTAAGGCAAATCAAAATGCACTACTCTGCCAAAAATGTCCGTCCTAAAGGAAAGCCAAGGATGGCTAAATTGACAAGTCTCTAAGAATAGTACTACAAGAAGCCACACCGCTAGCATGGATAGTTGCCTCAGTATAGAATGTGCCCTCATTCTCCTCAAAATAAGACCTAGATCTATTCAAATGAGATTGTTGCCACTGTAGATAAGCTCTTATAACTCATGTCAATTATAGTTTATTACTAATAAAGTTTGTTACATATTCATACAAAATAGGAATAAAAGCCTACCAGATTAGTGGAAGCAACTCTCAACGATCCACATAATGGCTCATGAGACGCATCTACCTAAGGAGGTGGAGGTAGAGGAATAGTGCCACTGGCTACAACGTCAATCAGTTGAGGGATTAATATATTAGCATAAGGCAAGCCTACACTCTTTAAGAGACTCTCATTAGAGTATCCCACCATGGTAGTAGCCAACTCATCACTATTAAGCTTATAGCCCCAAAACATGTCACCAGAGGGAGGAATAGGGACTCTCCTCGCAAATGGACCATCCCACCAACAATGGACTTACTCGCCTAAATACCACACTTCGTCAGTAAGGCTGGAGAGTAACACTCATCTCTTTGTCAACTGCCATGCAATCACCATCTTTTCCATCCAATATGACCTCACTACCCACCAGTAAAGGAAGATCTACTCAAAAGGAATGAATGAACAAAGAATCTCTAAAAAAGAAACAATAAACATAGCAAGAGCCAGACGTACCTAATCAGGGATAACTTGCGCATGTAGTCCCAAGCCACTATATAATCCTCAATCAAATTAGTAGTCCTCCTAATCTAGTAAAAATAATGAGGAAAGCTATCCACTATAAAATGCTCAATGGTCGAATGAGGGAGAACCCCAAACTCGTAAGCCTCGATTTGTCAGAACTAAGAAGTTAGAAATAACAAACCAAAGATAAAAAGCAAAAAAAAAAAAATAGACATGAGAACTCTTACTCACATCCAGCATGAACAAGCATCCATAAATCCTCAAGCCACCTCGACATGCTACATTAAGGCCCAAGTACATATGGGCAAAAGTAACAGTACCCTAGCAATATCTTAATAAGCCATCTAGATCCCTTGGAATAGGCAGCAATTACAGACTTTGGGTTTGGGAAGATGACAACACTCAATAAATATAACAAGCAATGAGCCAATTGCTCCACTGAAACAAGATTAGCATAATACATCATCTGCATAGTGGAGATGAACTAGGTGTAATGAGTATAGTACGGACAATTAGACTTTATAGGGGTAGGCATCCCAAGCAACTCTATACTAAGGTGCCTCCTCGCTGCCATAGAAGAGCACTCCACCTCACTAAAGGGAATAGACTCTTAAAAAAAGCTCAAGCCCATAATCACAGCAAAGTCTAAAGGAATGATAGTTATCTCTCTAATAGGCAAGTGAAAAGTGTGCATTGTATCCATCCATTGCTCAATCAATGCATGCATAGTAATCTAACTTGATGCATATGAATCATAAGAAAGCACAATGATAATCCCATCAAAAACCTTCCTTGCAACCATCTACTACACACACAGTTGAAGACAATACATGCCTCACCTTGTTAAAACTACGAGGCATCATAATAATAGACCTATGAGCCTACAAATAACAGGTATGTTGTTAAACATTCACATAATTAATAAATACTAACACATCTTCTTCTTTCTATTATTTAATAGGAATAATAATGAAAGCTGAAAAGAAAAGGATCATAGTAAGCACTAATAAATAATCATAGTAAGAAAATAAAGTAACACCTATCGACTGTCAACATTCACAATAAAAAGGTATACATATAGTTATAATAAGAGTTACAGAACTATAACTATGACAAAGAATAACAAATACAATAAAAGATAACGAATAGCAAAGTAGCCTAGATAGCTAAATAAAAGATAAAAGGTAAAGGAGGACCTACCTGGCAATGATGATAAGCCCAAGCATAAGTCTTAAGGAAGTGAACCACAGGAATCAGGTCTCCTTAAGAAAGCTTAGATAGCTGAGGACCCTGAGTGCCAAATAGACCATCAGTAGTAGTCCCCATAGTGGAAGTCCCTACTCTAGTAGCCTCTGTGAAGTTACCCTTCTTATCTAAGAAGATATCTTCCAAACCTTTGGAATGTTAGGAAACTCCATCTTATACAGAGAAAGATGAAAATACATAAGCAAAAACATAGCAAAAAGCATATGAAACACAAAAAGGGTTAAGAAAAGTTGGAAAACACTCAAAAACGTCTAGAAGAAGCCTCCCTAGACCTCTAGAACACATATTTAAGTAAATGTGGAGAGGGGAAGGCACGTGATTATGCTCTCAGCGAATGGTCACATCCACGTGCATTTCTCCCTTCCACATGCTCTTGTGTGATTTTACGTGCACTTTGAGACTTTACACATTCATTGCTCTAGTCCTAAACCTCTTTTTGAGCATAAGACATGCACTGAACTCACATAAAAGTACATTAATGAGGACTACATCTATCTAAAGACATCAGGTGCAGCCTCACCACTTTCAAAAACTTAACACCTCCTAAAAGAAGAAAATAAGGAAGAGTCATTAAAAGGATACCCTGCTCAAAATAATCAAAATAACATCTACAACATAATAAGTAATGACATCATCATTACTACATCATCACTGCATCATTGTTGTATTATCACTACAACATCACTGCATCATCATCGTACCATCACCAACCAAGACTAAAAGAATCACAATAGTCTATTGCTTGACACCGAAGGAGGTTATAGTGGCATTATCTTTTTTCCTGACACTAGAAGAGGTTATAATGGCATTGTCTAACACCGAAAGAGGTTATAGTGGCATTATCTTTTTGCCTAGCACAAAAAGAGGTTATAGTGGCATTATCTTTTCGCCTAGCACACAAAGAGGTTATAGTGGCATTGCCTGACACCAGAGGAGGCTATAGTGGCATTACCTGACACCGAAGGAGGTTATAATGGCATTATCTTTTTGCCTGATACCAGAATAAATTATAGTGGCATTGCCTAACACTGGAAGAGGTTATAGTGACATTATCTTTTTGCCTAGCACTAGAAGAGTTATAATGGTATTACTTCCTAACATTTAAAAGGATGTTAGAACCCCTTGACATGGCTATAGAATGTTAAGTATAATGCTTGAAAAAGGTATCTGTTGCATTTTATATGCATGCTTGCATATCACTACTATCACATGCTTGTCGCACTTAATTTTATCATTACATGAACATTGAATTACATCATTCTGTATGAATCCCGAATTACATCCTTGCATGAATCCTAAAAACTGTATATTACGTGAGTCCTAAAATTACATCTTACGTGAATTCCAAAATTACATCTTGTGTGAATCTTAAAATTACATCTTTCATGAATCTCAAAATTTCGTCTTTGCATCAATCAAAAAATTGCATTTTGCATGGATCCTATAATTGCATGTGTCCCGAATAGCATCTTGCATGACAACCGAATTACAAAAAAACAACAGTAATTAAATCAAAACAACATAGCACTCAGGTAAGTGCCTCTCTCCTTAGAAAATGATTTTCTGCATCTTTACATTTTGCTTTATGTGTATTGACACTAGTGCTAAATGGCTATGTAGCACATGTGAAGTAGGGGGCAACTGTCATACCTCAAATTTGAATGTCTCCAAAAAGGTCCAATGATGAAATAAACCTCTGAGATGATTAGAGTATGCTCATTTATAATACCTCTAAATGTGCAACCTTAAAAACCTAACTAACCCACCAATGTGCAAAATCAATCACCGAGCCATTAAGTTATGCTCCAGCCTTATAAAATATGAATTATCAGAATAATGAGAAGCCTATTTTGAGAATTCCTTTCTTAGAATACTCAGCTTGTTGGACCGATACTCATTTCATCAAACTAGGACCCAACTTTATGAAAAATGGAAATTGATTTTGATAAAATAGACTTTGAAAACATGTTCAAAAGGCTCCAAAACCCTCCAGAAGTGATCCCAGAATGGTCCAACACAACCTAAGGATCAGCAAGTGTCATTTAGAAGTGCACGTAAAGTCATAAACACCCCTAGATATTATGTGCTAAAATTAAAGCCAAACCAGACAAAACAGACTTTAGAAACATGTTTGGAAGGCTCAAAAACCTCCAAGAGCAGTCATGAAATAATCCAACACAATATGGGGAATAATCCATATTTCTTAGAAGTGCGCGTAAACACCTCTAGGTTTCACGCACTAAAATTGAGGCTGAATTTAACAAAATGGACTTAAAAAATGCATCCAGAAGGCCCAAAAACCATAGGAACCAACCTTATAATAATGCACGTAAGCCTTGAATGGAGCACGTCAAGTGCATGTAACTGCATGTGGCCACGTGCCAAGCCTGCAGTCACGAACACTTTATATGGCCACACACTCCATCCTAGGGATACATGCATGACCGTGCCTATTCCCCCCTTTCCTTATATTTTTCACTATAAATAGTTGCCTCTACACTCGATTTTGAGGGGGGAGCATGTGGAAGCACACACACACTAAAAAATCTATCTAATCGAAGGTGCTGGAAAACCTTTTCTAGATAGTTTTTGCTCTCCCACTGTCTTTTTCTTAGGAGATTAGACATATTTTCCACCAAACTAAGCCTCATATTTGTCAAAGCCTCATCTTTGTTAAAGCACGCTTTAAAGGTATACTAATTAGCATCATTCTGTCGTCATTTTGAATCTCTCGATGAGGAAAGCTTAATAATCCCTTGAAGTTATAACTTCAAAACATATATAAGCTTAGTCGAGTCAAGGACCACACAATCATTTTAGCATGTTTATTTTATCGCATTCCATTTTATTTTATTGTTGCCAGCATTTGGGAATACTATTGTGCTTATGTGATAAGACTGGTAATCTTGCATGCTATATAAATAATCTATGTTTTATTATGCTCATTTCACATCATCATTATGCATCCTCTGGTTCTAAAACATGAAATCATATTGTAAATACCAATAATGTGGAAGTTTATATCCTAGAATAGAGTCATCATGTTTCTGGTCTAGTGATGACATCATGCATCCCTTATATCATCATCATAGCATAAATAATCACTACAAACATGCATGATCATCTACATTTCACTTATTCATTCAAATGATCAAGTGTCCATTGCTTATCCTATTATTTATGTCATTTAGTAAGCTACATGAATGGTTGTATTTATCTTGTAGATTCACTAGATTTACTTTTTTACAATCTTTTTTCCTTTTATATGTATTTCATTAGGAAAGTAAAGTAATAATATCTTAAGCTTTATTATCTTCCACTATTTAATGAATTGTGTGAATGCTATATAAATTGTCATTATTGAAACTAGGGTATTACAGCAGTTGTACATTGAACATCATCTAATGAGAAATAGTCAAAAAGTAAATGTGATCCCTCGAACCCAAAAATCTTTGTTGGGGCCAATACTCGCTAAATGACCCAATGTTATCCCTTTCTTTTCCTGATTTTCTAAAAATTGGGTGGTGACTCCATAAAATAAAAAAAGCATCTCATCCCTCATGAGACCAATCATTTGTCCCTATTTGGTAAAGTTTCCATGTCCCTTAAAACAAAAAAACCCTTACGGGACTAATTCATCTCGAAACTAAGAGACATAAAACAACAAAAGAGTCAGGTCTCTCATAATACATAAAGTAGGGGGTTGCCCTAAAAAAATTTCATTTCATGTATTTTTAAAATCTCACTTAGAGTAGAGGGTTAACCTATAGATCCCAAGCGCCATCTCATGTGTTTTTAAAATATTGCTTCCCATACATCGACAAGCGTTAGCTTGATCAATGCATGTGAAGTAGAGGGCAACTGTTGATACTCGAATTTTGACAATTCTTATCAAAATCCAATGATTAAGGATTCCTATATACTATATAGGGGTAGAATTTTTTCAAAAGTTCTCTCAAGCGTGCTGAGATCAAGAAGAAACCCAAAGGATACTAAATGTATATAAAAAATATTTAAAATTCTTAAAAAGGCCAAGTTTAGGCCCAAAAAGGACCCAAAGTAACCATGTGGTCAGGTCAACCCATGAGCTTGGGTTGACAACCCATGAGTATGGGTTTTTAACCCAAGCTTGTAGGTTAAAATGACCATTTGCCCTTACATGGTTATGGGAACCCACACGCGTGGGTTTTAGACCTAACCCAAGCTCGTGGGTCCCTAGACTTAGATTATAAAAATACTTTTTTCCTTCTTTAGAAGGGATATTGACATGTACTTTGAGGCAGAAGTCTGGTGAGAGAAAACACCATTATTTTAGAGGCCTTTCTCATACACACTCTCGCTCTCCTAACCCACTTGGAGACTTATTTTCACCAAAGACCAAATTGAAATCACTTTTTTTCTCTTTCATTTTTGTCTTAGGATTTACAACATTAAATCCAAACCAAGCCACATCTTTATCAAATCACGTACTTAGGGTAATTACCTGGTTCCTCTGAGGTTCCCCATATTTTTATTCTCGTTAAAATCATTATTTTTGCATTTTTATTTTTTATTATTTTTTTGTATTTTCCACCATCCTAGCATTTTTATTATTATTAAGATGTGATAAAGTTATGATTTTTATATGATGATGAAGTTTTGTGAATAAGATATGTAGAAGGAGAAGGAAGTTGAAGTTGGATCCATGAGTATTAAAAAATGCATCATTTTCTCACATTTTGCATTTTCCCCATATTTTTGCATCATTTTCTTCTTATATTAAACATGGGTATTTTAATATAAAGTTATCATTATTATTATTTTTTGCATCATTTTAGTTTATTTTTATTATTGCCATATTTTATTTATTTTCAATATTATTTCTGCATTTTCCCTTATTTTTATTGCATTTTTATCCTTATTTTATTGTATTTATGTTATTTATAGTAAGTATGGCATTTTTATCATAAAGTCTCCATTTTAACACTAAAAATGTCTCCTTTACCATTTTAATATTTTTATTTTTGTATTTTTGTTTTATTTATATATTTATTTCTGTATTTTTATTATTTTGTGGTATTTTTGCAATTTTTATTGCATTTATGCCTTTTATAGTAAATCTGACCTTTTTATTATAAAGTTTACATTTTTATGGTAAATGTCATTTTATTATTTTTTTCATTTCATTTTGTCATATTTATTTATTTATGTATTCACTTTATTTATTTTTATTGTCCTTTTTCAATTATTATTCCATTTATGCTTTTTTATGGTAAATTTGGTATTTTTATCATAAAATTCACATTTTTATGGTAAAAATATCACATTTATCATCATAATATTTTATTTATTTTTATTAATATTCCAGAATTTTTACTATTTTATTACTTTTTCCCAATTTTTATCGTATTTATGCCTTTTATGATAAATTTGATATTTTTATCATAAAGTTCATTTTTTTATGGCAAAAATATCATCTTTATCATTTTAATATTTTTATTGTTGTCATTTTAATTTATTTACATATTTATAAATATAATTTTATTATTTTTATTGCATTTTGTAATTTTCATTGCCTTTATGGCTTTTAGGGGTAAAGTTGTTATTTTATCATAAAGTAAATATTTTTATGGTGGAAATGATATCTCTACCACTTTGTTTACTTTTAATTCTGCATTTTATTATTTTTATCATATTAATTATTATTTTCATTTTTTTATTGATTTATTTGATGAATTTATTACTTTTACCATAAAGCTTCAATCTTTATGGTGAAAATAATACTTTTATCATCCTTTTTATTATCTCACTTGCATTATTATTATTATTATTGTTGTTGTTGTTGTTGTTGTTGCATATTTATTATCTTCATCATAAAGTTAATATTTTTATGGTGAGAATAATGTATTTATTACTTTTATTATTTTATTTGCACTTTTCCATTTTAATTTCATATTATTCGCCTCATCATAAAAATCTCATTTTTAATAATAAAAATGATGACTTCACACCAAGTACCCCGATTTCTAAAATCTCGCATCATGCATACATTAGCATCCTTGCTTTTTTATTTATTTTATTTTAGTTATAGATATATAATTGATTTAAATGTGATGTGTGCTTGCTTATGTATATAAATTGACCTTTGTTTTGAAAGTTTATTAGAATAGGTTTTTCCTTTCTATTTTATGTAATTAATAGAATAGGAATTTTCAAGGCAATGTAATCCTTAATCCCAATTTTCCTTTTTAATTTTTTTTATTTTGGATGTATTTAATAGAATGGGCTCTTTTCTTGGGTTGTAATCCCTTATTCCTTCGTCGATTTTTATTTTTCTTATTTTGATTATTTCTTACATGCTTGTGTGCTACATGTTACTTGCTTACATGACTACTTGCTTAGTAGATGCTTGCTTATTTATTATGTGGTGAATGCTCATCAATTTAACTATCCTGCGATTTATTTCCAAATTAAATTGACTAATGATCAATTGTGGTAATAATGCATCATAAAACCAAACTTAGGTGAGGTAGTGAATAAGTGAGCAACATGTGTGATTAGAAGCAGAATAAGTAACTCCTACCCTCTCAACCCAAATTCTCTAGTTATGGAAGTCATTTTCCACTTCTTTTTTATTCAAGTCAGGTGGCGACTCTAAATCTGTATGGCCTAATTAGGCTAACCCTCTAATAAATAATAATAAATAGAAATCAAGTAGATGGTTGCCATTTAGCCTATACACTCTGATGCTATAAACACAAATTGATCCTATTGATCCCCCCTAATCACCACAATGATCTTAGTTTATATTCAAATGAAGCAATTGTTGAAGAAGATGGAAACATCGATGTATTAAGGTGGTAGAAATTGAATTAAAAGAGATTCCCAATTCTCTCTTAATTTGCTCATGATGTTTTGGCTATTCCAATCTCAACAATTGCTTTTAAAAGTGCTTTTAGTACTAGTGGGAGAGTACTTGATGTCTTTAGGACTTCATTGACTCCAAAGATTGTTGAAGCACTTATTTACACATCTAATTGGCTAAGAAAGGGTAGTAAGCCTATTTCAGTTGAAGAGGCAATTGAAGAGTTAGAGAAGTATGAGAAAGGTAAATTTCATGTATAATTTGTTTTTTTATCACTTCCTATTATCTTTTTTTTTTATTTATCCACATTGACTAACACTTGAGTTTTTATGTGATACAGATCTACCAACAATTAGTCTTAGGCCAACTATAACAACACCTACCTTAGCCACATCTTAATTCCTAATTGATTTTGCTTACACATTTTGCAAACCTATTTTTTTAGTAAATAGCTTAACTATGCTAATTGCTTATGATTATATTTGCTGCCTGTGCTTGTGAATATTTTATACTTGACTTGGTTGCTTAAATGTGACCTCCACTGATGAGCATGACTTGTAACTTGTTAATAGTGTTACTGTTGCATGCATTTTTTTTATTAAATGTGACCTCCACTGCATGAGCATGACTTGCAACTTGTTAACAGTGTTACTGTTGCATGCATTTTTTTTTTATTAAATGTGACCTCCACTACTTGAGCATTAATTATATATTGTTCATAGTGTTGTTGTTACATTTATTTTTTTTATTGTGAGGCTATGATGATTGCTTCCACTCACCTTAAACTAAGTCACTTAAGTTAATGCTCTTTGCTTAAGATTCTATAGTAGCTTATTTTAATTATAACTGCAAAAAATGTGGCTACATTTTCTTTAGCATGACTTCATTTACAAAGTCTGAGCCTCCCTTAGTCCTATTAACTTTTTATTGCAACTAGTTTTCTTTTGAATTGTTAGAAATTAATAAAGGAAATATTGCTATGGACTAGAGACTTGCTACCTACAAGTGATAACTTATTTCTATTTGATGCTTTAATTCACATCTCTTTAGTTATTTTATGTGTTTATTATATGATATGTGTTGATGATGAGGCTTCTACCTCTGTTACGTATATGATTCAAGTATTAGATGGTTTTCAAAATTTCTTTGGTGGCATTGTTATTATTGCTAGAAACTTTATTACAACCATTCTATTGATTTAAAAAACATTCTTTGAGACTCTTCTCATTTTTCTTGAATTTAACAATTGTGATTTCAGTGTTATGTCTGATTTTAACACACTGTTTATGTTCCATTTTTGTAGGAATTCAGGAATCCTATTATTTTTTGGATAGACTCCTATTCTTTTTGCCTTTTTGTTGACTCAATATGCACAACACAACATACTATTTTCTTAAAATGTATATCATATCAAAATCAGGAGTAGAACGTGATTTTATAATTATTTGATAAGATATGTTAGGATTATTTGACCATATAGTTAGCTTATCTTTTAATTGTAAATTTGTAATTATGTTTATATTAGGGCTTTCTTTAAATATTAAGCATGTAAACATAGGTCAAACCCACTACATAATGAAAATTAAGTTAATTTTGATTTTGGGCTTATTTTTAATGGGTTGCACCAAACCAAGCCCATCCAAAAAATCCTAGCCAAATAACCTGATTATTTTGGTTAATTAATTAGTTGATTTAACTTAAAAATTACGCACGGTTTGGCTTGTCTATATCCTTATTCAAAATATATCGGTACCATATTTCCTAAATGGACTTGAGCTGACCCGCTTGATGCTTAGTCCTAATCGTGGAGGTATTGCCCCTACACCTCCAACCCATCTAATCGTAACCCCATAATTACATCAAGAAACCCCTTTAAAGGAAAGATGTTGTCACTTCACTTTGCTACGTACCAGCATCTGTCTACTTATTACTACATATGAGCCATACACAATAATGTTCTTAGCATATTTCTTCTTTACACCTCAATTTCTATTTTAATTTCGTTTATTTGCTTCTTTTCTTTTATTTATTTGTCTCTACAAAGTCATTTTCCATTTATTTAATTAATTTATTTATAATCTTTATTTACTATTTGTAATTTAATTGTTATGTTAACATATTCGTTTCTTTATAAATTTAAGGATTAATATATATTTTTCCCCTTGCACTTTTATTATTTTCTGGATTTTACCCTTTCACTTTTATTTGCATGGATTGAGTCCATACACTTTTATTTCTTAATACATTAAGTCCTTATTTCTCAAAAAAGGCATAAGAAATGTACTTAATACCCTTTAAAACAACTCATCAATAATATTATCTTTCTACATCCTTCTATCCATCCTCTTTCACAATCTTCAAGGAACATATACAACTCGCTAAAGAAGGGTTTACCCTTTTAATTTTCAAAATAAGGACTTAATGTATTAAGAAATAAAAGTGTGGGAACTTAATCCATGTAAATAAAAATGCAGGGGGCAAATCTAGAAAACAATAAAAGTGCAAAGGGGAAAATATATATGGGTTATTCTAAAATTTAATGTTTATTTAGTATTCTATTTTCATTTCATTTTATAGTTTCTTTTTATATTTTGACCTTTCTACTATATTTCTAATATTTAATGTTTCTTTTATGCATTTTTTAATTTATTTGCACTAATTCATAACCTTTGTTAAGTAATTCAATTTTTAACATAATTGTTAATATAATTTTTATTTCCATTTTCTACCTTAATTTTAATCATGATTTCTTTTTATTTACTTTACTTCAAATAATAAATTCTTATTTTAACTTAATTTTTTCTTTATATTCCCGTTTAACTATATTTTAAAGGATTTTATATTGATCTCTTTTCTTTACTCAATTTTATTTCTTATTTCATGTCCTTTCATTTTATGCAAAATTTCCTTTGTTATTCACTTATGAATATTTGTTTATTGCTTGTTATGTTTTTTTTTTGTGTACCATTCATAATGTTGAGAATCAACCAAAGTCTCAAAATCAATTATTTTCTTTTCTTTTTCTTAATACCATTTATGGTGATAATTAGGATAATAATGAGATAATAATTGATTATGTGCATTCAATTTATCCAAGGTACAAGATTTATGTTTTGAAGCCTAATTTGATGAATTGTATCTATTATTAATTAAAGGCCTTAAATTTACCCAATAATCACCACAAATTTGGTCTTTTTATTACTTTTTAACTTTCATATTTATTTGGAAAATATTATTTAAGTTTATCCTTTTTATTTATCTTTTCAAATATTTCTTTTTCATTTTTTACAAGTTTTTCATTTATTTTCTATCTTATTTCTTATTTTTAGGACTTTTTGCTAAAATAATGGACCTGAAACTTAGAAAATAAGGACAAGTTGAAGTGGAGGAGCCTACTCGAGTGTTTTTCTTCCTAACTTTCATTCTTTTTATTTTTGTTTAATTTATTTCCTTTTATAGGATTAGAATTGCATGCTTAGGCTTATTCATAACATACTTGTGCCAAGTATATACATTATGCCATCATGATTATTATCTCATGTTAGTTATACATTATATTTATCATGTTCATGCATTATGTCATGTTCATAAAGCATACATACCATTTTCACATGATTCATGCATCGTATTGTATTATTATGTCTACATATTTATATTTTACATATTTATGTTATGTTTGTACACCTTACCATGTTCATGCATCTTACCATACTTATGCATATTTTATATGATTATATGCTTGTGTGATATATATTGTGTTTGCATTTGCATGTAGTAGTTAGTCAAAATGGTATAAATTGTTTGAAAGCATCGTATAAAATTAGTATGGCCGACCCTACAGAGCATTTATGTAGTATGGAGATGCCTCAAACAAAAATGTCTAATCCTACTGACATTGGCATCCAAACCTAATGTTTTATCTAATGGATGAATGCGGTTCCAAGTAAGGGATTTGAGTTTTCCTAAGTCCCCAAAATGGATAATTTCTCGGGTGATACTGAGTGGCGACTCCCTAATTCTCCTGCTTGAGTAAAGCGTTATAAGTGCATTTATGTCATCTTTATGCTCTTTCTGTACTCCCTTCATTAATCCTCTATTTTCTTGTAATAAGGAAAAAAGATCTATGATCCAAAGAGTGCTGAGTCAATCCCACTGGCATCAACAGTGGTGACTCCACTTGGGATAGGGATGTTGATCTTGACATTTGTACCTTGCTTCCAATTATCTATACTATTTTAGACCAACTTGCATCATGATACTTTTCTCATGTGCATAAGCTTAAATAACCCTGATTGTGTCAAACCATGATCCACCATGATTCCACTCGACTCATAGGTTGATTAGTTTGCATTGTCACTTTTAACTTTAACTCGATTCAAGAGAAACTAACAGGCTCATCTAACCATAGTCTGTAACCCAAGTCCTTAAGGGGAGTAGTCTTCTCCCAAGTTTACAAAAGATGTCAGGCCTCTCTAACCTTGTCTTATAACTCAAGTCCATATTGGAGGGCAACTTGTTAAAGGAACCCTTAGCCTTTTACCTTAATATGAAACATCCACTAGGTTTGTACCCTATCTTACATGTGTTTGCTTGTTTTATGTTTATATGTTGCATTTATTTTGATTGAATTCTTGGTGACATACATACATACATAAATATATATATATATATATATATGTTGTACCTAGTAGAATATAGTTGAGTCAAACCTTTGTTAGCCTTTATATACCAATTTGAACCTAAAGGTTAAAGTGAACCAAGTCAACCTATCATGGCACATTTGTTGCATACTGTTTGTTTTTTATGATCTAAAATGGTTAATTCCATTTACGTCATATGCCTCAAACATTATAACTCTTATAATCATGACAAATTGACTAGTTTGCCAAATCTTAAAGTTTAATTCGGTATGTTTGATCTAAAAAGAGTAACTATGAAATATCTTAATAACCTAACCCTAACATTATAGGGATACCATGTTCATAAGGTTATTTTAATATGACATGTTTTTATTAACTCAAATCTAATCATCTAGTTATAATATATTCACATTACCATGTGTCTTTGAATGTTTTAAACATAGTAGCCTTATGAAATAAACAATTTTAACCCTTATACATCTAAAGGAACCAAAGAGTTTGGAACTTATCAAGATATAACAATCATGATATTCATAATTCATTTGGATATATATGGATTAAAACACCTAGCTTCTTATATATTGATAACTTGATTCTAAGCTATTAAGGTTATCTTGATATCACATTTTAGGATTTACTTTCAAAGGGAAACTCTATTTAAAACCTTACAAGTACCATAAAAGCTTGCCAAAATAAAGTCGTGCATATAAACATGAATCACCCTTGTTTATTAATTTTTCTTTTGAGAGTATATACGAGCTAGTTCATTCCCCATTGATGTTCTAATAAGCCCTCCTAGTATAGAAATTGAATGAACCACCTGTGTGGTAGAAATAAGGTTAAAAGGGACTCTGTATGCTTTATGTATGGTTTTGTTATATAGATTGTCATTCATACATTCATGCATTCATTCATCCATACATAATATATTGATTATTTTGTATTATCATTTTTAAGTTGTGACATATTTGTCTCTTTGATACTTTACCTTAAGTTTTAGGTTATTAGTTACACCATTTTTATAATATTTCCAACACCCTCCAGATTCTTCACTTATCTTCTTAGTTTCATCATCATATCTAATTTTAATCCATCAATTCCCCATCGTACTAACATTTTGTAAATTTTTTTAGTATTTATTTCTATAATACCATCATCTTCTTCTTAGTTTTATCATTTATGTTTAATTTTAGCCCATCCTTATTTTAACACATCATACCATCATTTTCTTCCTAGTTTTTTTTAATCTATTTCATGTGTTGCGCTTATTTTCTTCCAAGTTTTTAAAATTTTGTATTTTTAATTTTTTTTTAAGTTCATCATTTGTGTTTAGCCTCAACTCATCAATTTTCTAGTTTCAACCATTCATTTTATCTATTTTAATTCGTTTTAAATCTTTTTTATAAGTTATATATTATCATTTATGTTCATTCATGATTATCTAGTTTTAATCTTTCATTGCTGCATCTATATATCCTATGCTCCCTCCATAGTTCATATCACTTTTAGGATCATCTTTTTTACTTAGTTTTTAAATAATAATTACAGATTTAGTCATATAGATAATTGGTTTAAAATCCTATTGAATACAATTATAACAACCTTTGCTAAGTTCAGTCATGCATTTTGTCTTAATTGCTTTCTAATTTTTAATAATTTTCTAGGATCATTTATTGACTTGTGTATTTAATCAACCTAAATTCCATAATCTCTTTATCTAGTTAAAACATCATTTCTATCAAGTTTTAAGCTCATAAGTTACAAGTTTCTATTTAGTTTTAACACTGTTTTCTTCTTAATTTTAACTCTTTTAAAGGTAAATTTTTCTCATTTTATTTATTTTCTTTACCTAGTTTTGACTATTTTCTAAGCTATATTTAATCTTTTCATTTGAGTCTTAATTTATCACAAATAATGTTGCATATCTTTTCCTTCTTAGTTTTGATTATTTTATAGGTTCAAATTCCATCTTTAGTATCTAATATGCTTGGTCCACTTTAAACATATCATTTTAATCAATTTTGATTTTTTCATAATTGTTCTTATATAACCATTTAACTCGTCAGTTGTGCATTTCACAGTCATTATCTCTATTTCATTCATCATAATTAGATTTAACTTATTTTTTTCTTGTTATAACATCACTGTTGTCTAGTTTTAATTCATCGATAACAAACTTTTATTTAGTTATATTCTTTATCAATTTTAAGCCATTATATCTTCATCCTTGTAGTCCATTCATTATCTAGTATTTAACTATTTATCACACATTTTCTAGGATTATATATCATCTTCTAAGCTTTATTTCATTCTATTTATTATGTATTACATATGTACATTTTGTTTTATATTTTTACCTAGCATGAGTTTATATGATGTAGCTTATTACATGTTCAACATTTTCATGAGTTTATATGTTTAGGAAGTTTTCTTATAAGTCTTGCTTAATTTATTAACTTTTATGTCTAACTACATATTCTTTTTAGTTTTGACTCTCTTATAGGTTCATACTCTATTAATAATGTCTAACATATTTCAACATATCATTTTAAACTAGCTTTTAATGTTTCAATCATGTAGTCTTAGATTTTCATTGATCAATCTTATGTTTTTCACTTAGTTTTGGCTTATCATTCATACTTGTGAGCGACCATTCTTATTTTCAATTTTGAGGCGATTGGGTTCCATAAGGGTCTTTTTGTTTTATTTCCAAAGGACATGGCAACTTTACCGAATAGGGACAAATGATTGGTCTCAAGGGGAACGAGATGCTTTTTTGATTTTATGGAGTCACCACCCGATTTTTAGAAAAATGGGAAAAGAAAGGGACAACATCAGGTCACTCAGTGAGTATTGTCCCTGGCAGAGATTTCTGGGTTTGGAGGATCACATCTACTTTTTTCTATTTCTCATTATATGATATTTGATGCATAGCTATTGCAACACCCTAGTTTCAGTAATTATAGTTTGTATAACATTCACATAATTCATCAGATAGTGGAAGATAATAAAGCTAAAGGTATTATTATTACATTGCTTTCCTAATAAAATACATATAAAAGGAAAAAATATTACTAGATCATATGAATATGATTTAGATGTAATTAGTTTGCAAGGTAAATATGACCATTCATATAGCTTACTCAATCATATGAATAATGGAATAAGCAATGGACACTTAATCACTTAAAAGAGTAAGCAAAATGTAGATGATGATGCATTTTTGCAGTGATTATTTATGCCATGATAATATATGATGATACTATATAGGATGCATGATGTCATTATTGGACTAGACACATGACAACTCTATTCCAGGATATGAACTTTTCATGATATGATTTCTTATTTTAGAATTAGAGGATGCAGAATAATGATATGAAATGAGCATTATAAAGCATAAATTATTCATATAGCATGCAAAATTATGAATCTCATCACACAAGCACAACAATATTCCCAAATGCTGGTAATAATAAATGCATTGAGATAAAATAAATGTGCTAAAATGATTGTGTGGTCCTTAAATTCGACTAAGCTTGTATGGGTTTTAAAGCTTTAGCTTTGAGGGATTATCAAGCTTTCCTCGTCGAGAGGTTCAAAATGACAATAGAATGATACTAGTTTATATACCTTTACAGAATGCTTTAACAAAGATGAAGCTTGGTTTGGCAGCAAAGAGATCCAATCACCTAAAAAAAGGAGTGGGAGCGCAAAAACTATTTGGAAGGGGGTATCTAGCGCCTTCGAATAGAAAATTTTTTAGGTGTGTGTGTTTCCACTTGCTCCCCTTATCTAAAATGGGGTGTGGAGGTGTCTATTTATATTGAAAATTATGCAGAATAAGAGGGTATAGGCATGGTCATATGCGCATCCCTAGGATAGAGTGCATGGCCATACAAAGTGCGCGTGGTCGTTAAGCGCATGGCTAGGTGCGCATGCACTCTTTTGCATGTTATGCTTTCCAACTAGGGCTTAAGCAAGATTTTTTGAGGTTGGTTTCTAAGGTTTGGACTCATTTTTTAAGTCCATTTTGTCAAATCATCCTCGATTTTAGTGCATGACACTTAGGGGTGTTTATGGCTTTATGCTTACTTCTAAGCAACACGCGCTGATCCTCGGATTAAATTGAACTATTGTAGGACCCCTTCTAGAGGTTTTGGAGGCTTCCATATCTATTTTTGAAGTCCATTTTGTTAAAATCAATTTTTATTTTCTCATAAATTTAGGTCCCAGTATAACGAAATGAACATCGGCCTAATAAGTTGAGTGTTTTGAGAAAGGGATTCTTGAAATAAGCTTCTCATTATTTCGATAAATCTTATTTTGTAAGGTTAAAGAATAAATTAATGGCTTGGTGATCAATTTCACACACTGGTGGGGTTAGTTCATTTTTTAAGGTTGCACACTTCATAAGTGTTACAAACAAGTAGACTTTAGTAATCTCAAAGGTTCATTTCATCATTGGACCTTTCTGGGGATAGTTAAAATTGAGGTATGACAGTTGCCCCTTACTTCATGTGTGTTACATAACCACCTAGCGCTAGTGTCAATACACTTGAAGAAAATGCAAGGACACAAAAAAAACATTTTCTAAAGAGAGAGGTACTTACGTAAGTGTTGTGTTATTGTGATTCGATTATTGGCATATTACCACTATAACCTCTTCAACTGTCAGGTGAATAGATAGATACCGCCACTATATTCTCTTCAAATGTTAGGCGAATAAACAAATACTGGCACTATAACATGTGTTAGGCAAATAGATAGATACTGCCACTATAACATGTGTTAGGCAAATAGATAGATACTGCCACTATAATCTCTTTAGGTGTTTGGCAAACAGATAAATACTGCCACTACAACTCTTTGGGTGTCAGGGAATAAAATCATGCCATTATAACCTCCTCTTATGTTAGGTAAATAAACTATTGGGTTTTATGATTCAAAAATGCAGTGGAAATTAAATTAAAACTTTTAATCGCAAACCCTAACTCAAATCCAATTAATTCAATTAATTGATTTAAAACTAGGGTTTTCAAATCTTACCATAAATGCAGAAGAGGCAAGATTTCTAGAAGGTAGAGACAGGTTCACTTCGGTGACACCTTACCTCGAGCTTTTGATTTTGATAGTTCGAATCAAGACGTCTCCTAAAGAATCTATCCTCTATAAGCATCCACAGGAATAACCCTTAATTAAAACTGAAAACTTTGTGTTCTAGCACTTCTCTTAATATCTCATAAATCAAGACAAAAAACACTATATGTTTTAGTTTTTCTAAGAGGAGAAAAATGATTTTTGATGGCTAATGATTGAGTTAGTGAAACCCTAGAGACTATAACATATTTATAAACCTCTAATTAGGGTTTTACTTACTAAAATAGCTTTTTGGAAATTTCTCAATCATTATTATTCTGATTTTATTTAAAATTAAATCAAAAATAACATTCTATTTATTTAAGATAACATTTACCTTAAATAAATAAACTATTTATTTATTTCCATAAAGCATATTTGGGCTTCTCAAACCCATATTCATTTTTGGGCCTATTCTAAGTGTATAACCTTGTAGGTTCACATGACGTTAGTAGTGGGCCTTAAATCTCTATTTAGGCCTACAAGTCATAAGTGGCCTCTAGCAAGACATTATGACTACCCAAATCATGTGAAGTTAATAATTCAACATAAACTAATTTATAAAAAATATTGTAATCCCTTTGTCACATGATATCTTGATTGAATATAAGGCATAGTTTCTGTCATCTTTATATAATTCAATCATATTATTTCTTGACTCTAAGTAGACTAAGAATAATAACTCTTTATCAATTCACTTTAGCATGGCCATGCATTTTCCTTAGTCTATCTTATTAAGGGGCCTATAGATATCTTACTCAGATTCAATGAGGGAAAAATTCCTTCTCAATCACTCACATTCCTCACATAACTCATTTCATATCCAACAACAATCTATTTAATCATCCTATTAAAGACAATGTTAGATTGTGTCAAAATATATAATAGTTATGTAGAAATCCATGATGATTTCAAGGTCAAAGGACTAAATCAATATTATTATGATGAGAATTACTTATGACAATTATCTATGTAGTATTCTTATTATGGGTCAATCCAGTACATTATTTCCCAAATAAATACCTATGTGTTGACTTAATATGTCATATTCCTAATCAGTAAAACATAATCATCAATCATCATCATACTAACCATGACATGTTGTTATGACTAGGGATAATTTGAATAGAACTCATATTTAATCTAAGGGTTTTACTATCAAGTCACATACTTGATGACCTTAATAAGAACTGATTATTCAAGTAATTATCATAACACAAAATGATAATGAAAAATGCTTCTTTATTAAATAAAATGATAAAGTCAAAAAACACGGTCATACATGATTGACCTAGTACATATCACTAATATAAACATCTACCGCCACTATAACCTCTTTAAGTGTTAGGCGATCAAAATCTTGCCATTATAACCCCCTTCGGTGTTAAGCGAATAGATAAATAGTGCCACTATAACCTCTTTAGGTGCCAGGCAAATAAAATCATGCCATTATATCCTCCTCTAGTGTCAGGAAAATAGACAGATACTTCCACTATAACCTCTTCAGGTGTGAGGTGAACAAAATCATGCCAATATAACCTCTTCAGGTGTCAGGTGAATAGGTTACTGTGATCATTATAGTTGATGTAATGTTTCCTTCTCTTTTAGTCTTAGTTGGTATTGATATGGTAATGATACAGGGATGATGTAGTAATAATGCAATGATAATGCAGTAATAATGATGTCATTACTTTTTGTGTTATAGATGTTATTTTAATAATTTTGAGTAGTTATCCATTTGATGATTCTTCTATAGTTTTCTTCTTTTGGGGGGTGTTGAGTTTTTTAAAGTGGTGAGGTCACACACGGTGTCTTTAGATAGATATAGTCCTCATTAGTGTACTTTCATATGTGTTCAATGCATGTCCTATATTCAAATGGAGGTTTAGGATTAAATAAATGAGTGTAAAGTCTCAGAGTGCGCGTACAACTGTATGAGAGCACATGGAGGGGGGAAGTGCTCATGGCTACGTATGTTGAATGCATGGCCATGTGCCTCCCTTTTTCTTGTCTACTTAAGACATGCATTTTTTAGGTTTAGGGAAGCTTCTTCCTACCTTCTTTGAGTGTTTTTTTTAATGTTTTCTTACCCCTTTTCAAGTTTTGGGTATTTTCTGCTTTGGGTTTTTATTCTAAATTTTTGTTTTTCTCTGCATAAGATGGAGTTCTCTAGCATTCTTAAGGGTCTAAAGGATATATTTTTAAATGTGGAGGGTAACTTCATAGAGGCCATTACAAGTAAGACTTCCATTATGGGGACTAGTACTGATGGTCTGTTTGGCACTCAGGGTCCTCAGTTATGTAGGTTGTCTTGAGGTGACCCAATTCCTATGGTTTACAATATGGAGACTCATGTTTGGGCTCATCATTGTCGCCAGGTAAGTCCTTCCTTACCCTTATTATTTCTAAAGCTTATTAATTAGCTGCCTTGCTATATGAGGTTGTTGTAGTTGTAGCTCTATAGCTTTATAGTACTTGTTGTAACTATCTATTAAGTTATAACTCTATTATGAACACTGATAGCTTATAAGTCTTGCTTTATTTTTTTTATTATGATTGTCTACTAATGCTTGATGTGATGTTTTTCTTTTTGACTTTTGTTATTTTTCCTATTAAATAATAGACAAAAAGATGTGTTAGTATTTATTAATTTGTGTAAATGTGTACCTATTATTTATAGCCATGTAGGTTAGTTATTGTGCTACCTGGTAGTTTCAATAGGGTTAGCATGTATTATTAGGTTCTTTTAATGTATGTGAAGCAAATGATCGCCAAGAACGGCTTTAACAAGGTTGTTGCTGCATTATCTTATGACTCATATACATCAAGTTAGATTGCTATGTATGCACTAATAGAGTGATGGATGGAAACGATGTATACTTTCCATCTACCTATTGGGGAGATGACCATCACTCCTTTGGACTTTACTGTTATTATGGGCTTAAGCTTTTCTGGAGAGCCCAGTCACTTTAATGAGGAGGAATACTTTTCTGTAGTGGTGAGGAGGAATACTTTTTTGTAGTGGTGAGGAGGCACTTTACTATAGAGTTGCTTGGGGTGGCCACTCCTATAAAGTCTGGTTGCCCGTACCTCACTCATTACATTGAGTTTTTTATTTTGTGCAGACGATGTACAATGATGGTATTATTTTAGCAGAGCATTTGTCTCACTGCTTTTTATTCTACTTGTCGAGTATTGTCATCTTCTTAAACCTTTTGAGTATAGGTAGTCTACGATTGCTACCTGTTCTGAGGGATCTGGATGGCTTATTGAGGTATTGCTAGGGTACTGCTACTTTTACCCACATGTACTTAGGCCTTGATGCATCATGTCATGGTGGCTTGAGCATCTGCGGATGCTTATTCGTGCTGGATGTGAGTAGGAGTTCTCATGTCTATTCTTTTTACTCTTTATCTTTAGTTTGTTATTTTTGACTTCCTGGTTCTGACATATTTGAGCTTATGAGTTCGAGTTTCTCCCTCATCCCATCATCGAGCATTTCCTAGAGGATGACTTTCCTTATTATTCTTGCTGGATTAGGAGGACTATTGATTTGATTAATGATTGTACAATGGCTTAGGACTACATGGGCGAGTTGCCCCTTGCTCAGGTATGTTTGACTCCTTCTGTGTTGGTTGATTCCCTTTTAGAGATTATTTGTTCATTCTTTCCTTTTGAGCAGATCTTCCTTCATTGGTGGGTGGTGAGGTCATGTTGGACAACAAAGATGGTCACAGCATGGCAGCTGACGGAGAGACGAGTGTTGTTTTATGACCTTACTAGTAGACTATGGTATTTGGGCATGCAAGTCCATCATTGGTAGATGTGAGCGACCATTCGTCTTCTTGCTTTTGGATAATGGTGTGTATTCATGGGACATTGTATGGGTCTTTCTATTTCTGAGGGACATGGAAACTTTATCAAATAGGGATAAATGATTGGTCTCGGGGGACGAGACATTTTTGATTTTATGGAGTTGCCACCCAATTTTTAGAAAATTAGGAAAAGAAAGGGACAACATTGGGTCACTTAGCGAGTATTGCCCCCAATAGAGAATTTCAAGTTTGGGAGATCATGTCTACTTTTTAACTATTTCTCATTATATGATATTCGATGTATCGTTACTACAAAACCTCAGTTTTGGTAATGATAGTTTGTATAGCATTCACACAGTACATCAGATAGTGGAAGATAATAAAGTTAAAAATTTAATTATTACATCCCTTTCTTGATAAAACACATATGAAAAGGGAAGGATTACGGAAAAGTAAATATAATTTGGATATGATTGATTTGTAAGATTAACACGACCATTTACACAGCCTACTCGATTTCATGAATAATCTGATGATCATGCATGCTTGTAGTGATTATTTATGCTATGATGATGTATGATGATAATATAAAGGATGCATGAGGTCATCATCGGATCGAGAGCATGATCACTCTATTATAGGACATGAACTTTTCACATTATTGGTATTTATAATGTGATTTCATGATCTTGGAAATAGAGGATGCAGAATGATGATATGAAATAAGCATATATTATTCATATAGCATGCAAGATTGCTAGCATATATTGTTCATATAGAGGATGGGGGTATGTTCATGTGCTCTTATTAATAATTATCCTTGTGGTTGCGTATAGTGTGCGCATGGTCATGTGCTTGGTGCGTGGCCATGAGCGCATGTGTGCATTCCATGCATGCTATTATGAGGTTGGTCCCTAGGGTTTTGGGCCTTCAGGACACATTTTTAAAGTCTATTTTGCCAAATTCAGCCTTGATTTTAGCATATGACACCTAGGGGCATTCATGCACACTTCTGAGTGATACGTGCTAATCCTCAGGTTATGTTGGACCATTCCAGGACCACTTTTGGATGTGTTTCTGAAGTCCATTTTCTCAAAATTGATTTCCATTTTTTCATGAAGCTAGGTCCCAATCTAATAAAATTTGTATCGGCCCAACGAGCTAAGTATTATGAGTGGAGTTTTCCCAAACTAAACCTCTCATTGTTCTAATAATTCATATTTTGCAAGGTAAGAGTGCAACTTAGTGGCTTGGTGATCGATTTTGCACATTGATGGGGTCGGTTAGGTTTTTTAAGGTTGCACACTTAAGAGGTTTTACGAACAAGCAGACTTTAGTCATCTCGAGGATTCATTTCATCATTGGACTTTTTTAGGGACAGTCTAATTTGAGGTATGACAGTTGCCTCTTGCTTCATGTGTGTTGCATAGCCACCTAGCTCTAGTTTCAATACACCTGAAGCAAATACAAAGATGTAAAAAATGTTTTAGTAGGGAGAGAGGTATTTACCTGTGGGTTGTCCTTAGATGTTTTGTTAAGACTTGACTATTAATGTTGTGTTTTATTTGTTGCTATTATTCTAATACTTGGTTGTCACGCAAGGTGCCATTTGGGATATATGCAAGCTTGTGATTCATGCAAAATGCATTAAGATATATGTGATTATAACCTTCTTAAGTGTCACTCAAATGAAGATGCTACTAAGTAAAAGGAGATGAGATTATAACCTTTTAGGTATTAGGCAAATAAGGATGCTACTAAGCAAAAAGAGATGTGAGTATAACCTTTTTTAGATGTCACACAAATGTACATGTGACTATAACCTTTTTAGGTGTTACACAAATAAACATGTTATTACAACCTTCTTAGGTGTCATATGAAATGAGGATACTACTAAGCAATAAAAATGTGACTATAACCTTTTTAGGTGTCACACAAATGAACATGCGACTATAACTTTTTTAGGTGAACATATGACTATAACCTTTTTAGGTGTCATGCAAATGAACATGTGACTATAACCTTTTTAGTTTTCATGGTAATAAATAGGCGATTATAAACTTCTTAGGTCTCACGCGAATGAACATACAACTATAACCTTTTTAGGTGTCATGCAAAATAAAGATGCTATTAAGCAAAATGTGAATGCGACTATAACCTTCTTAAGTGTCACGTAAATGACCATGCGACTATAACCTTTTTAGGTGTCGCACCAATGAACATGTGACTATAACCTTCTTAGGTGTCACGCAAAATGAAGATTCTACTAAGAAATCAAAATATAACTATAACCTTCTTATGTGTCATATAAATGAACATGTGATTATAACCTTTCTAGGTGTCATGCAAAATGAACATGCGATTATAAACTTCTTAGGTGTCACACAAGTCAACATGTGATTATAACCTTCTTAGGTGTCACATGAATGAATATACGACTATAACCTTTTTAGATGTCAAGCAAAATGAAGATACTACTAAGCAAAATGCAGATGTGACTATAACCTTCTTAAGTGTCATGCAAAATGAACATGCGACTATAACCTTTTAGGTGTCACACAAAATGACTAAATGTCACACAAATGAACATGTGACTATAACTGTTTTAGGTGTCATGAGAATGAACATGCGATTGTAACCTTCTTATGTCTCATATGAAATGAAGATGCTACTATGCAAAATGCAGATACGACTATAACCTTTGTAGGTGTCATGCATTTAAACATGTGAGGATAACCTTTTTAGGTGCCATGCCAATGAACATGCGACTATAACCTTCTTAAGTGTCATGCAAAATGAGGATGCTACTAAGCAATGAAAATATGTCACGTAAATGAACATGTGACTATAACATTTTTAGTTGTCATGTAAAATGGACATGCAACTATAACCTTCTTAGGTGTCACGTAAATCAATAAGCAATTATAACCTTCTTAGGTGTCATGCAAATGAACATGCGACTATAATCTTTTTAGGTGTCACAAGAAATGAAGATGCTACTAACCAAAATGCGAATGTGACTATAACCTTCTTAGGTGTCACACAAAATGAACATGCGACTATAACCTTGTTAAGTGTCATATGAAATGAACATGCAACTATAACCTTTTTAGGTGTCACACAAATGAACATGCGACTATAACCCTTTTAGGTGTCAATGAATAAACATGCGATTATAACCTTCTTAGGTGTCGTGAATGAACATATGACTACAACCTTCTTAGGTGTCATGCAAAATGAAGATGCTACAAAGTAAAATGTGGATACAACTATAACCTTCTTAGATGTCACATAAATGAACATACGACTATAACCTTTTTAGGTGCCACGCTAATGAACATGTGACTATAACCTTCTTAGGTGTCATGCAAAATGAGGATGCTACTAAGCAATGAAAATGTGACTATAACCTTCTAAACATGCAACTATAACCTTTTTAGGTGTCATGTAAAATGAACATGCAACTATAATCTTCTTAGGTGTCACATGAATCAACATGTGATTATAACCTTCTTAGATGTCATGCAAATGAACATACAACTATAACCTTTTTAAGTGTCATGCAAAATGAAGATGATACTAAGAAAATATGGATGTGACTATATCCTTTTTAGGTGTCACATGAAATGAAGATGCGACTATAACATTTCTAGGTGTCACGTGAAATGAACATGCGACTATAACCCTTTTAGGTGTCTTGCAAATGAACATGTGACTATAACCTTTTTAGGTGTGACACGAATGAACATGGGATTATAATCCTCTTAGGTTTCATGCAAAATGAGGATGCTACTAAGCGATAAAAATACAACTACAGCCTTCTTAGGTGTCACGCAAATGAGGATATGAATACAGTCTTTTTAGGTGTCACGCGTATGAACATGTGATTATAACCTTCTTAAGTGTCACGCGAATGAACATGTGATTATAACCTTCTTAGGTGTCATATGAAATGAGGATGCTACTAAGCAATAAAAATGCGACTATAACCTTCTTAGGTGTCACGTGAAAGAACATGCAATTATAACGGCTCTAGGTGTCATGCACATGAACATGCGATTATAACCTTATTAGGTATCACACGAATGAACATGCGATTATAACCTTCTTAGGTATCACACGAATGAACATGCGATTATAACCTTCTTAAGTATCACATGAATGAACATGTGATTATAACCTTCTTAGGTATCACACAAATGAATATATGATTATAACCTTCTTAGGTGTCACGAGAATGAACATGCGATTATAACCTTTTTTAAGTGTCATATGAATGAACATGTGACTATAACCTTTTTAGGTGTCATGCAAAATGAAGATGTTACTAAGCAAAATGCTAATGCGACTATAACCTTCTTAGGTGTCATGCAAATGAACATGCAACTATAACGTTTTCAACTGTCATGCGAAATGAACGTGCAACCATTACCTTTTTAGGTGTCACACGAATGAACATGCAATTATAACCTTCTTTGGTGTCACGCAAATGAGGATGCTACTAAGCAATAAAAATGCAAGTATAAGCTTCTTAGGTGTCATGCAAATGAACGTGTGATTATAACCTTTTTAGGTGTCATGTGAATGAACATGCGATTATAACCTTTTTAGGTGTCACGCGAATGAAGATGGCACAAGGAAAATGAGAATGATCTTAAGCAGTGTGGATGCTCTTAAGCAATGTGAATGCTCCTATGTAATGAAAGTGCTTCTAAGCAACAGAAGAGTGCTTCATTGAATGAGGTAGTATTGATGATACAATAATGATGCCATTATTTGTTATACTGAGGATGTTATTTTGATGATTTGGAATAAGATATCCTTATAGTGAATTTTCCTTACTTTTTCCTTTCGTGGCATGTTGAGTTTTTTAAAGAAAGCGGTGCATGTGTAGCATTTTTAGAAAGATGGAGTCCACATCAGTAAACTTTTATGTGATTTTGGTGCATGTCTTATGCTTAAATGGAAGTTTAAGACTATAGAAATGAGTGTGCAAAGTCTTAAAGTATGCATAAAACCACATAAGAGCGCGTGGAAGGGGAAGTGTGTGTGATTGTGCATGGAAAGTGCATGGTGATGTGTTTCTTCTCCTCTTGACCTATTTAAATAGCTATTTTGGAGGTATAAGGAGGCTTTGCCCAGGCTTCTTTGAGCACTTTTTGACTTTTCTTGACCTTTTTATATTTCAGGTGTTATCTACTTTGTTTTTACTTATGTACTTCCATTTTCTTCTACATAAAATGGAGTTCCCCAACATTCCTGAGGGTTTGGATGATATTTTTGTTGATGTTAATTTTGAGGGTGACTTTATAGAAGCCACTAGAGCTGGGATGTCTACTGCTGGGACTAGCACATATGGTGCCTAGAGTTCTCAACCATCCAGGCTTTCTCAGGGAGATCTGACCCTTGTTATTTATAACTTGGAGACTCATGCTTGGGTGCACCATCATTGCGAGGTAGGTCCTTCTTTTCCCTTATTTTTTGAAGCTTGTTCATTGGTTAATTTATTATTTATTTTGCTATATGATGTTCTTGTAGCTTTATAGCTCTTGCTGTAATTGTTTGTTAAGTCCTAGCTTTATTTTGAATGCTAATAGCTAATAGCTCATGCTTTGTTTTCTTTTCTTAATTGTCTACTAGTGCTTCCATGATGCTTTACTTCTTAGCTTTTGTTTTTTTATCTTGTTAAAAGATAGGGAGAGATTTGTGTTAGTATTTAGTAACTGTGCAAATGTTTGATAGTGTACCTATTGTTTGTATCCATGTTGGTATATTACTATACTACTTGGTAGTTTCAACAAAGTCAGCAAGTACTATCAGGGTCTCCCAATGTGTGTGAAGCAAATGAATGCTAGGAAGGGTTTTGATGGAGTCATTAATGCATTATCTTAGGACTCGTATGCGTCGAGTTAAATTGCCATATATACATTGATACAATAATGGATGGACATGACATATACTTTTGATATGCTTGTTGGGGAGATGATTATTAACCCTTTGGATTTTGCCACTATTACAGGCTTGAGCTTTTGTGGAGAGCCTATTCCTTTCAGTAAAGAGGAGTATTCTACTAATATGGCAAGGAGGCACCTTATGATGGATTTTCTTGGGGTGGTCACACCTTTGAAGTCTCACTGCCCGTATCTTGCTTGTTACATAGTGTTTATTTCTGTCATGTGGACTCTGTATAATAAGGGTATTATCTTGATAGAGCAGCTAGCTCATTGCTTTTTATTTTATTTATGTTGTTATCTTCTCGAACCCCTTGGGTATGAGTGATCTGCGATTGTTATCTATCTTGAAAGATCTGGATATGCCCAACTATTACTGGGGAACTGCTGCCTTTGCTCATATATACTCAGGTCTTTATACAACATGCCAAGGTAGCTCGAGGATCTATGGATGTTTATTTGTACTGGACATGAATAGGAGTTTTATTGTCTGTTCTTTTGCTTTTATTTCATTATTTTAACCCTTTAATTATAACAGATTTAGACATATGAGTTCGGGATTCTCCCTCATCCATCCATTGAGCATTTCCTAAAGGATGGCTTCCCTTATTATTCTTGTTAAATCAGGAAGACTACTTATTTAATTGAGGATCGTACGATAGCTCGGGACCATAACTATCCCCGGGACCATAACTGTCCCCTGATTAGATGTGTCTAAATGTTGTTGTGGTGGTTATTTATTTCTTAGGGATCTTTTATTCATTCTTGCCCTTTGAGTAGATTTTTTTTTGTTGGTGGATGGTGAGGTCTCATTGGACAGTAGAGATGGTGACTGCATGGCAATTGATGGAGAGATGAGTGTGCTCTCTAGCCTCATTGGTAAAGTGTGGTATTTGGGCAAGCGAGTCCATTATTGGTAGGATGGCCCATATATAAGGAGAGTTCTCATCCATCCTCCTAGTTAAATGTTTTGGAATCATGAGCTTTATAGTGATGACTTTGCTACTGTTATGAAGGGATTCCCCTTTAAGAGCCTCTTAGCGAGTGTAGGCTTGCCTTATGCTGATGTATTGATCCCTCAGCTAATTGATGTTGTAGCTAGTGGGACCTTTCCTTCACCTCTACCTTCTCAGGCAGATGCATCTCGTCCTTTGGGTTCGAGGATTAGGTCATCATGCAGGTCATCGAGAGTCGCTTCTTTTGATTCGATAAGCCTTTATTCCTATTTTGATGCAAGGATGTAGCAAACTTTATTAGTAATAAACTATAACTGATATGAGTTATGAGAACTTATCTGCAGGACATCAAAGAAAATCTAGATCTCATTTTGAGGAGGATGATGGCATGTTCCATATTGAGGTGACTGCCTATACCAGTGGTATGGCTTTTGGTAGTACTACTCTTGGGGACTTCATGGTTCAGCCATCTTTGTCTTTACTTAGGACGGATATCCTTGGTAGAGTAGTGAGTTTCAATTTGCCTAGACTTGGCTTTCCTCAGTCGGGTGTTGCTCCTGCTGATGCTACCCATGTTTGTGTTCTCCACTTATTCTTACCCAAATTTCATTAATTTAGTGAGTGGTGGTTAAATTATTTGCTTGCTTTTGTAGATTCATATCTCCTCTGGTCAGTACTGGTATACTATTATAAGAAGTGCAATAGTGCTTTTTGGAGTTTACTACCACTCATATGGTATGCCTTCTTTATTGTGCCTATTTATTTTATGCACATGTTTTATGTATAAGTGTATGATATGCAAATGTAATGCAGGTTTAGCACCATCTTGCTAGTCGTGAATGGGAGCAAGAGCATAAAACTTATCATGACCGCATCAGTGAGCTGGAGTCATAATTATCTTCCTTTGCAATGAACAATGATGAGTCAGGTTCAGATGAGGGGGATGATTGACCAAGATTAGTGCTTACTTCTGATGGCAACCACAACTGATGTAGTTATTTTAAGAGCTAGGTGTAGGAATTTTGGCTCATGGTTCGCTTTGTTATATCATTTTTCTGACTTATGGACTTTAGATGTTGTATTTGAGCATTTGTCCCACGTGTTGTATGATGCTTTTATAACTATATAAGCATCTTCCTGTGTATCATTGATGATGATGTTTGCCATTACTATTGTCTACCTTTTCTCCTTATTTTGCCTAAGGCATCTCCTTTTTAGAGCTTTTCACACTTAGCTGGGTTTCCTTTTCTTCCTTTTTTTTGCCTAGGGTTCTCCCTTCAGAGCTTTTCACACCTAGCTGGGCTTTTTTTTTTGCGGCTTCAATGATAGTAGCCGGTCTTAAAGAGAAAGCTTAAAGAATATGGTAAGAACCATGGTCATGAATGAAAGAAAATGCAAAGCATGATTGATACAACTCATGATGATAAAATGTGTTGCACTTTTTAAAGACATTTTCCATAAATTGGCAATCATTCTCATTTCATTATAATCATTTAAGAAAAGCATGAGTGCATTTGTACAAATTTTGAACTTGAGGTTACCCCTATCCTTAACTAGCCTTCTCAAGTTTTCTAGTTAAGTATTTTCTTTTTTTCCCTAATTTTTGCCTGAGCTACCATTTTTAGGTTTTCAACTCAACCAGAAGTCCCTAACTTTTGCTTGAGCTATCACTTTTAGGTTTTTAACTTAGTAAGATGATTTTTTTATACCTTAGACATAGTACTTTTTCAGGCGGTCTGTATTGATATGTTTATAGAATTCATTACCTTCAAAATCCATCAGCTTGACAGCTCCTTGAGATAAGACATGTTTGACCATGTATGGGCCTTCCCAATTCAGTTTGAATTTCCCTCTAAGGTCTAGATTGTTCTATCTTTTTGGCATTAGCACCCAGTTTCTTACTTTCACACTCTTGTGCTTTACTCTTCTATTAAAGGTCTTGGCTAGTCAAGCCTAATACAATTGTGTGTAGTATAGAGCCTTGAGCCTTTGGCTATCTAAGAGAGTAAGATTTATGTGCCTCTATTAAGCCCACTGTACCTTTCAAAATTCAAATTCGATTACTACCTGAAGATACTTGATCTCTATTTTGATTGGAAGAACAACTTCTTATCCATACAATAGTGAAAAAGGAGTTGCTCCTGTTGAAGTTTTAATTGTTTTTCAGTACCCTCATAAGGCATATGGAAATTTGTTTACCCAATCTCAGTAAGTCTGAGTCATCTTTGACAAGATCATTTTGATATTCTTGTATGCAGCTTCGATGGCCTCATTTGCTTATGGTCGGTAAGGAGAAGATTTGTGATGTTCCACCTTATAACTCCTTAGTAGCTAATAAGAAACCTAAAAGGGGTTAAAAGTGCAAGCATGGAGCTGAATATGAAGAATTTAAGTTAAATAGCTTAATTTCCTATTTTGAAATTAATTAGCTTGATATGAATAAATTTTGAATTATTTTCCTATTTTAGAGTCAATAAGGAAGATTTAAGAATATTATATAAGATGTGAGAAGATTCAAGGATATTCCAAGTCAAAGTCAATAAATCAGTAAGTCAAAGTCAAATAGTCAATAAGTCAAAGTCAAGGGTCATTGGTTAATATGTGACATGGCATGCTTCAATGCTTACTTGTTATGAGTTGTCATTTTGCTTAGTTGTCATGAGTTGTAATGAGTTGTCAATTTTGACTTTTCAAAGATGAGTTGTCATGAGTTGTCATATTTTGAAGGAAATCTCCTTAATTAAGGATTTTCCTACATAGGCATCTTTAAGAATAGGGAAGAAAACCTTTTCCTTCAAGGGTTAGGTTGTTTACATGCCTATATAAGGGCTAAACATATTTTGGACGAATTTAGGATGTATTTTTGATAATTTTAATCAATTAAGTGAGGTTTTCCCTTAACTTTGTTCTTTTGAAACTTTGTAAGTTTACTTGAATTGTTTCACGTCTACCTTTTATTACAATTGCTAGGTTAGACTTATAATTGTATTATTGTCTATCTTTTAATAGCTAAGTATCTTGCTTTAATTTAATAAGCAAGAGGTTTAGCTCCATCAACACAATCTATCCTTGATTATCCTTAGGCTAATATTCAAAGTTGGATGCTCATTCTATCTCTATTATAGGTAATGTTTATATTAGTAGCTCTCTAACTTCCCTTTGGAATTAGACACCATTGTTAGAGATGATGTGATGAGGGATTCTGTATCAACAGAATAGGTTTCTTTTGATGAACTTAGGCACTTGCTTAGTTCCTATCTTTGAGAATGATTCTACTTTGACCCATTTTGTGAAGTAATCTACCACCACTAGGATGAATTTATGTCTGTTCAAGGCTATAGGGTGGATTTTCCTAATTATGTCTAGTCCCCATACTAAAAAGGGCCATGGATAAGAGATGTAGTGCAATTTTATTTGGGGAAGGTTGCTAACATTCCCGTGAATTTGACACTTGTGGCATTTCCTTAAAAATTTGATGTAGTCTTCTATCATCGTCATTCAGAAGAACCCTTATCTTATTAGCTTTTTAGCCATGATTGCTCCATTCATGTGCGGGCTATAAACACCATTGTGTACTTCATTTATTACTCTTGCAGCTTCAATTTCATCTAGACCTCAGAGTTGTAAACCATATGAGGTTCTCCTATATAACACACCATAGTATGATGTGAATTTTAATGCTATTTATCGAATGACTACTTTCTCCTTTTCATCTACTTGATCAGGATAGGCTCATTCTTTCAAATATCTTTGGATGTTATAGAAATAGGGTTTTTTGACTATTTTTGTCTTTCGTATTCTACAATTTTATGACAAGGTTATCCTAATCTAAGTAGAGTTAAAGGCTTCATAGGCATTTTGGATGGTCCTTCTTATACTAATGCTAGGGAACCATGTGCATCTACCATCTAATTATGATTCCTATGGAGATGAATGAATTTGCATTTTCAAAAGGACATGGTAAGTAGCCTCAAGTGGTTTAAGTAAGGCCTTGAGTGTTGCTCTTTCAGCTCCCACTCTTACATGGCATGGTTGATTACTAGCATGGAATCTCTGAAGATTTTGACTTCTGTGATATCCAGGGCTATCAATGCTTCTATTATGAGTGTGTATGCCTTATACTCTACTTCATTGTTTATGACTCTAAACTCGAGTTTTTAGTAATTGGTACTACTTCACCTTCTAGAGATTGTAGTATAATACCGACTCTTATGCCAGATTGATTGATTACTCCATCAAAGTACATGCGCCATGCTTGGATTTCAATGGTTGAGCTGAGGTCATCTAGGAAGTCTAGTCAGATATCTTCTGAGCCTAGAATAGGCTTAAGAGCTAGAAATTTAGCTACTGCTCTCCTTTTCACTGCCTTCTTCGTAAGATATTGCACGTTGAATTCTACTAGCAATATGAGCCACTTGGCAAGTTTCCCCACTATAGAGGGAGCTTTATAAAGGTACTTCATTGGGTCTATTTTAAACACAACCTGAATTCTGTAGGATTGAAACTAGTGTCTAAGTTTCTTCATTGCTAATACCATTACTAGACAAACCTATTTGACTTAGTTGTACTTCTCCTCATATAGTAGCATCTTCTTTCTTAAGTAGTAGACTATGTGTTCTATTTTCATTTCTCCTTCTTGGGCTATCGATTGCATTCCCTTTAATGGCCAAATATAGGGTTAAACGTATTGTAGACAGCGGGGTTTAGCATGCATCCAAGATTTTAGCAACCACGACACTTTTTAGGCTCAGGGCCTTAGAGAACACACAAACCACTGTCACAAAGACATGACGTGGAGATGAAGAGTCACCACCCAGGGTAATAATTGGGACAAATTGAAAAGGTGGTACTTGATTCTCTAAAAGAAAGCTAGCACCACAACCAGGAGATTATGGATATGGAATACTAACTTCTCTTGGACTCATGTTATCTTAGAATAATTTTATAAATGATTATTTCATCCTCTAATTACATGCAATTTTATTAAACCCTAATTAACATCCATCTAACCCAAAAGGCAATAAGTCAATAAAATTACAAGTAAAATGCATCAAAAAGGCAATGTCCCTATATTTAAACTATGTTAATTTTATTTTATAAGTTAGCTAAATCTACATTTTATTTACAAGTGAGAAATGGACTATAGGTGTGCCTACATTTTTATTAATTAGTGAGCCTAGATATGTTTATTTTAATTTGTCTAAGGAATGGGCTTAAGTCTATTCAATTTTAAAGGAAAATCAAATTCATGGGCTTAAGTCTACCTTGGTTTTATATTAAGTGAAATGTGGGCCTAGGACTATTTATTTTAAAAGAAATACAATTAAGTGGGTTGACCTAAGTCTAGACAAGTTTTAATTAACTAAGTGGGCCTAAAATCTAATTAACCTAATGGGCTAAATTGATTTTCATTATTTAAAAAACCTAAATCATTTTTTAAGCCTATTTATTAAGTGGGCTAGACCTAAATGTGGGCTTGGGGCCCAAAAGGATAAAAACATAAAAAAAATAAGCCCAAAATAAATAAAACACAAAAAATGGATCAAATAAACATTACAGTGATTTTCTAAAAAACCCTAAATTAATTACATGCAAACCCTAATTTAAGCTACTGCCACCATTGATTTTAATTGATTTTTTTTTACCCAATTCAACCTAATTACTAATTAATTTTAAAGTACAAAAAATTAAATTTTCACTATTCTCACTACTAGGGGTATTAAAAACTACATACAAAAATAAAATTAAATGATTACACACCCAGAAATTAAAATAACTACATAGAACACCAAAAATGGAAAAATAAAAAAATCCTAAATCCTAGTGGAAAACAACACAGGTTCTTCCATGGCATTCCATGGACCTTCTGCTCAATTTAAATATAGGCCGTATCCTCCTCACATGCACATATCAAAACAAAAAAAAAAGTAATCAGATTAGTAGTGAAATCAAATAATCAAAACAATAACAAAAAATAAAAGAAAAATCATAAACTGAAAATAATAGAAAAGAGTGAAAAATGAAATATAAAATATCACTGAAGATTTAGATGTGCAAATACTCTTTTTTGGCCCTTCAGATTAGGATTTTCACCGTTGAAATTAAAGTATTGTTGATTCTGGACTGGGATTCAATTGCTTTTGAAAACTTTAGTATCCAAATTAGGGTTTTTTGCGCTCACAGTCTCTCTGTTTTTTTTCTCGCTCTGTCTCTGTGTGCCTCTCAAAAAAATCCTCCCCCCCCAAAAAAAATTCCTCCTATATGCATCTAGACTCCGCTTTTTAAAGTAGAGTCTGCGTGTACTGGCTTCCTCCAAAGGAGGAACAGACTCATCTCTTAAAAAAAAACTTGATAAGAATTTTGATTTTTAAAGCATTTTGAACACGTTGAAATTTTTGTTAGATAATAACAAAGATAAAATTGAATTTTTAACCAATCAAAACACTAAAAAATTGATCAAAATATGCGAAAAAATCAACTTTTACAAGTCAGAATTGTGCAATGTCGGTCGGCATTGTGTAATGCCGATCGGTATTGTGTAATGCTGATCGGCATTAAATGCCAACTCCCTTTTTTTAAAATTTTAATTACCAAAAGACCCTAAAAAATTGACTTATTTGCAATCAAACCCTAAAATATGTTGCAATTTCGTCCTTAAAGTCCAGAAAATCGACAACCAAATTCAATTTTTGAATGAATTTCATTATAGGGGCTTACATCGCAATTGTGCACAATTGCATCCCAAAATTGGGTGCTTACAGTTGCCCCCCTTTGTCACTATTTACTTGACAAATTACGGTAAAGTAATAGAAGCACACAATTTCGAAAGAAAGAAATTAGGACACTCAATTATATCCTAAGTGATGGATTGATGCTCAAATTATTGAGCAAGGTGTAGTGTTTGATAAGTTGCACTATATTTCCTGTGGAATGACTAGTGGACTTTATGCAAATGAGTTTCGCTATATTCCTTATGGGACGTTTAGCAATGATAAGTTGAAAACTTGCTATAGTTCTTGTGGAATGTCTAGCAATAATGAATTTTGTTATATTCCTTGTGGGATGTCTAATGATGCACACTATATTCCCTATGGGATGTCTAGTGTAGATGAATTGAAATTTGCTATAGTTCCTGTGGAATGTCTGGCAATGATGAATTTCGTTACATTCCCTATGGGACATCTAACAATGCACACTATATTCCATATGGGACGTCTAGTGTAGTTGAATTGAATACTTGCTATAGTTCCTGTGGAATGTCTAGCAATGATGAATTTCAAAGTTTATATCATAACTGCTATGCAGTACATAACATAATGAAGGTTATGACTACTCTGCAGCACATAACATAATCATTTGAAATTCATATCATAGCTACTGTGCAGCATATGAATCCTTTGATTGAAATCATGCATGTAAAATGCAAAAAATGAGTTATGTAATCTTTATCTGTATTTTGTACTTGACAGAAAATTCAAGATCATAGATTGATTATGTAGTCTTAATAATTCAATGTATTATTAATTTGATGAATGTCATTATTCAATTAGGAATGTATTCCTAATCTGAATGTAATTATGGACCAAATTGCAAGAAAGAAAAGATAGATAAAAAGTAAGTAAATTAAAAGGATTAAAATGGATATTCTCCATTTTATATATTCTTTCCCTTTTGTCGATCACTTCACTTCTCTTCCTATTCTTTTATTCTTCTTCTTCTTCTTTCCAATTGATCTTGATTTTTCTTTTGTTGATTTCTTCACCATTTGTTATCCGATTTGCAATTTGTCTAATCCTATGGCCTCCTCGTGATGCAGACAATATGAAGAAGTTGAGACTTTAGAATGTCAGAGGATTCTACCTCTTCATTTTCCTCAGAATAATCTAGAACTTCGAGAAGACTTAACTGTCTTTCCCTTAACTCATTTACTTACCCACAGGTGTAGAGATGTGAGTAATGAGGTAAATTTTCTTGTTGCTGTTTATTTCTAAAAAAATATTACCTATATAATCAGTAATTAGAGTTAGTTTTAGAGTAGAAATTGACATTGACATGTATATTAGTCAAAAATTAATATGAAAATGCATGATAAATTGAAATTAACTCTGACAATATGAAATTTGACTCCTAGGTTGTCAGAATAGAGGATCGGATTTCTGGAATTCCGATCGAAATTCCAAATTTTTGATCAGCCGAGTTAATGCCGATCGGTATAGTAGATTTTCGATCAGCAATCTGGAAGGCTAATTGGCATTCTAGATTACCGGTCTGCAATCTACATTACAGATTAATTTTTTTTTAAAAAAGGGAAATTAATTAATTAATTAACTAATCAAATCCTTCAATTTAAATTCTTTGATTAATTAATTAATTATTATTTTCTTTTTGAAATTGAACTATCATTTGATAAAGTTCACAGGCTGTTTTAATCTAGCTTGGGAATTGTTTCATGGACTACCGGAGCAGGTGACACGTTTGATTTGGGCTTCTAGATTTAGGCATTCCATTGCTACACTTCCAACTGTTCGAGGTTGATTTGACCGTTATTCTTTATTTGCTTTCATCGAGTGATGGATGGATACTACCCACACTTTTCATACTCATGTGGGTGAGTTGACCATTTCTCCTATGAGTTTCTCTGCTATCACCAGGATTGCCTTTGGAGGATCCCCAGTTCAATTTGACATTAGCTATTGTAGTCTTCCAGAGCATGCACAGAGTCAGTACGTACGAGACTTGGTCGGGTTTGCCCCAACATGGAAGAATTGGAAGAACGTTCTTCTTTCATTATTAGTTGAGGGATTCAGATGTCGTCCTACTTCTACTCCTCGTTAGATCATTCATAAGGCTAGGTGTTTCCTTTTGATATTATTAGGCACAACCCTCTTTTTTGAGATCATTCATAAGGTCAATATCGCTCTATTGGATCCTCTTTGTGATTTGGATCCAGTTGCCACATTAGATTGGGGATCTGCTACACTCGCTTATATTTATTATAGATTGGACACTGTCTGTAGAGGTGCAATCATGATGTGTGGCTTTTGGCACATCTTGTATGTATGTTCTCCTTCATTTGATCTTTATAGTCTTGCTCTTCTTTGCCTTTTTCTGATATGTTCTCTTTTTTTTAGATATGGAGCATAGAGATAGGGCTGATTCGAGGCTTTAATGCTATCAGTTATGATAGGACCTTTCCTCTTATGATGAGATGGGGTTCTTCTCACCTTGCTAGCAACAGGAATACTTTATAGATGTACCGTGATCAGTTGAACACTGTCGAGTGGCACCTGGTAAGGAAAAGGAAAATAAAATCATTAGTATGTTATAGTTTAATAGAGATTAGACTTAATTTACATAAATTGCAGATGAACTCTGATTGGTTGGAGGGTACAGAGGACATCCAGCGATATGATTTCATGGCAGTTACAGCTCGCTTGGAGCCTATGAGGATCTTGCTCTCTGGTTATGGCTGTCTTATGTGGTATTTAGGGGAGCAAGTGTATCGCTGGTCTTCTAGCCCTTTTTGACGTCGCATTCCATCTGATGTCCCTTCCTCTATACTCCGCAACTCGCATCGTATAGGTTCAAAGTTAAGGGATGCACTACAGGATATACTACCTTAGATTTTCTTGAGAATTCTCGACATTATCAATAGTTTATCTGTGAGAGCCTCTTGGAGCATGTTCTCATTGATGATGATGAGGTAATTTCTCATTATTTTAGCTTCTATTTCTAGAACCTATGAATCACTCCTTCTCTTTATAGTTTGAGGAGGTTCGCTCTCCTATTGATATGGATGAGGAGATTGAGGTTGCTCTAGAGACTGAGGTTGTTCCTGATGTTAAGAGCCCTGAGCCTAGACCTAGTCCTGTTCATCATACTCAGTATGCTGGAACTAGTGGTGATGGTACTTTTACGAGCATTATGCTTGGTGATATCTCACTTTAAGATAGGTCCATGCTCTACTGGGCTCCTACTGTTGAGATTCCAGTCAAGCAGTAGATGTGTTTTAGTGATGCTCAACTTTCTATCTTTTCTCCCATAGATACCTCTCATATGAGTTTTTTTTACTCATTTCCTACATAATCTATACACTCGACACTAATGTTAATTACAAAATAGGTCCCTCAGACATAGGCAGAGTATTTACATGGACTTGCCTCATCTCCGAGGTTATTCACGATGCAGGTTACAGATAGTTGGAGGGTAAGTATATGTATAATAAAGATGTAAATGTATGCACACTATGCATGAAATGTACATGATGTGTTTTCTATGTGTACAGAGCTACTCGAGTGGTCTAGAGCGTGAGATCGAGATGCTTCACCGATAGCTTGCAGATTTGGGCATTGATCCTTACAATGCTAGGATTTCTTCTATTAGACCTCTGGACATCTTTCACCGTGATGACTCTACTAGAGGATGGAGCCCATGGTCGGTAACTAGAGCTCAAGATGACTGATTTAGGCTATCAGATTTTTCTATCATACTATTGTGTTAACCAACTCTACCGGTTTGATGCACTTCTTTCTGGATTTACAATTCCTGTGGACTTGTTAAAGTTAGTTTCAACCATGATGAATGTATAAAAGTACATTATAATGTTGAAAATTTAGCATGTACTTAATGAATCTCACTATTTTTTATTTTCATGACTGTCACTTATTTACCATTTGCAAAGGTCAGAGGCATTGTTAACCATCTTATGTTGAGAGTATAGCATTTACCAAGTGAAGAGCTTACTTCCACACTTAATTTTAGGGAAAATTTGCTAAATAAAACTTGTGGAAATTAAGCATAAAAATATTGAATTTGGAGTATCAAAACAGTTTTGAATTACTTTTGTACTTTTCTTCCTTATCCAAGTATTCTCCCGCCTTTCTCATATTACTCAGTATGGATACCGTTGGAAAGGTCCTTTGGATAATCATACTCTTATAGAGCAATGGAGTAAATAGAGCAAGTTTTTTTCCTTTTTTTTATTATTATTTTTTAATGTGGGTCCTTTTTTAGTATTCACCCGCCTTTCTTGTATTACTCTGCGTGGATACCACCAGAGGTTCATGTTGATACTCTTGCTCATTTTTAGGCATTGGAGTACATTATGCTTACTCTTATTATGATTCTCCTCTTAGTGTTCCCCCACTGTTCTCATATTACTCAGCGTGGATACCGTTAAGGGATTTGTATTGGAGTAGATTATATGCACATTTATTATTCAAAAGACTAAAATGACACTTTAAAATTCAACCAATTTATACTACAAGTCCATAGATTTTGTCTTTGCATATTCTTCCCCTCATTTGGGTGCAAAGTAAGCATTAGATTAATTAGAGTTTTAGAAACTCTCAGCATAGAACTGTCAACAAGACATCTGAATTCTGAGAGGCTAATAAAAGAAAGCCACTAAAATCAAAGGTTATGAGATAAGTTTTCGCATATGACATCATGAAGTGGATGAATTTACTCTCAATTTTATAAATTTTCTTTCAATTTGTACTTTACTACATAATCAAAAAGAGATAGAGTTATACTACTTCCCTTTGGTATTTGTCAGGCTGTTTGTCACATAAAGTGAGATTTTGACAAGTGATTAGCATTTGCTATCCTAGTCATTCTTATTAATGTATCGCTTCCTTTCCTCTTCTTCGTTCTCTTTTATTTTCCCTGCACAAAATACCATAAGTTAGTATGGTTTATTTGTAAGTGAAGAAATTTCATCAAAATGCAATGTTATTCTTTTGCATTCTTCCCTTTTTGATTATGGTAATGATGTCTCTAGTCATAGGGTTACAATATTCTACCATCGAAGTTGTGGCTTTATTCTGTTGATGCTATGGTAGAGGGCCTTATTCCTTTTCCCAATGTTTCCTACAAAAGAAAAGATTTAGGAGTTAGAGGTTTTTTTATTTCATAATCAAAGGATTTTCCAGAGTGCATTTGTCTTAAGTTTTGAGTGCATTCTTCCCTTTTTAGGGCCAATCACATGTATCACTGACATATTGGACCTTCTCGTTACCATATTACACACCCTCTTGAGATCACCAGGATGATGCTTCTTGGTAATGTTGCTCCTCCTATTTTACCTTTTGGATGCTTTACATGTGAATACTCTGACTACTTTCCTGCACTTTTACAACACTAATCTTGAATGTTAGTAGCAAAGTGTTTGCACAATCTTGCCTAGGCTTAAAGATAAGCATTTCACAATAAATGTATGCAAGTGTATGCATGTTATGCATAATCCTAATAGGTCTTCTATTTGGGGCAAAGCTATGTTCACAACTTGGAGTGTAAGAACGAGGTGCCTCATCAACAGCTTGTAGGTTCAAGCAATTGATGCTTCATTGTTGGTACTTCTGATGTTTGAGCCTCTGATATAGCCTATCAGAAAAATAACCAGATGAGCGAGTGGGATCTATGGTGTTACACTGGAGCTCATGATTGACCGATGCACTATTGAACTTTTATTTTTAGTACTATTTTTGTTGTATGATAACTGTTATATCTGTATGCTTGTAGTATATTCCTTTCTGCCCTGAGATCATTTTCACTAAATTTGAAGTTCTACTGTTGTATTTACCATTTTGCCCCTAACTTGTCCTAGAGTTACATTTTGCCTCGAGCTTCATTTTGAATTCATCTTAACAATCACTTTCTTCATATGCACAAGAGGCTTAGTTTGGTCATTTATTGTTATTGGCCCTTTGTCTTACTAACCCTATTAGCTTCAATCTCATGTATTGAAGATGCATATGAGTGGGCGAACTGATTGAAGTGAATTCACTTGCACTTTGAAGAATTCTTGAGCAGAATATGAGACTTGATGTTGATAGTTACAATATATGGGTTGAAAAGCAAGTTACTGAGTGACCACGATTCTCAAGGTATAAGGGGACTCTAGGCTTACAAGGAAACTTACAAAAGAAGTTGCAAAAAGAAAATGTAACTAAAATAGTGATCTCAGAGTTCTGATTTAGCTTTCATCAGATACTTATGCAGTATGATAAAGACCAATATGCGATGTTTGAACAAAAATTAAAATTGATTTTTAATCATTTATTAGGGAAAAATAAGAACATTACATCACATGATATATCTCCTGTTATCAGTCAGTCATGAATTCTCCTCTCTAATTTTTACCTTACTGTTCTTTCTTTCTCTTCTTTTTTTCTCTCTTTATTCTTTGTTTTTTTCTTTTGTTCTTCTTTTTTCTTTTTTATTTTTCTCACATTTCCTATATTTAGAAGTTACATCATGTGATATATTTATGTTCTTTGAATTTGCATTTATGCCCATACTGAATGAATTTAATTGGATTAAATTTATGTCAAACAAGCAAATGTAATCAATATTATAATGCACAGTACCATTAGGATGTACATTACATAAGCAAGCGTAATCCGAATTTATATCATCGATCACTAGAAACTAAAATTTTATTCAATGAGACAATGAGAAATTTTATTTCCTATTCTAAATGATAGTGATGATAAGTCTTATAGTGGTTGTCCTTAAGGTGGTTGACATAACAACTCTTTAATAGTAGTACAACCCATCCTCTCGGCTGCCAGCTTCATCACTTCCTCTTTGTTGTCCTTCATCAGAATCTCCATAATCTGCTCCTTGAAGATCTCAAACCTAGGGACATCTGCTCCAGCAACACTAATTGATTCCTTAGCTCTCAGATAGTATTTGCCTTCCCCTAACCTGATGAAGTTCTGACTCAAAGGATCAACTTTTCCATAAAGCTTCCTCTTTTTTGCATTGAATCTCTTCCTTGCCCTTCTACCTTTTGGCTTTGCTTCCCCTGTAAAACCTAATCCTATTATGTCATCTTGATTTTTGAATCTTTGGAATTCTCCTTGTTCATTCTTCCTCAGTCCTCGTCCAAATCGGTAATTCATGTTCTCCATCATTTTGCTACTCTCTGATCCATTTCATTCCCATTAAATATCCCAGCAATTTGGAAACCAGGGGGTGCACATACTTATTTCTATTTATCAAGTATGGCTACCACAGCTGCATTGGTCCCAGCTTCTATGGTCACAACTTCTCCTTCATGAGGGAATTTTATCTTCTGGTGCACTGTTGAAGGTACTCCTCCCAGGGCATGAAACCATGGCCTTCCCAACAATAGGGAATAAGTGATAGGGATGTCGAGCACAGTAAATTCAACAGTTGACTCTACGGGCCTTGTTTTGACCAAAGCCTAAAATGTTCCCTCCACATTCCTGGTACTGTCATCGTAAGCTCTGATTATAAGGTTTGAAGCCATCAAGTCATCTACTTTCATACCCAAATTAGGTAGGATCTTTAGCAGGCATACATTTATAGTTGAACCATCATCTACCATTACAAAGTTGGTTATCTTCCTTTTTACTTCAGTTGGGATAAATAATGCCTTGTTATGATTTCTTCCCTCCAAAGGCAAGTCATCATCTGAGAATGTTATCAATCCATGTTTCTTTTCTATCACCTTTACCACTATGGCTTATGGAGTAGCGGCTATTTTAATGCTCATATTCAATAAAGCTTTGACAAGAGCCCTTCTATGGCTACTGAATGCATCAGTAATTCCTAGATACTCACACTCACTTTAGCCTTCTTGAGTTGTTCCCTGATCATATCCTCTTTCTATCCTTCCTCTACTTCTGCGTCTTTTGTTTCTTCCCTTTCTACAACCCTTTCATTTTGCTTTTCTGTTGCCCAGTAATTCCTCTCGCTTCTAGTAACATGATTCACATTCAGAGTACCACTCCATACATAAACTCCAGTGGGTATTTCTTTATCAGAATCATACCAGATGACCACAGCCCCAACAATCAGTTCTCTTTTCCCATTTTTCCAAACTTCCATTGTGTATGTTTCTTTTCCTTTAAGCTCCATCAGCTTGTCCATATATTGGGTTAACAGCTCATCAACCCCTTCATGGGACAATTCTAGGCTTAAGAATTCATCTTCTTCAAACTCATTACCCCATCTTGTCAGCACAATCGATTCAATAGGGATGTCAGTGGAAGTGGGTTTAGAATAGAACACTCTATAATCGAACTTGTCGAAGGTTGTCCCAACAGATCTTCAACTCCTCTTAGTGACTGCTCGAGAATTTCAAGCTCTTCTTTTACTGGCTTATCATCAAACTCATCTCCTTATCCTAAGGCCTCAATTGATGTAATAGGGATATCAGCAGAGGGTGGTTTTGAGTAGAATACTTTGTAATCAAACTTGCCTGAGGGCTAGCCCAGTAAATCTTCTACTCCTCTCTGTGGCTATTTAAAAGGTTCTCCATTGGGTATAAGGTTGAGGTCCTCGAAGGAGCTTAGCACTTCTTCTTTATTAACCCTTGAGTAAATCATCATGGTGGCTGGTGGTGGAACATTTTGGTAGTCTGGAAAAGGGTTGTTTTTGGTGTTTAGGTTGGAATTGGATTTCTCAGGGTCAGTGATTTTTTTGGAGTCTATCAAGTTTTGGATTTCATGTTTTAGGCAGATGCAGTTATCTGTGGAATGACCAACTACTTGATGAAACTTGCAATAACTATTCAGATCATAGCCAGGGAGATTTGGATTCGAGGGTTTTGGATTAGCCTCTCTAGGACTTTGGAGAGTGGTTGGTTAAAGTTGAAGAACCTTCTAGGTTGATGAACTGCACACACCTCTGCAGCTTGGCTAGTACTTCCTTGTTGTATGCCCCCAGTTAGGTAGTTTCGAGTTCTTATGCCTTTAGAACTCTTTTTTTTTCTCATTCTTTATCTCCTCAGCTTGTAACCCATCATCATACAAATCAAAAAAGGTTTTAGGATTCATCATCTGTAGCCTCTCAACCAAATTAGGTGACACATTACGAACTATCATTCTAACTTGATCCTTCTCAGTAAGCTTGTTTTTCATCATTCCTACTTTATTCATGAAATGAGTTAAGAAATCAAAAAAAGACTCAGTTGATTTCTGTTTAGTCAACTCCAAATCCCTAATTGACACTTCCAATCGAGTGTTATAATCATATTATTTTAAGAATGTTGTACATAGTTCCTTCCAGTCAGCTCTAATAGACTTTTCTAACCCATGGTACCAGTTCACAGCCATTCCTTCCAGGGACAGCACAAACAACTTAGTGACTAAAGCTAGAGGCACTTTTGTAGTGCTCATGGTTGTTGTGTATTGACTCAGATGAATTCTAGGGTCTCCTCTCCCATCAAATTTCTACAGTTGAGGCATTTTGAAATTTTCAGGCAGCTTGTCACCCTCCATTTGTAACATATCATCAAATTCAAAAGAATATCCTATTCCTTGTCCTCTAATTAGCTCTTCCATCTTGGACATTTTCTAAGTCAGTGCTTACATTTGCTTGGACTCAAGGGCTTAAAACAATTAAAGCAATTCTTTCTTTGCCCTTTCTACCATGTAGTTTTCAATATCTTCCATTCTCACATCAGTAGCAAGCACATTTCTAGGAGCAAGTTGCCCCCCAGCATTGTTAGTAGTGGGTGGAGGACAGGTGGAGCTCCTACAGGAGGTGGCTATTCAACATAGCAGCAAGTGGTTATTCAACAATAACAGTAGGTGGTTGTCCAACAACAGGTTGCACTAGTCCGGCCAAAGCCTGTCTTAGTTCATCTTGCATCATTGCTCTTATGTCATCCATCAAAGCTCCCTTAATGTCCTCCAAGATCCACATCTTTGGTCATTGTTCCATTTCAGTCTGTTCAGTCTGAGCTAATTCAACTTATAGGAATAGTGGATTGATTGGACTCCCCTCTAGTCTCTCCAGTCTGTGAAGAATGCTTTGAATTGTGGACGCTAGACTTAAATCAACTATGGTCAATCTGCCACCTCTTCATTCCCAGACATGAGAAGACCCAGATGAATCTATGATGGCTGTAAAATAAGGTATTAGTATGATGCATAGACTGTATGTATGCATGTATGCATGATGCATGTGTTTATGCAATAAATAGCAGGCAAGCACTTAGCAGGTAACAACTATCAGGAAGCAATCAACAAGCAATCATGCAAGCATAAACCTTCCAACCTTATTCCTCCTACACACGTGTTCGATGGCGAGTTTCTTTTCCTAGGATTTTTAGTCTTGGCCTTCATATCAACAGGGGATATTAAGAGTCGACGCGCTGCCAAATCTCTCTTAAAAGAAAAAAACATAAAAGTAGCATTCTAAATATAAAGGTCTAGCCTAATCCTTATTAGCCTGAATGAGCTTTAAAGGTATAGAAATACCTCATGGCAATTCAAACAAACAAACATTTTGGGTAAAGACCCTAGGGGAAGTAACTAAGCCATTATATGTGGTTAAGGTCCGGTGAAAAGTTAAAGTTCCCTTAGGAAGATGCTCTCCATTATGGACTTTGAGTTATAGGCCAAGGTCAGAGGGGCCCAGCATCCTTTACCAACTCGAGAGAAGATTACCCCCCTTAGGGACTTAGGTTACAGACTCTGGTCAGATGAGCCCGATAATCTCTCTTGAACCGAGTTAAGGCTAAGAGCGATGGTTAGCCAATCTATAACTCCATGAAGCTAGTGGAATCATGGAATCATAAACCAACGCCATCAGTTTAGTAGGGACATGCAGAATGAATGCAAGAATGAAATAATAATCGATAAAATAATTCTAAAGAACACAAGTAGAATTATTATCTCTTATCCCCAGTGGAGTCGCCATTGAAGATGGCGGGGCTTAGCGCGCGTCCAAGATTTTAGTAACCACAACACTGTTTAGGCTTAGGGCCTTATATAACACACTAACCACTGTCACAAAGACATGGCATGGAGATGAGGAGTTGCCACCTAGAGTAATAACTGGGACAAATCGAAAAGGTGGTACTCGATTCTCTAAAAGAAAGCTAGCACCACAACTAAGAGATTCTGGATACAGAATACTAACTTCTCTTAGTCTCATGTTCTTTTAGAATAATTTTATAAATGATTATTTCATCCTCTAATTACATGCAATTTTATTAAACCCTAATTAATATCCATCTAACCCAAAAGGAAACAAGTCAATAAAATTACAAGTAAAAATGCATAAAAAAGGCAATGTCCTTATGTCTAAGCTATGTTAATTTTATTTTATAAGTTAGCTAAATCTACATTTTATTTACAAGTGAGAAATGGACTATAGGTGGGCCTACATTTTTATTAATTAGTGAGCCTAGATATGTTTATTTTAATTTTTCTAAGGAATGGGCCTAAGTCTATTCAATTTTAAAGGAAAATCAAATTAGTAGGCCTAAGTCTAACTTGGTTTTATTTTAAGTGAAATGTGGGCCTAGGTCTATTTATTTTAAAAGAAATACAATTAAGTGGGCTAAGCTAAGTCTAGACAATTTTTAATTAACTAAGTGGGCCTAAAATCTAATTAACCTAATGGGCCTAAATTCATTTTAATTATTCAAAAAAACCTAAATCATTTTTTTAAGCCTATTTATTAAGTGGGTTAGACCTAAACGTGGACTTGGGGCCCAAAAGGATAAAAACATAAAAAAAACAAGCCCAAAACAAATAAAACACAAAAAATGGATCAAATAAATATTACAGTGATTTTCTAAAAAAACCCTAAATTAATTACATGCAAACCCTAATTTAAGCTACTGCCACCATTGATTTTAATTGATTTTTTACCCAATTAAACCTAATTACTAATTAATTTTAAAGTACAGAAAATTAAATTTTCACTATTCCCACTACTGGGGCTATTACAAACTATGTACAAAATTAAAATTAAATGATTATACATCCAGAAATTAAAATAACTACACAGAACACCAAAAATGGAAAAATAAAAAAAATCCTAAATCCTACTGGAAAACAACACAGGTTCATCCATGGCATTCCATGGACCTTCTGCTCAATTTAAATATAGGCAGTATCCTCCTCAATCCACATGCACATATCAAAACAAAAAAAAAGTAATCATATTAGTAGTGAAATAAAATAATCAAAACAATAACAAAAAATAAAAGAAAAATCATAAACTGAAAAAAATAGAAAAGAGTGAAAAATGAAATAGAAAATAACATTAAAGATTTAGATGTTGTGCAAATGCTCTTTTTTGGCCCCTCAAATTAGGATTTTCACCATTAAAATTAAAGTATTGTTGATTATGGACTGGAATTTGATTGTTTTCAAAAACTTCAGTATCCAAAATTAGGTTTTTTTGGGATCGCAGTCTCTCTGTTTTTTTTTCTCGCTGTGTCTTTGTGTGCCTCTCAAAAGAAATCCTCCTGCCCAAAAAAAGTCCTCCCGTATGCATCCAGACTCCACTTTTTAAAGCAGAGTCTACATGTACTAGCTTTCTTTAAAGGAGGAACAGACTCATCTCTTAAAAAACAACCTGATAAGAATTTTGATTTTTAAAGCAATTTGAACGCGTTGAAATTTTTTTCAGATAATAATAAAGATAAAATTGAATTTTCAACCAACCGAAACACTAAAAAATTGATAAAAATATGCGAAAAAATTAACTTTTACGAGTCGAAATTATGCAATGCTAGTCGGCATTGTGTAATGCTAATCGGTATTGTGTAATGCTGGTCGGCATTACACTAATGCCAATCGGCATTAAATGCCAACTCCTTTTTTTTAACTTTTAATTAAAAAAAGACCACTGAAAAATTGATTTATTTGCAATCAAACCCTTAAAAATGTTGCAATTTAGTCCTTAAAGTCTAGAAAATCCACAACCAAGTTCAATTTTTGAATGAATTTCATCATAGGGCCTTATGTTGCAATTATGCACAATTGCATCCCAAAATTAGGTGCTTACAGTTTCCCTTCTTTGTTGCTATTTGCTTGATGATGGGAATTGTAGGTTTCATCAATTAACTCCCCAATAGCAAGAATACTATGATAAGTTGAATTAGAAGAAAACCAGAAATTACCAATTTAATCCACAAATTTGGATCGTTCAAAGATTGAAGAAGATAGATGCTACTTAACCCCTTTACCAACAAGGATAAAGACACTAAGATAGACTTTGAATTTCCTCTTATGCCACAAACAAGAAAGTTTGATAAATAAAAAGAAAACAAAGATTTAGATTTTGACACCACAAGCTAGAATAAAGCTTGATAAGTCACAAAGTTTATGCAAGAAATTAAAGACAAAATTCCTCATAATAAAACTCAAACAAAGTTATAATTCATATATCAAATTCATTTATCCTACAAAAGAAAGAAAAAGACTTGTTTATATAGAGTACAAGTCCATGCTCACACTACTAAAATAGATTCACACACATAGGATTACTTTTACTCTTAAATGGCCTTAATAACCATTACCCACATTAATAGCCATTACTTGGTATTGATTACCCTATTAACTTTAATAACCACTACCTATAATAATAGCCATTACTTGGTATTAATTACCCTATTAACTTGTATATGGTGGCTACATGTAACCCTAATTGTTATTAACACAAAAATAAGTTAAATATTATTCCTTGGGCCTCCATGGATGCCTTATTGGGCTGAAATTCTTGGGCTTTCCAAATGTCCTTAATTAAACCCAATATGGCTTCTTGAAGCTTCTTGGATTTGGACCTTGTGATTGGGCCTTCTTGTACTATTAATGGATCTTGGATCTCTTTAGGCTTTGAACTTGGATTCACATCATTCCCCCTTTCTTCAAAAGGATTTGTCCTCAAATCAGCTCCATCATCTTTATCACCTAAATCAAACAAAGACAAGTCACTATCATTAAAAGTAGCACTAACATTGCCATACTCACTTGGAAGTTCTAGCTTGTAGGCATTGTTGTTGATGCGTTGAAGCACTTTAAAAGGACCATCTCCTCTTGGCATAAGCTTTGATTTCCTTTGGTTAGGAAATCTTTCCTTCCTCATGTGCACCCACACCCAATCTCCGGGCTCAAAAATGACTTGCTTCCTCCCCTTGTTGTGTTGCTTTTCATATTGGAGTGTCTTCTTCTCAATGTTTGCACGCACCCTCTCATGCAAAGTCTTGATGAACTCAGCTTTTTGTTTCCCCTCTAGATTAGCTTTGTCCAATGGCAATGGTAGCAAATCTAATGGAGTCATTGGGTTGAATCCATACACAACTTCAAATGGTGAGCAATTTGTTGAACCATGCACACTCCTATTGTAAGCAAATTCCACATGTGGCAAACATTCTTCCTAATTCTTCAGATTTCTTTGGATGACAGCCCTCAAAAGTGTTGAAAGTGTCCTATTGACCACCTCCGTTTGTCCATCCGTTTGTGGATGACAAGTTGTAGAATACAAAAGCTTTGTCCCCATCTTTCCCCAAAGAGTCTTCCAAAAGTGACTTAGGAATTTGACATCCCTATCACTCACAATGGTCCTTGGCACTCCGTGTAGCCTAATAATCTCCTTGAAGAATAGATTGGCAATATGGGTTGCATCATCCGTCTTGTGACATGGAATGAAATGTGCCATTTTGCTAAACCTGTCCACAACAACAAAAATGGAATCTCTCCCTCCCTTGGACCTAGGTAATCCTAAAACAAAATCCATAGAAATGTCTACCCAAGGTTCATTTGGTATGGTAAGAGGTGTATACAAACCATAAGGCATTGCTTTGGATTTGGCTTGTTTGCAAGTAATGCATTTCTCACAAATTCTCTTAACATCCCTTTTCATGTGTGGCCAAAAGAAATGGTCACCCAACACATCCAAAGTTTTCTTAATCCCAAAATGCCCCATTAAACCTCCGCTATGTGCCTCTCTCACAAGTAACTCTCTTAAAGAACTTTGCGGCACACACAATTTGTTTTCCCGAAAAAGAAAACCATCAAACTTATAGAACTTATCAAAACCCCCTTTCTCACATGCCCCATAAACATTAGCAAAATCAGGATCATTAGAATAAAGATCTTTGATGTATTCAAATCCTAATAATTTTGCATCAAGTTTAGAGATCAAGGCATACCTTCTTGACAATGCATCGGCCACCACATTTTCATTCCCTTGCTTGTACTTAATGATGTACGGAAAGGATTCAATGAATTCCACCCATTTTGCATGTCTCTTGTTGAGCTTTCCTTGTCCTTTGAGATACTTCAAGGACTCATGGTCAGTGTGAATTATGAATTCTTTGTAACCAAGGTAATGCTGCCATGTTCTTAGAACCCTCACCAATGCATAGAACTCCTTGTCATATGTAGGGTAGTTTAGACTTGCACCACTTAGCTTTTCACTAAAGAATGCTATGGGCTTGCCTTCTTGCATCAAAACTCCTCCAATACCTATGCCACTTGCATCGCACTCAATCTCAAAAGGTTTAGTAAAATTTGGCAAAGATAACAACGGTGCAGAACTTAATTTGTCTTTTAGCAAGTTAAAAGCCTCATCTTGTTCAATTCCCCACTTAAAACCAACATTCTTTTTGATGCATTCAGTTAAAGGTGTAGCTATGGTAGAAAAATTTTTAATGAACCTTCTATAAAAGCTAGCTAAACCATGAAAGCTTCTTGCATCACTTACACTTGTGGGTGTTGGCCATTCTTTAATTACTTTTACCTTTTCTTGATCAACATGAATGCCCTTGTCATTGACAATATATCCAAGAAAAGTAATTTCATTAGTGCAAAAATAGCATTTCTTTAGATTAGCATACAACTTCTCTTCTCTAAGCACATCAAAAACACAAGTCAAATGTTGTACATGCTCATCTAAATTTTTGCTATAAACCAAGATATCATCAAAATAGACAACAAAAAATTTGCCTATGAATGCTCTTAAAACATGATTCATCAATCTCATGAAAGTGCTTGGTGCATTAGTTAAACCAAAAGGCATTACTAACCACTCATATAAACCATGTTTAGTTTTAAAAGCTGTTTTCCATTCATCACCTTCTCTCATTCTAATTTGATGATAACCAGATTTCAAATCAATTTTTGAAAACAAATATGAACCATGCAATTCATCCAACATGTCATCTAGCCTAGGAATGGGATGTCTATACTTCACCATGATTTTGTTGATGGCACAACAATCAACACACATCCTCCAAGTTCCATCTTTCTTAGGCACTAACAAGACGGGTACGGCACATGGACTCATGCTTTCACGAACATAACCCTTCTCCATAAGCTCACTCACTTGCTTTTGGATTTCCTTGGTCTCCTCCGGATTACATCTATATGCTGGTCTATTTGGAATGCTTGCTCCAGGTATGAAATCAATTTGGTGCTCAATGCCTCTTTTAGGTGGCAAACCATTTGGAATTTCTTCTGGAAATAAATCTTCATAAACCTGCAAAAGATCAACAACAACACTAGGCAAACCATTGGTTATTTCATTAGCAATATGCAAAATCTCCTTGTACATAAGTACAAGCATTTGTTGCCTCAAAAGCATAGCTTCCTTCACATCACTCATTTTTGCATAAACACTCATTTTTCTTTCATTTGAACCTTCCTTGTTTTCTCTCACCATGTGTTTCCCATTTTGGTCAAGAGAATTGGAATTTTTAGGTTCACTCATCTCACCTTTTTCTTTACTCTCAAAGGTTTCCCTTCCCAAAGAATTTCCCAATGAAGAACCCATTTCTTCATATTGTTGCTTGATGCGCATTTGGTCTTCAAAAATCTGTTTTGGAGTTAATGGTCCAAGGTTAAACCTTTTTCCATCCATAGTCAAAGTATACATATTTTTGAATCCATCATGATTAGCCCTTCTATCATATTGCCAAGGTCTCCCCAACAATATATGTCCGGCCAACATTGGTAACACATCACACAACACCTCATCCTTATATCTACCAATTTGAAAAGAAACTAGAACTTGCTTATTTACCTTTACAACTCCACTTTCATTAAGCCATTGCAACTTGTATAGTCTTGGGTGCTTGGTAGTAGGCAACTTCAATTTCTCCACTAGCAAAGTGCTTGCTACATTAGTACAACTTCCACTATCCACAATCATATTGCACAATTTGTTAGAAATCAAACAATGAGTATGAAACAAATTTTCCCTTTGCTCCCTATGGACATCATGTTTATTTTGCAAACTCAATGTTCTTTGAACAACAAGATTATCTCCCCTAGCACATTCAACATCACTACAATCTTCTAAAGAAGGCATATCATCATCACTATCCCCCTCACTCTCCGATTCAATATCACCATCCCTTAGAATCATAGCTTTCTTATTTGGACATTCCCTAGCAATGTGCCCATGACCCAAACACTTAAAACATTTGATTCCCCTAGTTTGGGCTGGTTGATTCTCACCCTTTCCCTTATTACCCAAGTCAATTTTAGGTTTATTTTCTTCCACTTTTGACTTGTTAAAAGGTTTATCATCCTTTTTCCCCTAAGAAGTTTTCCAAGAAGAAGAAGAACCCACATTTGGTTTAGAATCATACCTCTTTCCTTTCAATTGCCTTTCCACTTTCATGGCCAAATTCACCATATCTTCAATCTCCACATAATGTTGCAAATCAACAACATCAGCAATGTTTTTGTTTAGCCCTCTCAAAAACCTTGCCATGGTAGCTTCACGATCTTCTACCACATTTGCTCTAATCATAGCCTTCTCCATTTCTTTGTGATACTCCTCAACACTCATGGATCCTTGAATTAGAGTTTGTAACCTTTGATGAAGCTCTCTATAGTAATGGCTTGGAACAAACCTCTTTCTCATGATTTGCTTCATTTCCCTCCAAGACTCCATGGGTCTTTCTCCATATCTACGTCTTTCCTTGCAAAATTGATCCCACCAAACAATTGCATAATCACTAAACTCAACAGCGGCAAGTTTTACCTTTTTCTCCTCCGAATAATTGTGACATTCGAAGATGAGTTCCACTTTCCTCTCCCATTCAAGGTACACATCTGGATCATTTCTTCCTTGGAATGAAAGAATCTTCATTTTGATGCTTCCAAGGTTGCGATCAACATCATCTTTAGGACGTCCTCTCCTAGCTTGTCTCCTAGGATTGATTTGTTGTCCCACCAAGGTGACTTGATCATCATCCAATTCATCCTCTCCTTCATAGTCCTCTTGGTCAATTGGTGGATGTCTCCTTTCTTTAGGCTCTCCTTGTAATTGGTTAAGGATGCCATCATGCCTTTCCAATTTCTCATTGACTCCCGCCATCATGTTAAACATTCTTTCGAATTGTTGTTGCATAGCTTGAATCACATGATCATTTGTAGAAGAAGAACTTGTGTCTTTTGACATGATTGTAAAACCTAAAATTTTAACAAAAGAAAATAGAAAGAAACAATCTCACAACACTCCCTCACGTGTTTCACTCAAAATTGATGTATACCACTCGTGTTTACACTCAATTTTGGCTTTTTCTCTAATGATGTCACACTCTTGCCTTTTACCTCTCAAATTTGCCTTTTGATTTCTTAGATGAACTAAGTTTCTCAATCAAACAAAATTCAAGAATGTAATAATCAATGATAAAAAAAAAATAAGGTAGGCTAATAAGAAAATAATAAGGTAGGCTTAAAGAAAAGAACAATTTGTAACAAATAGGCTAATAGAAATGAAAAACAAAGATAGATCATCAAAGAACACAAAGAGACAGAATTATAAAGATAGATCTCAATGGAATATGAAGAGTCAATTTTTTTTTTAATGTAAACTGAGATCTAACATAGGAATATCAAAGATAACATATACTTTTTTTATGGACGAATTTCTTTTTTTTTTTTTGATATATGCACGAATTGAAAGGTATCACAAAAATCTCAAAGATAACAACTTTTTTTTTTTTTTTGATATCTGCAAACAAAATCTTGAGATAAGAAGAATAAAGATAAAAAAGAATAACAAGAATAATAGATAGCAAGAAAGGTGCAAAATATAAGATGAACACAAGATATTGAGAACTAAAAGATAGTTTTGGATACGCAAACCTCAATCTTGAGCCAATGCTCTGATACCACTTATGATGGGAATTGTAGGTTTCATCAATTAACTCCCCAATAGCAAGAATACTATGATAAGTTGAATTAGAAGAAAACCAGAAATTACCAATTTAATCCACAAATTTGGATCGTTCAAAGATTGAAGTAAGAAGATAGATGCTACTTAACCCTTTTACCAACAAGGATAAAGATACTAAGATAGACTTTGAATTTCCTCTTATGCCACAAACAAGAAAGTTTGATAAATAAAAAGAAAACAAAGATTTAGATTTTGACACCACAAGCTAGAATAAAGCTTGATAAGTCACAAAGTTTATGCAAGAAATTAAAGACAAAATTCCTCACAATAAAACTCAAACAAAGTTATAATTCATATATCAAATTCATTCATCCTACAAAAGAAAGAAAAAGACTTGTTTATATAGAGTACAAGTCCATGCTCACACTACTAAAATAGACTCACACACATAGGATTACTTTTACTCTTAAATGGCCTTAATAACCATTACCCACATTAATAGCCATTACTTGGTATTGATTACCCCATTAACTTTAATAACCACTACCTATAATAATAGCCATTACTTGGTATTAATTACCCTATTAACTTGTGTATGGTGGCTACATGTAACCCTAATTGTTATTAACACAAAAATAAGTTAAATATTATTCCTTGGGCCTCCATGGATGCCTTATTGGGCTGAAATTATTGGGCTTTCCAAATGTCCTTAATTAAACCCAATATGGCTTCTTGAAGCTTCTTGGATTTGGACCTTGTGATTGGGCCTTCTTGTACTATTAATGGATCTTGGATCTCTTTAGGCTTTGAACTTGGATTCACATCACTTGACAAATTGTGGCAAAGTAATAAAAGCACATTATTTTGAAAGAAAGAAATTAGGACACTCGATTGTATCCTAAGTGGTGGATTGATGCTCAAATTATTGAGCAAGGTGTAGTGTTTGATAAGTCGCACTATATTTCCTGTGGAACATCTAATGGACTTTGTCAAATGAGTTTCGCTATATTCCCTGTGGGACATTTAGTAATGATAAGTTGAAAACTTGCTATAGTTCTTGTGGAACGTCTAGCAATGATGAATTTCACTATATTCCTTGTGGGACGTCTAATGATGCACACTACATTCCCTGTGGGATGTCTAGTGTAGATGAATTGAAATTTGCTATTGTTCCTATAGAACATCTAGCAATGATGAATTTCGTTATATCCTCTGTGGGACGTCTAACAATGCACACTATATTCCCTGTGGGATGTCTAGTGTAGATGAACTAAAATTTTGTTATAGTTCCTATGGAACGTCTAACACTAATGAATAATTAACTTATTTCCAATCAAACCCTAAAAAATGTTGCAATTTAGTCCTTAAAGTCCAGAAAATCGACAACCAAATTCAATTTTTGAATGAATTTCATAATAGGGGCTTATGTCGCAATTGTGCACAATTGCATCCTGAAATTGGGTGCTTACAGGTATCCTTAGTTTTGGTGGTCTTAGAACCAATGGGTTAGCTAGGTAGCTTCTGGTCTTGTTAAATACTAGTTGACACTGTTCATTCCATTCAATCGGCTGATCTTTTCTAAATAGCTTAAAGATTAGTTCACACACTATTCTTAACTTAGCGATGAATGTACTGATGAACTGTAGTTTCCCTAAAAAACCTCTAACTTCCTTATCTATTTTTAGCATTGGCATCTCTCTGTTGGCTTTTGTTTTCTCTAGATCTATTTCAATCTTGTTATGACTGATAACATATCCCAACATCTTTCTTGAAATGACCTCGAATATACATTTCTTTGGATTTAGCCTAAGGCTGTACTTTTTGACCCTTATAAAGAACTTTTTAAGATCAAATGGGTGTTCTTCCTTAGTTTTTGACTTAACCATCATGTCATCGATGTATACCTCCACTTCTTTGTGTATCATGTTATGGAACATTGCCATTGCCATTCTTGGTGTGTTGCCCCTGCATTCTTTAGTCAGAAAGGCATTACTTTGTAGCAGTAAGTACCCCATTTTGTTATGAAAACTATCTTTACTTTGTCAATAATGGCCATTGGGATCTAATTGTACCCATAGAATCCATCCATGAAAGAGTACATTGCACATGTGGTGGCACTATCAACCAGTATGTCTATATGAGGTAGTAGGAAATCATCCTTTGGGCAAGCCTTGTTCAGATCTCTGTAATTGATGCAAATTCTAACCCTTCTATCTTTCTTTAGTACTAGCACCACATTTGCTAACCATTCTGGATAGTCTACTACCTCTAAGAATTTTGCCTTGATCTATTTCTCGATGTCCTCTTTCCCTAGTTGGGCCCATTCTTGTCTGAGTCTTCTCAGTTTTTGCTTTACCAATTTACACCCTTCTTTAGGAATGAAGTATTAAAGCATATCGTTGTATGTCCAAGCAAATGCTTTTGAATATTTTATTAATATTTTTTCAATTTCTCTCCTCTCTTCAGGGGTAACATTTTTCAAAATATGTAGAATACGTGATTCAAATTATGTGCCAATGTTAATGATTCAGTGCATATGGAATGAATGTCAAATATGCTAATGTTTTCATCAGTGCAATGCATACTACCATCAGGAAAGACATCAAACAAGTAAGCAAAATCATATTTCATTGCATTAACTTTAGAGTTCATTACATCATCAGTTTCAAAAAAAGAAGAAGTATAAAGATCATCATCAATAATATATTCTAATAGCATGTCATCAATGCTCGATTTGAGGATGGCAACAACTTGAGAGTGATTTATAGCTTCACTCTCAAATTTTTCCTCTAGGTTTTTCATTTAGCTCACAGATGTCAATCTCAGTAACTATGTCTAGTAAACATTTCTCCTTAACGGTGTCACTGAAGATTTTGAACCCTGATTTCTAGATTTCATTGCTCAACCACTTCTTAGCTTGTCTTGGGTTGAGCTTTCAGCTATAAAAGAGGTCAACTTCTTAGCCCTGGAGTCCTTTTTAGGATCGTACCCTAGACCATATATGTTAGCCTATCCTCAGAAGTTAGGGAATTCTATAACTCCAATGTTTCTTCCTCCTAATCCTATTCTATGTAGATATTGCATCTTCTTCATTATAGTAGTAACTTTAGGATCGACATGACTGTCACTGATCACAGAAACCTGGAATCCTGATGGGACCACATTCAGAAAGGCACAGTGGAAGGTATGCCCCCTAGTGGGTAAAACCAAGGTCTACTTAGCAATAAGGCAAAAGTCAAAGGGATGTCAAGGATAATAAATTTTGTTACTGATTCAATATCTCCCACTGTAACTATTGCTTTGAAAGTGTCGATGACTGACTTCTTTGAATCATCATAGGCTCGTATGACCACATTGGATTCATCTAGGTTTTCAATATTCATCCTGAACTTATGTAGTAACCTTAAGTGGCAAACATTAATGGAAGACCCATCATCTACCATAACACATGGGGTCTTCTTAGACCTGACAATTACCTGTATGAAGAGAGGATGATTATGGACCCTTCCCTTGAGGGGTAAATCTTTATCTAAAAAGGTGATTGCATTTGAAGGAGTTTTCATTAAAGAGGCTATCATGTCACAAGGTGAGGCATCAATGGCAATAGGGCATCTCTGTGCTTCTTAGAGGATATGAGTAGGTCCCAAATACTGGCTTGTGCTAGAGTCTTCTTAAGTTGTTTGAGGATAGTGTCTTCCTCTTTGATTGGAGCTTAATCTCTTACTACTTCTTTCTTCTCAAAAGGTTCCTTCTCTTTCACAGGAGGTTATATACCCGCCCGCTATGAATTACATGATTGGCTGTTAGTAAGGGTTTCTTAGTTGCTTACTTATTTGCTTTTATACTGCTATTATGGTCCTAAATAATGATTTTAAGATCATCATAGTTATACCATATGTCTATCCCCATGACTTGCAAGTTCTAGAGTTAAATAGTACTAATCATCCCATTCTCTTTGTTAAATTTTTCTCCCCATCATGAGGGTGCTATGTCTTCTAAAAGTGTGTGGCTAGTAGGAGGTGTTGTGCACTTGACTTTATAATCGAACTTCCTAAATGGTTGGCCTAGTAAATCCTATACTTCATGGTTATTGTTGAGATTTTTGTTTGTATCTGAATAAGGGCAATCAATTAGTTCACCATTCATAAAAAGACCTGTATCCCTAGCTCTTTTTTGCATCATCAAGGAAGGAATTTCTAGGGCATTAAAATGTATTCAAAGGTAGAAGGGCATTACTCATCTTCACTAGAATTATAAGGCTCAAGAATGGGATTCAATGGTTTGTCCTCTAAGGGCTTATCTTAGGTTTCATGTATATCTTGGATTGATTTTTTAACAAGGTCTTTTGGTAGATTGGAGGAGATCATGTTGATGGTTGGTGGAGGCATGTTTTGATAGCTTAGGAGAGGATTGGTCTTGGTATTGGGTCCTTTTTTTGGTTCATAGATTTTTCCAGAGTCAATGAGGTCTTGGATTTCATTTTTTAAGGTTCTACATATATCAATGGTATGGCCAGGCATCTGGTGAAAGTTGTAGAATAAGTTTTGGTTAATCTAAGGTGGTAATGGGTTTGGAAGAGGCCTAGGCACTTGTGGCTATAGGAGGTTCTTTTATTGAAGCCTCTGGAATACTTTGGATAGCGGAAGGTTAAACTTTAATAATTTTCTTAGTGGTTTAATGACATTGATAGATGGTGAGTTGTGGGTGTTGGGTTTAATCATATTTATTTCTATAGCTCGAGTGAAGGTGTTTTGGATGTTTGGCTGGGTATTATGATAAAAACTGTTTCTAGCTTACTGAGGTTCCTCATCCTCAATTATGATCATAGCCTGATGGAGACCTCTAAAGTTAGGATAATGAACAAAGATCATCTATTTTTGAAGTATAGTAGTTCCCTTTTGATTGTCAGCTCTATTTTTTCTATCCTTAGGAGGATAGTTTCTCATATTTCTTCCTTTCCCTACCATCTTACGATATAATCAAAGAAAACTTCATTAGGTTTCTACTTTGTGGTCTCAAGGTCCCTTCTAGAGATGTCTAACTAAATGTTGTATTCATACTACTTGATAAATTTCTGAGGTAGCAATAGCCAATCACTTTTGATCTCATCTTAAGGTCAAAGAACCATGCCCTCGATCCTTCCTCTAGTGATGTTAAGAAGAATCAAACAATATGTGATTCTATAAGCTTTATAGCAGCCATAAAGGTAGCATACTGCCTTAGATGGACCCTTAAATCCCCTATTCCATCAAACTTAGCAAAGTTTGGTAACTTAAAATCATTTAAAAGCGACTCATCTTTGAACATTACTAGGTCGGTGATGCCTTCGGAGCCATGATTTCCCTTATCTTTGAAGGCAAATTCCAACTGAGCCATCTTGTTAGCCAATAGTTTCATCTCCCTTGTCAATTCAAGCTTGGTCATGTTAGTAATTTTTACAGCTTTTAGTGCATTCTTGAGATCTTAGTAATAGCCATTTTCATCATCAGCTTGAACTAGAGTGCAAGGAATTCCCTTTGCCTTATCTACCCTCGGGTGAATAGATGTAGAGGCTTCACTCAGTGGTGTGCTATTTACATCTTAGGCACTTTTGTCTTTGATTTAGGCTTGGGGGATTTCAGCTATGGTGCCATCAGCAAGCAACTTTTGGATCCTTTCTTTTAGCTTATCTTTGAATTATTGACAGGATGTATCTTCTTAGTTAGTCATGTTGTATTCCTATACATTTATTAGGGTTAGCTAAATGAATGATGCATGATATGTGCTTGTAAAAGAAAAGGATGAACATGTATGCATAGAGTGGACAAAAAATCCTATGATGAAAAATGATTATTCCTGCAAGAAACAGTGGTTAGTACGTGCTATCTACATGTATGTTATGTATGCATGATTAAAGTTGGTTAGTTTCTTACATAGTGAACAAACTAATCACAAGTAAGTTCTCGCTTCCAATGTTATTTCTCCATGAGGTCATTTAGTCTCTTTCTTAGATGGGTTTTAAACCTATAGTCATTAGAGGACTATGGTTCTACTCTCGAAACTAGGCTATTTCAATTTATGTTGGTCAGAACTAAAGGATAAACTGAGGAACGATACTGAAATGTGCTTGAGATAATCACACGATGTCAATATGAGGGTCAATGTGAAGGTCAATTGTCAGGCTTCAAATGATGTCTAAAGCCCATATGCACCCTGTATGCATAGGACCAAGGTCAATTAAATGGAGTATAAGTTCTTACCCCCATATCGATATTCGATATGTTTACTAGGAGTCATGAAAGCATCATTTGATAGTTTACAGTTTGGCTTTCCTGACATAAATGTCCATAATCTAGTTAAGTTCCTAACCCATTCATTTGATCTTATAAGGATAAATGGATGACATCTCATAAGTTCTGTCATTGAGGGATGCCATTATTTATTAATTTACATAGACTATTCAAGCTAAGGTACATGATTCTTATCATTCCTCATGCTTCGGGCTCACTCAAAGTAGATGAGAATCTTATGGTTCGAAGCATAAATTTTCTATGAAAACTAACATTATGACATCATTCTATGATAGACACTATGAGGGTCATGTCATTTATGAATATCAAGTCAAATGGATAGCGTTAGGACAAGGATAGTATGCATATCTTGGTGGAATCATAATGGATGTTGCTACTAGTTTATCTATATGAGCTGAGTTAGGGTGAAAGGCTAAGAGTTCCTTTAGCAAGAATGCCCCTATATGATTAGGGTTATGGACTCCAATCAGTGAGTTTAGCAAATTTTAGATAACTTGGTCACCCCCATTAAGGACTTAGGTTACAGACTCTAATAAGATGAGTCCGACAAATGCACTAGAAAAGACTAATAATACCATATCTTCATCACCCAGTGACTTGAGTGGAATCATAGTGGCAATGTCATTTAGTATTATCAAGGCTTTTAGGGACAAGTGGTGCACGTGCGAGATGTAGTGCAAAAGCAATAGTGAGGGGCTATATATAATTGAGTATTGCATAATGAGAAATAGTCATTTTCAAGTTGATCCTTCTTACTTAGAAGTCCCTAGTGGAGTCATCACTATGAGTAACTAGTCTTCTTCTTACTTTGGATAGCAGTATGTTTTCATAGGACATTGTGCCGGTCTTTCTATTTCTAAGGGACATGGCAACTTTACCAAATAGGGACAAATGATTGATCTTAGGGGGACAAGACACTTTTGATTTTATGGAGTCACCACCTAATTTTTAGAAAATAGGGAAAAGAAAGAAACAACATCAGGTCACTCAGCGAGTATTGGCCCAAATAGAGATTTTCAGGTTTAGGGGATCACGTCTACTTTTTTTACTATTTCTCATTATATGATATTCACTGTATAACTACATCAACATCCTAGTTTTGGTAATAATAGTTTATATAGCATTCGCACAATACATTAGATAGTGGAAGATAATAAAGCTAAAAATATAATTATTACATCACTTTATTGATAAAATACATATAAAAAGGGAAAGATTGTGAAAAAGAAAATTTAATTTGGATATGATTGATCTATAAGATTAACATGACCATTCACACAGTCTGCTGGATTTCATGAATAATAGGATGATCATGCATGTTTGCAGTGATTATTTATGCTATGACGATGTATGATGATAATATAAAGGATGCATGGGGTCATCGCCGGACTAAGAGCATGATGACTCTATTCTAAGATATGAACTTTTCACATTATTGGTATTTATGATATGATTTCATGATTTTAGAAATAGAGGATGCAAGATAATGATATGAAATGAGCATAATTAAGCATATATTTTTCACATAGCATGCAAGATTGTCAGTCTCATCACACAAGCATAATAGTATTCCCAAATGCTAGCAACAGTAAAATAAAATGCAATGCAATAAAATAAACCTGCTAAAATAATTATGTGGTCCTTAAACTCGCTTGAGCTTGTGTGGATTTTGAAGCTTTAGCTTCAAGAAATTATCAAGCTTTCCTCTTCAAAAGGTTCAAAATAATAGCAGAATGATGCTAGATTGTATACCTTTAAAGCATGTTTTAACAAAGATGAGGCTTGGTTTGGTGGAAAGGGGATCTAATAACCCAAGAGAAAGGCTGTGTGGGAGAGCAAAAGCTATCTACAAAGGGGTTTCTAGTACCAATTTTTGAGTATGTGTGTTTCCACTTGCTACCCCTTCCAAAATAGGGTGTGAAGAGGCCAATTTATAAGGAAAATTGGATAGAACCGGGTGGTGGGGCCATGGTCGTGCGCACCTATAAATAATTGTGCATGTGGCCATGAGCACTTTAATGCTTCATGCACACTTTTTGGGTTTTATGCACGTTGTTCCAAGGTTGGTACTTAGGGTTTTTAGGCCCTCCAAACACATTTCCAAAGTCTATTTTGCCAAATTTAGCCTCAATTTAGCACATGGCAACTAAGGGCATTTACATGCACTTCTGAGCAATACGTGTTAATCCTCGGGTTGTGTTGGACCATTCCAGGATCATTTATGGAGGTTTTAGAGCCTTTCGGATGTGTTTCCTAAGTCTTTTTTATCAAAATTGGTTTTTATTTTTTCACGAAGTTAGATCCCGGTCTAACAAAATTCATACTGGCCCAATGAATAGAGTATTCTAAAAGGAGTTTTCTTGAAATAAACCTCTCAATGTTCCAATAATTCATATTTTGCAAGGTCGGAGCACAACTTAGTAGCTCGATGATTGATTTTGCACATTGGTAGGGTCGGTTAGGTTTTTCTAAGGTTGCACACTTCAGAGGTGTTACGAACGAGCAGACTCTAGTCATCTCAGGGATTCATTTCATCATTAAACCTTTTTAGGGATAGTCAAATTTAAGGTATGACAATGGGATGGTCTGTTTCAGATGAGAGTCTTTGTTCCTCCACTTAGTGACATGTTCTGGAGCCATAAGATTAGTGCTGACAAGCTTGTTGTTGCCATGATGGGATGCTCCTTTAATAGTCTCTTAAAGGGTATGGGCTTGCCTTATGTTGATGTGTTGAGCCCTCAGCTGATTGATGTTATATGGCTAGTGGCATTTTTCCTCTACTTCCACCTCCTTTGGCATATGTCTCTCATCCTTCAAATTCGAGGACTGATCCATCACGTGGATCATCAAGAGTTGCTTCCTCTGATCTGGTATGCTTTTATTCCTACTTAATACAAGTATGTAACAAATTTTGTTAGTAATAAAATGTAATTGACACAAGTTGTGAGTGCTTATCTATAGCGGTGAGGATCTCGTTAGAACACATCTAGGTCTTATTTTGAGGAGAATAAGGGCACATTTTGTATTGAGGTGATTACCTATGCTAGTGGTATGGCTTCTTATAGTACTATTCTTAAGGAATTAATAGTTTAGCCATCCTTGGCTTTGCTTAGGATGGATATCTTTGGTAGAGTTATGCATTTTGATTTGCCTTACCTTGGCTTTCTTCAGTCGGGTGTTACTCCTCCTGACGCTACCCATGCTCGTGTTTTATTTCATGTTGTTGCCATTATTTCATTTATTTGGTGAGTGGTGATTGACTTATTTGCTTACTTTTGTAGATTCTTTTCTCCTCTAGTCAGTATTGGTATACCATTATAGGGAGTACACAGTAGTGCTTTTTAGAGTTTATGACCACTTAAAGGCTATGCCTTTTTTATTATACAAGTTTCATGCATGTTGAATACTGTCACACTAGCAATGAATGGGAGTAGGAGCACACTACTTATTATGATCATATTGGTGAGCTGGAGTCATGATTATCATCCTTTGCAATGAATGATGATAAGCCTAGATCAGATGAGGGAGATGCTTGAGTAGGATTGGTTCTTGCTTCTGATGGCAGTCATGGCTAATGTAGTTATTTTAGGAGCTAGGTGTAGGACTTTTGGCCTGTGGTTTGCTTTATTGTATCATCTTCCCAAGGTTATGGACTTTGGGTGTTGTATCTGGGCATTTGTCCCATATGTGCTGTATGATGACTGTATATGCTTCTTCCTATGTATCATTAATGATGTTTTCCATTGCTCTTGCCTGCCTCTTTTATGTTTTCCCTTTTTTGCCTAAGGTGTCTCCTTTTAGAGCTTTTTGCACTTAGTTGTGTTTTCTTTTTTTTTTCCCTTTTTTGCCTAGGGTGTCTCCTCTCAAAGCTCTTCACACCTAGCTAGGTTTTTTTTTATGCTTTAACAATAGCGGTTGTTCTCGAAGATAAAGTTAAGCATTATGGTCATATAATGAAAGAAAATGCAAAGCATGTTTGATGCAATTCATGATGATAAAATGTGTTGCATTTTTCAAAGGTATTTTTAATGAATTGGTAATCATTCTTATTTTGTTGAAGTCATTAAAGAAAAGCACAGGTGCATTCATACAAATTTCAAACTCGAGGATACCCCTGTCCTTAACTAGCCTTCTCAGGTTTTCTAGTTAAGTATTTTCTCTCTTTCCCTAAATTTTGCCTAGGTTGCCAATGTAGGGTTTTCAACCTAGTGCGAGGTCCCTAACTTTTGCCTAAGCTACCATTTTTAGGTTTTTAACTTAGCAGGATTTTTTTATGCCTTAGATGCAGTACTTTTTCAACTGATATGTATTGACAGGTGTAGAGAATTCATTGCCTTCAAAATCCATTAACTTGATTGCTCCTTTTGATAAGACATGTTTAACTAAGTATGGGCCTTCCTAATTTAGTTTAAAATTCCCTCTCAAGTTTGGAATGTTCTACCTCATTTGCTTTAACACCAGTTTCCTACTTTCACACTCTTGAAGCCTAATACAACTATGTGTGGTATAGAGCCTTAAGACTTTGACTATCCAAGGGGGTGAGATTATAGTGCCTCTATTTAGCCCATTTTACATATGGCATTTGAGATTTGATCACTGCCCGAAGAGACTTGATTTTTTTTCAACTAGAAGCACTATTTCTAATCCATATACTAGCGAGAAAGGAATTGCTTTAGTTGAAGTCCTAACTATTGTTTGGTACCCCTATAAGGCATATGGCAATTTGTCTACCCAATCTCAGTAAGTCTGAGTCATTTTTGACAAAATCTTCTTAATGTTCTTATTTGCAGCTTTAACGGCCCCATTTTCTTATGGTCGATAAGGAGAATATTTATGATGTTCCACCTCATAACTCCTTAGCACCTCTTTAACATCCCCTTGGAATTGGACACCATTGTCAGAGATGATGTGATGGGGGAGCCCATATTGATAGAAAAAATTTCTTTTAATAAATTTAGCCACATGTTTGGCTCCTATCCTTGTGAATGATTCTACTTTGACCCACGTTGTGAAGTAATCCACTACCACTAAGATGAACCTATGTCCGTTTGAGTTTATTGGGTGGATTTCCCTAATTATGTCTAGTCCCCATCTTGAGAAGGGCCATGGAGAGGAGATGTAGTACAATTCTTTTAGGGGAAGGTGGTTGACAGTCCCGTGGATCGAACACTTGTGGCATTTCTTTACAAATTTGATACAGTCTTCCATCATTGTTATCCATAAGAACCCTTATCTGATTAGTTTCTTAGCTATGATTGCTCCATTCATGTGTGGACCATAAACACCCTCGTGTACTTCTTCTATTGCTCTTGCAACCTTAGTTTCATCTAGACATTGGAGTTGTAAACTATCTAAGGTTTTTCTGTATAGTACACCATAGAGCGATGTGAATTTTGATGCTAAATTATTGAATGACTACTTTATGTCTTTCATCTGCTTAATCAGGATTGGTACATTCCTTTAGATATCTTTAAATTTCATAGAACCAGGGTTTCTCAATTATTTCTATCTTTGCTATTATACAGTTATTATTGCAAGGTTGTCCCAATTCGAGTAGGATTAAAGGCTTCATAGGCATTTTGGATGGTCCTTTCCATAAGAATGCTAGGAAAGCAAGTGCATCTGCCATCTGATTGTGATTCCTAGGGTGATAAATGAATCTGCATTTTTGGAAGGATATGGTAAGTAGCCTTAAGTGATCCAGGTAAGGCTTTATGTATTGCTCCTTTAATTGCCACTATTTCGTGGCATGGTTGATTATTAGCATGGAATCTTTAAAAATTTTAACTTTTGTAACATCCAGGGATATTAGTGCTTCTATTATGAGTGCATATGCCTGGTATTCTGCGTCATTGTTTGTGACTCTGAATTTGAGCTTTTTGGCCATTGGTACTACTTCACCTTCTGGGGATTGTAATATGACATCAACTCCTATGCCAAACTGATTTACTGCTCCATTAAAGTACATGCACCATCCTTAGATTTTGATTGTTGAACTAAGGTTGTTTAGGAAGTCTAGTTGGATTTCTTTTGAGTTTGGAATTAGGTTGAGAGCTAGAAATTTAGCCATTGCTCTTCCTTTTACTCCCTTCTTAGTTAGATACTGCACATTAAATTCTATTAGCAACACAAGCCACTTGGCAAGTTTTCCCACTAGAGAGGGAGCTTTGTAGAGGTACTTCATTGGGTCCATTTTAGACACAACCTGAATTTTGTAGAACTAAAAGTAATGTCTAAGTTTTTTCATTACCCATACCATTGCCAGGCATATCTGTTTGACTTAGTTGTACTTCTCCTCATGTAGCAGCATCTTCTTACTTAAGTAGTAGACTGCATGTTTTGCTTTTATTTCTCCCTATTGGGCTAACATTGCATCAATTGCATTTCCTTTGATGGCCAGATAAAGGGTTAAAGGTATCCTTGGTTTAGGCGGTCTTAGAACTGGTGGGTTGGCTAGGTAGTTCTTGATCTTGTTGAATGGTAGCTGACACTTTACGTTCCATTCAACTAGCTGATATTTTCCGAGTAGCTTGAAGATCAGTTCACACATTGCTATTAACTTGGCATTGAATCTACGGATGAAGTGTAGTTTCCCTAGAAACCCTCTGATTTCTTTCTCTATTCTTGGCACTGGCATCTCTCTAACCACTTTTGCTTTGTTTAGATCCATTTAAATCCCACTCTAATTGACAACATGCCCTAGCATCTTTATTAAAGTTACCCCAAATACACATTCTTTAGATTAAGCCTGAGGCTGTAGTTTTTTACTCTTTTGAGGAATTTTTTGAGATTTGACAAGTGTTTTTCCCTAGTTTTTAACTTGACCATCATGTCATCAACATACACCTCTACTTCTTTATGTATCATGTCATGGAACATTGTGGTTGCCATTCTCTCATAAGTTGCTCTCGCATTCTTTAGTCCGAAGGGCATTATTCCATAGTAATAAGTACCCCATTCTGTTATAAAAGTTGTTTTTTTTTGTTGATAATGGCCATTAGGATCTAATTGTACTTAGAGAATCCTTCCATAAAGGAGTACATTACACATATGGCGATGCTGTCAACTAGTATATCTTTGTGAGGTAGTGGGAAATAATCTTTTGGGTAGGCCTTATTTAGATCTTTGTAGTCGATGCAGATTCTAACCCTTTCATCTTTCTTCGATACTGGCACCACATTTGCTAACCATTCTAGATAGTTTACTACCTCTAGGAATTTTTCCTTGATCTACTTCTTGATGTCTTCCTTCACTAGTTGGGCCCATTATGGTCTGAGTCTTCTTAGTTTCTACTTTACCAGTTTGCACCCATCTTTGGTAGGAATGAAGTGTTGAGCAATGTCTCTATCAATACTAAGCATATTATTCTACGTCTAGGCAAATACTTTTCAATATTTTATTAATATTTTTTCAATTTCTCTCCTCTTTTCAGGGGTAACATCTTTCAAAATATGCAAAACGCGTGGTTCAAATTCCATGACAATGATAAATGATTCAGTGCATATGGAATGAATGTCAAATATGCTAATGTTTTTATCAATGTAATGCACACTACCATCATGAAAGATAACAGAAAAGTAAGCAAAATCTGATTTATTGTATTAACTTTAGATTTCATTACATCATCAGTTTCAAATAAAGAAAAAGTACAGAGATCATTATCATCAATGTCCTCAAATAGGATGTCATTGATGCTTGATTCGAGGATGGCAGTAACTTGAGCATAATTGATAGTGTCACTCCCATATTTTAGCTCTAGATTTCTCATCAACTCATTGATGTCATCTCAGTGACCATTTCTAGTGAGTGCTTTCCTTTGAGGGTGTCATTGATGATCTCGAACCTTGATTTCTCAATTTCGTTACTCACCTACTTCTCAACTTGTCTATGGTAGACTTGGGTTGAGCTTTCAGCTATAAAAAAGATCGACTTATTAGCCTCAGTGCCCTTTTTAGGATTGAACCCTAGACCATAACTATTGGTCTATCTATAACCTTAATGTTCCTCCCTCCTAATCCTATTCTAGGTAGATATTGCATATTCTTCATTATAGCAACAACTTTGGGATTGACAGACCATCACTAAGTACAAAAACTTGAAATCCTAGTGGAACCACATTTAGATAAGCAATAATGTTATTTGTTTCAATAGGGATGTTAATGACCCTAGTGAGTAGAACCAAGGTCTTCCTAGTACCAGGGAAAAAGTTGGAGGGATGTCTAAGATAGTAAATTCTATTACTGATTTGATATCTAAAGGAATTGATTATGCTACTTAGACATCAAATGCTGAGTATAGAAAATTTTTAAAATTTGCTCAACATAATCCTTGATCTTATGAAAAATTTCAATCCTAAGGATCCATTTCAAAATTTAACATATAGTTCATATACATCAACATGTATAAATACATAAACTTAGCAAATCTAAATTGTGGAATACTTACAATTTCCCAAGTGTTTGATGTAAACCACAAATCAACTATTTAAGTCTCCCAAATATGAGACCTCTAGCTTGGAACACCAGAGATTCACTAATCACCTTCTTGCTTTGATTTGGTTAGATGCAAGTAGCCTCTCTCAATGACTCTTTATAGACTTGCACCAACTTAATCTCCTTGCAATAATACTAAAGTTTTTTAGTACATGTTTTTTTCCTTTGTTTTGTGTCTCCACACAAAATTCTCAATTTTTTTAAACTTTAAGAACATTTCTTAAGTTATCTATTTATATGTAGAGAAAAGAAATCCTCATGATGTCATTACTTACATCACATGTACAACTTGCCATGCAAGTATAGAACTTTATGACATCATCCATGACATCATATTACTTACTATGCAAGTATAGAATTGACATCATCCATGACATCACATTACTTGCCTTACAAGTATAAAATTGAAATCATCCATGACATCACATTACTTGCTCTACATTTTAGATTAATTTTTAGTGCAAAACCCTTTTGGTCCTAGACCTAAACAACTTAGGACATTAATTTAAGTAACAACATATATATAATTAATTTAATACTTTAATTAAAATATCATATTAATTAAGTACAAATTAATTATTAAACCTTACTTGAATTAGATTTCATTATATACTAGAATCATTGCTTAAAAGCATAAATCCAATTCTATTAATTTTAATTAATTGATTAAACTCTTTAATCAATAATAAATGGTGATTTAGCAAAGCTCTATTAAGTGTGACATACTAGGTTCATGTCTAATTAGCAATGAGAAGATCATATCAACACTTGATATTATTTAAAAATCCTGTCAAGTCTAATTGTGAAAATCCCAGTTATACACATTTAGTTTTCATAAGTTATGAGTGAGCCCCAGCATCGATATCACAACTACCCAATTAGAAATGAATGCATTTATTAATTCATATGAACCCTTATGGTCATAACTACCATGCACTAAAATCCTTTTATTAGAAGATCCCGATATAGCCTAGAGTCAAGGTTTAGTCAAACTCATATAGTTATAACATATGACCTCATCTCAAGTTATAATCTTGATAAAATATAACCAACATCAAAACTCTTTCAGTTCGTGTCATATTTGTCCTAGCCAAGAACTTATTGATCAAGAAAGAACTTAGATAGCATAGGATCTTATCCAAGTTCACTCTAAGCAATGAATCCCTTCTTGGTTGAACACTCATCCTTACACTTAATTGACTAGAGCCATCACACACCATATACCCATGTGTGATTAACATAAATATGTAAGCAGCAACAAACCTTAACCATTCAAATATGGATGACTGTTTCACCTCAAGTTAAAGAACTATATACAACATTATGACCTAGATTGTGATTGTTGACTATAAGTGAATATCTATGCAATCACAAATGTAATATCATGTTCGATCCACCCATCACATGAATATCCACATATCTATTCTAATATCTCATATCAAGTAGCATAAGACTCACTACCTCCTAATATTAGTATCATATACTAATCAGGGAAAATAGACAGAGGTGATAGTCTAATCAATATTACTCAAATATTAACCATATGACTATGAAAAATTTATAGCATATGTACTAAATAAATTTGTAACTCATATTATCAACTCTTGATAATAAATTTATTTAACATAATGCTAAGGGGTAAGCAATTAAATAAATAAACACTTTATCTAAATAAATATTTTATTGCCATAGGGATAATTTACAATGTCATTATACATTTCAATAATGGCACTAGGGCACATTTATACTAACAATATCCCCAATTATGACTACTGCTTTAAAAGTGCCAATCATTGGCTTTTTTTAATCATCATAAGCTCGTATGACCACATTAGATTCTTCCAGGTTTTTAACATTCATCCTAAACTTATGTAGCAACCTCAAGGGGCAAATATTAATGGTAGATCCGTCATCCACCATAACACACAAAATCTTCTTACATTTGACAATTGCTTATATAAAGAGAGGATGGTTGTGGACCCTGCCCTCAAGGGGAAAATCTTCATCTAAAAAGGTGATTGCATTGTAGGGAGCTTTCATTAGAGAAGTATTATCTCATAAAGTGAGGCATTACTGGCAAGCTTTCCCTCATCTAATGCTCTGACAAGGGCATCCCTATTCTTGTTGGAGGCCAAGAGTAAGTCCCAGATATTGGCTTGTGCTTGAGTCTTCTTAAGCTATTTATGGATAGTGTCTTCCTCTTTAACTGGAGCTTAATCACTTGTTATTTCTTTTCCTTTAGAGGAATCCTTTTCTTTCTTAAAAGGTTGACATACCCGTGTGCTCTGAGTTACATGATTGACTTCTAGTGAGGGCTTTTTAGCTGCTTGCTTATTTACTTTTGTACTGTTGTTTTAGTCCCAGATAATGATTTCAATATCATTAGAATCATACCATATATCAATCCCCATGACCTACAAGTTCTAAAGCTAAATAGTACCGAACCCCCATCTTCGTTGTCAAATTTTTCTCCCCATCCTGAGGGTACTATGTCTTTTAAGTGTGCGTGAGTAGTAGGTGGTGTTGTGTACTTGACTTTATAGTTAAACTTCCTAGATGGTTGGCCCAGTAAATCCATACTTCCTGGTCACTATTGAGATTTTCATATGTGTCTACTTCTTATGAGTAAGGCAATCAATCACTTCACTATTCATATGGAGAGCTATAACCCTAGCTCTTTTTTGTATCATCAAGTGAGGAAGGAATTTTTAGGGCATCAAAATATAATTAAAAGTAGAAGGGAATTATTCATTTTCACTAGGGTCATGAAGTTTAAGAATGAGACTCAAGAGTTTGTCTTTTGAGGGCTTGTCTTAGGTTTTTTGGACACTTTGGATTGATTTTTCAACAAAGTTTACTGGCAGATTGGAGGAAAACATGTTGATGGTTCGTGGAGGCACATTTTAATAGTTTAGGAAAGGATTAGTCTTGATGCTGGGTCATTTTTCTAGGTCATTGATTTTCCCAAAGTCAATAAGGTCTTGGATTACATTCTTAAAGGTTCTACATATATCAGTGGTATGATAAGGCATATGGTGAAAATGGCAAAACAAGTTTTGGTTAATCTAAAGGGGTAGTGGGTTTGGAAGAGTCCTAGGTTCTTGAGGCTGTAGGAGGTTCTTTTATTGAAGTCTCTGGAATATTTTGAATAGTTAACGGTTAAAGTATGAGAACTTTCTCAGTGGTCTGATTGCATTGATAGATGGTGAACTGTGGGTGTTAGGTTGGATCATGTTTATTTATATGCTTAGGAAAGGTGTTTTAGATGTTTGGTTAAGTGCTATAGTGGAAGGTGTTCCTGACGTATTGAGCTCCCTTATGCTCAATTCTTATCCCAACCTAACAGAGAGCTCTAAAGTTAAGATAATGAGCAAAGATCATCTATTTTTTAAAGTTTGGTAGTGCCCCTTTGATTATCAACTCTATTTGTTCATCCTCTAGAGGACAATTCTCATTTTAACTAGCTTTCCTCTCTATCTTGTGACATAAATAGAGAAAGCTTCATCGGGTTTCTACTTTATGGTCTCAGGATCTCTTTAAGGGATGTCTAGCTGAGTGTTGTATTCATACTACTTGATAAAATTTTGAGTTAACAGTAGCCAATCGATTTTGATTTCATCTTTAAGGTCAAAGAACCATGCCCCCAATCCTTCTTTTAAATATGTAAAGAAGAATTAAACAATTTGAGATTCTATAAGCTTTGTAGCAACTATGAAGGTAGCATATTGCCTTATATGGACCCTTGGATCCCTTGTTCCATTAAAATTAGCAAAGTTTGATAGTTTAAAATCATTTGGAAGTGGCACATCTTTTAATAGTGCCAAGTTAGTAAAGTTTTTGGAGCCATAAGTCCCCTTTTCTTTAAAGGTGAATTCCAATTGAGCCATTCTATTAACTAATAATTTGACCTCCCCTATCGATTCAAGCTTGGTCATGTCAGCAATTTTTATAGCTTTCATTGCATTTCTAAGATCTTAGTAGTAGTCATTATCATCATCAGCTTAAACTAAAGTGTAGGGAATTCCCTTGCCTTATCTAAGCTCAGGTGAATAGATGTGGGAGCTTCATTTATTGGTGTGCCATTGTCATCTCAAGCACTTTTGGCTTTGATTTGGGCTTAGACGATTTTGACTATGGTACAATTAGTGAGCAGTTTTTAGATTCCCTCTTTTAGCCTGTCTTTAAATTACTGACAAGAAGTATCTTCTTAGTCATTCATATTGGATGTTAGATTCCTATACATTTATTAAAGTTAGCTAAATGAATGATGCATGATGTGTGCCTGCAAAAGAAAAGGGTGAGCATGCATACATGGAGTGGATCCAAAATCCTATGATGAAAGATGATTATTCCTGCAAGAAATAGTGGTTAGTATGTGCTTATTTATATGTATGTCATGTATGCATGATTAAAATTGGTTAGTTTTAACAAACCAATCATAAGCAAGCTCTTGCTTCCAAACTTATTTCTCCATGAGGTTATTCAGTGTTTTTCCTAGGTAGGTTTTGAACCTTTAGTCATCAGGGGACTATGGTTCTCTCTCGGAACTAGGCTATTTCAATTTATATTGATTAGAACCAAAGGGTAAACTGAGGAATGACACTCAAATGTACTTTGGGTAATCGCATGATGTTGATGTGAAGCTTAATTGTTAGGCTTCAAATGATGTCCAGAGCCTATATGCGCCCGTATGTATAGGATTAAGGTCAATCAAAGGGAGTCATAGTTCTTGCCCCCATATCGATATTTGACATGTTTATTGGGAGTCATGAAAGTATCATTCGATAGTTTATAGTTTGATTTTGCTAACATAAAGGTCCATAATCTAGTTGGATTCCTAAACCATTCATTTATGTGATAAGGATAAATGGTTAGTGTCTCATAGGTTCTGTTATCAAGGGATGTCATTATTTGTTAGTTTCCACAGAGTATTCAAGTTGAGGTACATGATTCTAATCATTCTCCATGCTTCAGGCTCTCATAAAGTAAATGAGAATCATGTGGTCCTAAGCATGAATATTCAATGAAAACTGACATTACGACATCATTCAATGATAGACACTAGGAGAGTCATGTCATTTTATGAATATTAGGTCAAACATATAGCGTTAGGATAGGGATAGCATGCATAACTTAGTGGAATCCTAATGGATGTTACTATTGGTTTATCTACATGAGCTGAGCTAGGGTGAAAGGCTAAGGGTTCATTTAGTGAGAATGCCCCCATATAACTAGGGTTATGGACTTTGGTCAGTAAGTCTAGCATTATTTTGATAACTCAGTTGCCCCCCTTTAGGATTTGGGTTACAGACTTTAGTTAATGAGTTTGGTAAATGCATGAGTAAAGACTAAAGGTGATAATACCTTATCTTTGTCGCCCCGTAACTTTAGTGGAATCATGGTGGCAATGTCATTTAGTATTATTGAGTTTTTTAGGGACCAGTGGTGCACTTGTTATATATAGTGCAAATATAGTGGTGTGGGACTCTATACGATTTAGTATTGCATAATGAGAAATAGTAATTTCAAGTTGATCTCTCTTACTTAGAGGTCCCCAGTGGAGTCGCCACTATGATTAACCATTCTTGTTTTTTTTTAATTTCGAAGTTAATTAGTTCTATAAGGGTCTTTTCATTTTATTTTCTAGGGATATGGCAACTTTACCGAATAGGGACAAATGATTGGTCTCAGAAGGAGCAAGACGCTTTTTGATTTTGTGGAGTCACCACCCGACTTTTAGAAACTTAAAAAAAGAAAGGGACAACATCAAGTCACTCAACGAGTATTATCCCTAGTAGAGATTTTTGAGTTTGGGGATTGCATATACTTTTTTTACTATTTCTCATTATACTATGTTCAATGTATAGCTACAATAACACCCTAGTTTTATTAATGACAGTTTGTATAGCATTCACATAATTCATTAGATAATGGAAGATAATAAAGTTAAAGATATTATTATTACATCGCTTTCCTAATAAAATACATATGAAAGGAAAAAAAGATTACAAAAAAGTAAATCTAATTTAGATTTGATGAGTCTGCATGGTAAATACAACCATTCACATAGCTTGCTCGATCACATGAAAAATGGGATAATCAATGAACACTCAATCACTTGAAAGAGTAAGCAAAATGTAGATAATGATCCATGTTCATTGTGATTATTTATGCCATGATGATATATGTTGATAATATAGGGGATGTATGATGTCATCATTGGACCAAAAACATTATAACTCTATTTCAGGATATGAACTTTTCACATTATTGATATTTACGATGTGATTTCATGTTTCAAAACTGGAGGATGCAGAATGATGACATGAAATGAGCATAATAAAGAATAAATTATTCATATAGAATGCAAAATTTATAATCTCATCATGTAAGCACAACAATAATTCCCATATGTTGGCAATAATAAAATGCAATGCCATAAAATAAACATGCTAAAATGATTGTGTGGTCCTCAAATTTGATTGAGCTTATGTGGTTTCTGAAGCTTTAGCTTTGACGGATCATCATGCTTTCCTTATCGAGAGGTTCAACATGATAATAGAATGATACTAGTTTATACCTTTAAAGTGTGCTTTGACAAAGATAAGGCTTGATTGGGTGGAAAAGAGATCTAATCACCTAAAAAAAGTAGTGGGAGAGTAAATACTATCTATAAAGGGGTTTCTAATGCCTTTAATCGGATAGAGTTTTTGAGTGTATGTATGTTTCTGCTTGCTCCCCCTATCTGAAATGGGGTGTGGTGGTGTCAATTTATAGTGAAAAATGTGTGGAATATGGGGGCATAGGCGTGGTCAAGTGCTCATCCCTAGAATGAAGCATGTGGCCATATGAAGTGTGTGTGGTTATGCACTGAGCATGTGGCTACTCATGTGTGTGCATGCTTACTCACTCTTTCACATGTTAAGCGCTCTAAAAAAGACTTATGTATGCTTTTTTAAGGTTGGTTCCCATGGTCTTTGGCCCTTCTGAAAGCATTTCCAAAGTTTGTTTTGTCAAATTCAGCCTCAATTCTAGTGCATGACACCTAGGGGTGTTTATGACTTTATGTGCACTTTTAAGTGACACGTGCTAATCCTCATGCTGTGTTGGACCATTTTGGGACCACTTTTGAAGGTTTTGGAGCCTTTCAGACATGTTTCCAAAGTCCATTTTGTTACAATAAATTTCCATTTTTTCATAAAGTTGGGTCCCAGTCTAATAAAATGAACACTGACTTAACAAGCTGAGTGTTCCAAGAAAGGAATTCTCAAAATAAGCTTCTCATTGTTCCATTAATTTATATTTCGTAAGGTCGGAGAACAACTTAATGGCTTGGTGATCAATTTTGCACACTGGTGGGGTCAGTTAGTTTTTTAAGATTACAAACTTCAGCGGTATTATGAACGAGTAGACTCTAGTCATCTCAAAGATTCATTTCATCATTAGATCTTTTTAGGGACAGTTAAATTTGAGGTATGACAATACCCATCATCATCATTTTGTATGTTTAATGTAATGTCATCTTTATGTTATTATATAATTATCTTTGTCCAATTCATATTAACCAATCACTTATTTTTAATCAATCGTATTCTTTGGTATTTTATATTATATTTTATTACTTGCATTATATTCTATGTTTTGATTAAAAATGTGTTCATGCATAATTTGTTACATTTTCATTGTCACATATTTTGGCTTTTTTTTTTTTTTGCATATTCAAATTAACCCTTTAGTGCCTGCTACTTCTATAATAACTTTTGTTTTTAATTTTAACATGTCATATAATTTTTGGTTCATACATTCACCTGGTTATATATTCACATGCATTAGTACGTGTTTCCTTTTTTAATTTTACATGTCATTTTGTCTCCTTTAAATTATGCAAAGTCATGTTTTTGCAACTTTTTTTTTATATTTTAACTAGTTTAATGCACTGTAAGCACCCAATTTCAGGATAGTCGAGTATGGATATAACAGAGGACTCCAATGATGAAAATTTCTTACAAATAGGTCTACGGATATTGATTTTTGAATCTCAGGGCTTAATTGTAGCTTTTTAAGGAGTTAATTGTAATGTTTTCCTTAGGGAACTAATTGAAAAAGTTTTAATTCTTTCAGGGGTTTTTTATAATTAAATGTTAAAAATTACCTATCGAAATTGTATTATTTCGATCGGGTCCCACACTAAATTTTCAATTTTTTAATTTTTGAAAATATTTTTTATTGATTTTGATTGGTACAAAAATAACTAAAATAATTCTTTTGATAATAATATTATTAATGATTTCAGTGACAAAATTTCAAAATTAAAAAAAAATAAAAAATCTCATTATCTCTTGTGTTACCTAAGAGTTTTAAAAAAGCCAAAGGGTTTTTATTTTGGGGGGCTCTTCTTTTTGGTCTTCTCTCTTTTTCTTTCTTAAAAAATCAATCATAGAGGAGGTCCCAGCTTCTTCTTCTTCTTCATCTTCTTTCAAAAAAAGCATAGAGAAAAAACATAGAAAAAAGAAAAAAGAGAGCACATAAAGCAAAATAAAGAGAGGAAATCTTTAAAACAAAATTTCTTTTATGTTCGTAAGTCCTTAAAAAAACCTTGAAAGAGACAAGAAAATCAAATTGATGGATACTATTCAACATGATGATCAAATCCCACTCTAGTAAGTAATTAAAACAGCATCACACGATCTTCATCCCATTTCTTTTATTTCTATTTTGTTTCTTCTTTATTTGAATATTTCATTTTTATTTTTTTATTTAAGTTGATTCTAATCTTATTTTTATTGTTTCTCTATTTCTTTAATTATGGTGAAAATTTAGTGGAGATGTGATTGAACTAAGGAAACCTAGTGAAGATCCATGAAATGCCATGAATTACATTATGTGTAAATCATGTAGTTTTAGGATTCATTTTATTTTTATCATTTTGTGTTTTTTTATTTTTTGTGTTATATTTTTTTTTATTGGGTTTGTAGTATTTTTATATTTTTATTTTTTTAGTCATGTAAGTTGTAATAGCCCAGTAATGGAAAATATATTGAGATTTTTATTTTTCTACACTTTAAAAATGATTAGTAAATTAGGGTTCATTTCATAAACCTTAATAAAATCAATGATGACAATAGATTAATTTTTAGGTTACATGAAATCAAATTAGGGTTTTTTTAGAAGAAATAATTTAATTGCTTATTTGATCTTTTTGTTTGATTGTTTTGGTCTTTTTTATATATGTTTTTAGGCTTTTCCTTATTTTTATTCATTTTAGGCCTCAAGCCCATATTTAGGCTCTAACTCATTTAATTAATAGCTTTTAAAATTGGATTTAGGTTTAATTAATTTTAAAATCAATTTAGGCCCATTTAGGTTTATTTAGATTTAGGCCCATTTTTAGTTAACTAAAATTAACTTAGACTTAACTCAGCCCACTTAAAGCATTTTTTTTCATAATCTGTAGACCTTAGGATTATTACACTTAAATAAAATAAATTAAACTTAGGCCCATTAGTTTAAAGTCTTTTATAAATTGTAGAATTATGCTCACTTTTTAGAATTAAAATCAATAGACTTGGGCTCATTTAAATTAAAATTAAATAGGAATTAGGCTCATTAGCTTTTAGACTCATTTGTAATTAAAATATGTAGATTAGCCCATTTAATTAAAATCAATGTATATTAGACTAACTTAGGGACCGTTTTGCTTCATAAATGCAATTTTTTATATGTACTTTTCATGACCAGTTGCCTTGGAGTTAGATTATTGTTCAATTAGGGTTTATTGAAATTGCATGTAATTAGGGAATAATCTAGTAATTAATAAACTAATTCTAAATGAACATAAGATTGAAAAAAGTTAGTGTTCCCTATCTAGAATCTCTTAGTTTTGGTGCTAACTCTCTTTTAAAGAATCAAGTTATAACCACCGTTGAATTGTCCTAGTTATTACCCTAGGTGGTGACTCCTCATCTCCACATCATGTCTTTCTGATATGATAGTGTGCTCTCCAGAACCCTAAGCTCAAATAGTATCATAGTTGCTAAAATCTATTATGCGTACTAAACCCTATCGTCTACATCCACTATAATAAATAAAGGTCTTTTCAACTTTTAGTGAGTCTCATTTTTATCCAAACATGTTTTTCAATTTCAAATTTCCATTTTTAATGCATTTTCTTTATTAGTGATTCATGTCTATCCTTGTCCTATATGTATTTCCATTTATGCATTCATTCTTATTCATTTTCCATTTTAATCATCACAAGGCCTACCCTTTTGGAATAAGTTCAACCATGGATGGAAGTTCAAGAGTTAACCAATTCCTTGAGAAGCTAGTGGAAGAAAAAGTAAAAGGATACTTAGAAAAGAACATGGAGAATATTGTGCAAGAAGTGTGCAATGAAGTTGCAACAAAGATTGTTACTCCACTAGAGATAAGCTATCATAAGGTTTCACCCCCTAATTAAATGTTTCCCTCAATTTCATGTCAATCTCTTGAAAATGCTCCTATCAAGACTAGTAGGGTAAAGAATTTTGTGAATAAGACAAGGTTTCCTTTGTTGATAATAAGAAAGGTAACCCAAGTTTCAAAAAGCCACTACCTAACTTAACCCAATCATTTTCTAAGATCTTTGAGAAACTCCAAGGAGGAGAATTGATGCAGCCTAAAAGACCTAAAACTCTATCTCAAAACCTACTCCTACACCATGATTACAAAGCTTCTTGTGATTACCATTAAATTACTAGTGACATCACTGATCATTGCTATGCATTGCACCATGACATCAAAGACTTGATTAACCAATCAAAAATTGACCAAGACCATATGGAACGTCTTAGGATTTAAAGAAACTTAAGTAAGTAGCGTGGTGTTGAGACACTTTTGACATGTTATTAGGATTTAAATAAAAATAATGGATACTTTTAGTTTGGCAAAAGTTATGAATAAGTTTAAACTCAATATATTGTTATTTTCTTCACTTTTTATCTATATGAATAATTCAAAGTTATAATAAAATGTGATTTTCTTTCTAAACTTTGTGTGATGTTATTTTCTTAATTTTTCTAAACTTGTTATGATCTTTTTTTAACCTTTAATTTATGAATTTGGTTATTCTCTTTACAATATTTCTTATTAATTTTTGCATACTTAGATTATAAATTATAATAATGCACATGGTATCACACTTGATTGAGTGAGAGAAAATAAAAAATAATACTAAAATAAAATGGAGGCAAAGGACCCATTTCTTTCTAAACTCTACCTAATAATATTTGTTCACTTTGAGCTTGTGACTTGAAATTTTACCTAATTATTCTCTTTGAACTTGTGGTCTGCTTTGTAATTAAGTACCAAACTTTTGTGAATATTGTATTTACTTATAAATTACTTTTTAAAATAAAATAGATTTCTCTCATTTTTTTTCCAAGTACCATTTTTTAAAAAAAAATTACATAATCTTTTTCCAGGTTTGATATACTTAATTTGTTTTGCCTACACATTTATGACTGGAACAATAGATATTTTGTATTTACTAGAGTAAGAATCCATTTGACCATTACATTTTGATTGTGTATGCTTACTTAGAGGGGGCTTTTATGCATTTGGGTATATTTCCTTATTCTTCACAAGTCTTAGAACATATCCTCCACCTTTTTGAGGCAAAATCATAGTTATATGCATGATTAGGAAAATGATATAGACATGTTTTTTTGTTTAACCATTTGACATTTTCTCTTTTCCGACCTTGTACACAAATAATACAGCTTGTTAACCATTTTGAGCCTTTTTCTAGAATTTTTAATAACCATTTATTGTTCATTGTACAACTTCTATTTACCATACCTATTAGCCTAAATAAAGACCTTTACCATAATATGGGTTGGGTCATTGATAGAAATACACAAGTAAAAATAGGATTATAATCAAGAAGTTTCAAAGATGAAGTATTTAAAAAAAAAGATATAGGCAAAAAAAAGACAAATAAAGAAAAATGAAAATGGCTTAGAGGGGGGTGAATAAGGAAAATGAGAATTTATAGAAAATTAAAATAAATTTAAAGGATGAACAAGAATTGAATGAGAATAAAAAGGAAGAATAACCAACATAAAGATTTAAGGAGTTTAAAATCTCAATAATCCTACGTCTCCACCTTACTTATCCCCAAGTTAAGATTTTCAATTCCCATAAATCTTATGAATAAGATTGAGATTACATAAGAGCTTAAGGCTCACTCTTTCAACCTTAGAACTTTAGATTTTAAGGCTCACTCAAAAAACTAATTCCCAAGTGTTTCAATGTTTAAACACGTAAACCAATTCCCTTATAATAGAATCTCATTTCCAATTTTCTAAACCCAAAAAATAGAAGAACAAGAATATCTATTCTAATCACTAGCCAACTCTCATAAGAGTTATAAAAGTATAAAATGATATAAAGAGAGTTTTGAGAGCTTAATTGAATACTTAACAGAGTATAATGAATAATCAAGTTTCTTAAACTTTCAATTGAACTCCAAAAGTTGTTTATATAGATAAAAAAAATTAGATTATGGCTATTGGATATATTGATTATCTCTCTAATGTCTCTTATTGATTTTTGAATCATTTTGGACTTATTTCTATCAAAACGTGGCTCACGGTCATGAAAAGCAAACCTTGGCTCTTGAGGAGCAAGTTTGCTATCTATTGCATTTGAAAATAGTTGTTGCAGCCTTTCATTTCTACCCTCATAAGCTGAAGCATGCTCTTTATGATCATGAGGGTAGCTTGTGAAGAGCACTATCTGTTTTGGCAAAAATTACTCGAACAAGCACTATAGAGGCTTTGCTCGTGAGGCACTTGTGAGGGGACCACTCTAAGTCCATTTTGGTATATTTTTGGTATATAATCACTCTAGATTATTTGGGAACGTGTATAACTTGAAATCCTTCATTGAAATGCATATTAATACTCTTTTAGGGAGTATATGAATGTCTCTAACCTTTAAGCAACTAATCTTGATAATTTATCAATTTCCTACGCACTCAAATGAAAACATTAGAATCGAAATTGTTTGTCAAAGTCCAAAGTTAGGAGTTTGATCATGCAAATGGTCAACAATCTCTCTCTTTTTGGCTTTAACAACTAATTAGATAAGATAATAAATAAAGTGTGTGTGCAAAAAAAATAATTACCATAAATAAATGCAATATGTGAAAATAATTTGCTCCCCTTTATTATATGCATAAATTTAATATTTATCATGTATTAAAACATATAAAAAAATGAATTATCATTGCATCTATAAGGGTTGACATAGCATGTTTCTTAAGAAAAATTATATAATTGTAAAGGAGATGATTTTTAAAAAATGATACCAATAGGAAAATGATCAAAAAAGTATCGCCTTTATATATAAATATATTTCTTTATTTCTCCTCTTTTAGAAATGATAAGAAATATAAATTTAATATTTTATCCCCTTTCATTAAAAATAAAAATAATATAAAATTTAACATGAGGAACAAAAAGAGAAAACAAGGTCTAACATGAGAAAGGTGTTAAAAACATGATAACATGATCATTAAAATTAATGTTAGACAATATGAAGGAAATAATTTCAAACATATATGCAATGCATCGCAAAAGTAGTATGTATAGAACTTATATTGAAACATCACATGATTATGTAGAGTTTAGCCAGTTAGTTATACATAATCATATAGCACTTAGCATATTTATCCATAACATTCTCTCCCCCTTTTGGCAAATACAAAAAAAAAAGAGAGATATAAGGGGAAATGAACTTAAAAGAGCCAAAAATCCTAGGATTTAAAAGACCCAGAACTAAAAGAATGAAAACAAAGATAGACAAAATCTGTATAAAACATATGTCATACATAAGCAAAGTAAACAAAACAAGGCCTAACCATAATTACAATGTTACTATACATGCATAAACAAAATTATGTAAATTAATTTTCTCCCCCTATTTTAAAAAGTCATATCACTAATACATATACACTAACTAAATACACATGCAAACTCAATTATTTCTCCTCCTCTATCAAAATACAAAAGGAAATTTTAGCAAAATATAAAGTGCATTAATGAAAAGGATAGAGTTACAATGATATTAAAATACCAATTGTAAACTTAAGAGAAACATAACATAACAAGACACAAACTAGCAACTCATGGCTTATAGACTAAAAAGAAATAGAAAATAAACCAAACATAAATTGGCAAAAAATCACAAAAGGAATCTAATCTTATGAAGAAGGAGGTGGAGGAGGAGGAGTCCAAGTGCATTGTATGTTGTGATAAGCATACAATTGTTGAATATCATACTCCATGTGATCCATCCTATGCTTAAATTGATCAAGTCTAGTGTCTACTTGATTAAATCTTATATTGAAGTTTATTTCCACTATGGAGAGATGATTAAAGAAACCACCAACCCTAGTGGGCTCATCATCAACACTTTGAGAAGTGGAAGATCCTCTTACCCTTTTCTTTGAGATTGAGGAGGAACATGCTCTTGAGGGATTTCTTCTTCAATTTGAATACCTTTAAGACTATGAGTGCTTATATGCTCAATGTCTTCTAAACCTTATTCTAGCTCATCATGAACATCTTTATCTCTTACTTCATTTTTCCAAACCCAAGAGTTTCTAGCAAAATTGAATTGCCTAGTGTTTCTCAAGAGCTTATCATCAAGAAAAGATGGAGGAATGGAAGGGGTGTTTCTCAAGTTGATCCCAAAGTGATGAGTAATCTTAGTGATGAGGCCTCTTACATATAATGCACCACTAACACTATCACTAGCTAACCAAAACCTCCATTGAAGCCATCCTCCTAGCTTAACATCTATGCCTTCAATAAGACATCTAACAAGGAAAAGATCATCACAGGAAATAGCTTTATTACTTTAAGCCCCTAGCATGAAAAGAGAAGGTAATAAACCTATGCACGTTCCAAAAAGATTTTAAAGTAAAATTAGATTCTTTTGTATGTCTCGCTTCAAATGATTTTACACAAGGTTTAGTATGTTGAGTCCAAAAAGGATTAGAAAGCCAAAAACAATTAGGAGAAGCTAAATGCCCTTATCTAAAATTGAAGATTCCATTAAATTCTTAAGAAGCAAGGAATCTATCTCTCCCACCCAAGTTAAATCTCATGTTATTCATAGGATTTTGCTAATTAAATTGGTGGGTTCTTAAGCAATAGGAAGCAAGAAATTCATGGACTAAAGAGGGGTAGGTAGGAAAAGCATTGAATGCAAAATCATACAATCCTGCATTATTAAGTAAAGCTCTAACCTCAATAAAATAACCCATCTTTTCCAAAGTAGCTTGAGACATATACTTAAAGGAAATAATTTTCCTTTCCTTGAATTGAGTAAGCTTTTCCCTAAATTGAATTAAAGAATAGGAGGGAGGAGGTTACTTTTTAAGTTGATCTTGGGTATCTCTTCTAAAGGAGGAAGGGATATCTTGAGCAATCTTCTTCTTTGGAGCCATGGAGATAGCACTTGAAGTTTTAAAGGCAATAAAGAAAAGATACGAGAATTTGTTTAAGAAGAGAAGAGTTTGATTTGTAAATAATGAAGTTTGAATTAAAAGGGGAGTTTATGGGGTCAAAAACAAACAAAATATGCTAAAAAGTAATATAAAAATGCAGATTATTGTTTTAAAATAGGAAAGAGTGTAAAGAGAATTAAAAACCTATTAAACCACTAAAACGCAGCTATCAGACCATTGCTTAAGAGCCATTTACCAGTGGTCCACTCATGAGGGTCACTCATGAGAAGCTCTAGACAGACCGAAGTCCAACGGTCATGAGCTCAACGACTCGTGATGAAAATTATAGTATAGTCCTTAAACTTTCAAATCTTTTACAATGACAACTTAAAAACATTACAAATAGGTCCAAATGCATTTAATTTAAATCAAAGCTTAACCAAAATAAATGCTAGTATAATTATTAATATAATCAAGCATTTAAAATAAGAAAAATAAAAATTTTTAACTTCAAATAATTAATTTTTGAAATAATTATTTTTAGTAAAAATTATTTTTAATAATTATTTTCAATAAATCAAATCATATATATGAAATGGATTTTATTATTTAAATAATTAATAATATCAAATAAAATTCAATAATTAATCATTTAATCAAATAATATTTAAGAATAAAATTTATAGAGAATAAAAAAATTTCCTAATAAATAATTATGATATATCAGACACTAAAAATAAACTAAAAATATATAAATCATGATTAAGCATGAATTTAGGAGATGATATCAAATATGAAAAATAAACAGAAGGTAAAGATAAGTGAAAAAACATAATTACACAGGAATCCAACCATAAATTTAGTAATTAATCAAATCATCAAGACAAGCTTGGACCATCCATCATACCAAGCTCATGTTTAATAAAATTCAATCTTTCCTCATAAAGAGACTTGGTAAATATGTCTACTAATTGATTATTAGTATCAGCAAATTCAAGAAAAATATCACCATTTTGCACATGATCATGCAAGAAATGATGTATAATATCAATATACTTAGTTCTATAATGCAGAATGGGATTTTTACTAATGTTTATAGCACTTATATTGTCACATTTAATAAGAATGTCATCAAGTTCAATGTCATAGTCCTTAAGTTTTTTTTTTTTTTGCCACAACTCTTATGAGCAATACTAAGTATTTGCTACATATTCTGCTTTAGCAATGAACAAGGCAACCAAAACTTGTTTCTTAATAAACCAAGAAAATAGACATTGTCCTAAGAATTGATAAGTTCCAAAAGTGCTTTTTCTATCTAGTAAACTACCGACAAAGTTCACATCATAATAACTAATCAAGTTAAAGGATGAGCTCTTAGGATACCAAAGTCCTAAATGCATTATTCCACAAAGACATTTGAAAATTCTTTTGATAGCATTCAAACAAGATCTCTAAGACTCGATTGAAATCTAGCACATAAACAAGTAGCAAACATGATATCAGATCTACTAGTAGTTAAATAAAGAAGGGATTCAATCATACCTCTAAAACACTTTTCATCAATAGGTTTACCATTCTCATCTTTGTTGAGTTTTGTAGTGGTACTCATTGAAATTTTGCTTGACTTAGCACCATCCATACCAAACATCTTAAGAATGTCCCTTGCATATTTAGTTTGATTGATGATGATCTCATCCTTACATTGCTTGATGTGGAGTCCAAGAAAGAATTTGAGTTCACCTATTATACTTATCTTAAATTGTCCTTGCATTAGATTAGAAAATTCCTCACACAAGCAATGGTTAGTAGCACCAAAAATAATATCATCAACATAAATTTGAACAATTAATAAATCATGCTTGGATTTCTTTATGAAAAGAGTTGTATCAACTTTTCCTTTAGAGAAACCTTTCTCTAACAAAAAGTTTCTCAATCTTTCATACCAAGCTCTAAGAGCTTATTTCAATCCATATAATTCTTTTGAAAGTTTAAATACATGATTGGGGAAATCAAAACTTTCAAAACCAAGAGGTCGTTCAACATACACCTCATCTTCAATAAAAGCATTTAAAAATGCACTTTTAACATCAATTTGATAAATTTTAAAATCCATGAATGATGCAAATGTAAGTAGCATTCTAATAGCTTCTAACCTTGCAATGGGGGCATAGGTTTCATCATAATTAATGCCTTCTTCGTGATTATAACCTTTAGCTACTAGTCTAGCTTTATTCCTATTTATGACACCTTGTTTATTTATCTGATTTCTAAACACCCATTTGGCACCTATAATAGGATGATGTTTAGGTCTAAGAACCAAAGTCCATACCTTATTTCTCTCAAACTGATTTAACTCTTCTTGCATAGTAGGGACCCAAAATTCATCACATAAAGCATCGTCAATATTTTTGGGTTCAATTTTAGAAATAAAGGCTAAATTAACAATAGACTTTAATTGAGACATAGTAGTTACCCCTTTTGTAGTGTCACGCATTAAGGATGAGATTTCTTGAATTATCAATCCTTTAGAAGGTCATCTTTTAAAGTAGATTGAGGTATTTTCTCATCTTCTTCATTTCTAAGATCCTCAAGTTCCAAAGGTTTGCTAGCATTTTCTTCTTAAGTTTTCTCTTCCATAAGTTCACCTACATCATCAACACTATAAACATCCTTTCTAGGATCAAGTTAGTTTGATTCATCAAATACAACATGCATTGACTCTTTAACTACTAGAGTTCTTGTATTAAATATCCTATATGCTTTTCTGGAAGTGGAATAGCTTAGGAAAATTCCTTCATCGGCTTTATAGTCAAATTTGCCAAGATTATTCTTGGTATTTAATATAAAGCACTTACATCCAAATACTCTTAAATATGAGATTTTAGGTTTTTTCATGTTACATAACTCATAAGAAGCTTTATTTAAAATTGGTCTTTTGAAAACTCTATTTGAAATATAACAAGACATGTTAACGGCTTTCGTCTAAAAGTATAAAGGTAAATTATACTCATGAAGCATTATTCTAGCCATTTCCATAAGAGTTTTATTTTTCCTTTCAACTACACCATTTTGTTGAGGGGTTTTAGGAGATGAAAATGTATATGAAATATGATTTTCATTACAAAATGTTTTGAAGAATTAATTTTCAAATTCAGTTCCATGATCACTTCTAATGGATGAAATACAAAAACCTTTTTCTTTTTAAACTCTTTTTGAAAACAAATTAAAAGCTCTAAATGCATCATTCTTATGAGCAAGGAAGCACACCCAAGTCTATCTAAAGTAGTCATCAACTAACATATATCCATAGTGCATTCCATTGAGACTAGCAACTCTAGTTAGTCCAAATAAAATCCATATGTATAAGTTCAAGTGGCCTAGAGGTTGATACTACATTCTTGAGCTTAAATGAAGACTTGGATTATTTTCCCTTTTGACAAGCATCATAAGGTTTATCCTTGGAGAATTCAAGCTTATGTAAGCTAATCATAAGTTCATGTTTACAAATATCATTTAAAAGCTCAAAGTTTGTATGTCCTAACCTTCTATGCCATGTCCATATACCATGGGAAATAGACATTAAGCATTTGATGTCTTTGCTATCAATCTTATTCAAATCAATAACATAAACATTATCTACTCTTTCACCACTAAAAATTACTTTTTCTTCATCAAGACTACTAATAAATCAATTTTTATGATAAAAAGTTACCTTATTTCCCATGTCATATAATTGACTTATACTTAGGAAATTGTGTTTAAGACCATCAACAAACAACATATGATGTATAGATGAGGATTAAGGATTACCAATTTCTCTAATGCCAATAATTTTTCCTTTTGCATTTTCTTCAAATGTGACATGTCCTCCATCCTTAGCATCAAGCTTATTGAATTGCTCTTTATCTCCCGTCATATGCCTAGACCATCCACTATCAAGATACCACTTGTTTTTTGTTCTTATGGATTTCAAGCACACCTACACAAGACAATTCAAATAATCTTTTATACCTAAACCTTTCTTAGTCTGGGTTTATTAATTTCAAGATAATCCAAAGGAAGCAAGTTCATGTGTAATTTTCTATAGAAACATACATTATTAGTATGTCCCTTGATCATTCAATATGAACATTCAACATTTACAAACCTATTTCTTTGTGCATATGATTGCCTAATAAATGAGACATGCCTTTGTAATTGTGGTTGTGTGTGTCTCCTATAATTACTTTAAGTCATAGTGTGAAACATACATTGAAAATGGTAGTATGTATTTTGATAGGTTTGTACAACATGTTTAGATGCATTGTGGTTTGAAACATGCTTATGAATATTGTGTCTAGTGTGCATGTAAGCATGTTTAGATTGTGCTTTTCTAGCTTAAGTTCTACCTCTTTGTATCAATGGAGATTGAGTATTATTAGACTTTCCTTTATTATTTAATACATGAGACTTATTAGTTTTATAAGCTTGATAATCTTGAGTCTCCATTGATTTAGAGGTAAAAGGAGTGGATCATGTGAGGCTTTAACAAAATTAATGTGTGATGAAGAAAAAGAAAGCATTCTACATTTATATCCAATTCCATATGTATCTCCATGAAATTTCTTAGAATCAAAAAGTCTATTTAAAGTTTCTTTTCCGCTATTGAATTTGGAAATGAAATTCTTTAATTCTAAGACTTCCTTAAAAAGCTTATGATTTTCATCACTTACTTTCTTAAGTTGATCTTCTAAGGAATTAGAAGATTTTACATCAATAATAAGTTTTTCATTTGATTTAACAAGTTTAGTAAATCATTTTTTAAGCTATCAAATTCCTTGGTTAAGCTAAATATCTTATGCTTGTAAAGTTTCTTCTTAGAAAGTGAGCTTTTGCATTTAACTAATAATTTGCTCACAATAGATCTCTCTTTATCATCATCATCACAATAATAATCATCACAATCATTAAAGGAAGAATAAAAGATAGATGGTACCTCTTTTTTGTTTATAAGAGCCATAAAGCAAAGGTTGGCCATTTCTTATTGTTTCTCTTCCTTTTCAGATTCAGAGGAGTTATCCCATGTTGCCTTGAAGGCCTTTCTTTCTTCGTTGCTCATTTGTTCTTAAAATTGAGTTTGGGACACTCACTTCATATGTGACTTGATGTCTTGTATTTATAGTAAGTAACTTCTTTAGTTTTTTTCTTCCCTTCCCCTTCATACTTTTTGTTGAATTCTCTTATTCTTAAGAAATTTTTCTTTCTCAAAAAATTTTTAAAGTTCCTAGTAAGCATGGCAATATCACCATCTTCATCACTGCAATCTTTAATATTATCATCTTCACTTTCTTCTTATGAACCATTAATGCTATGCTCTTTTTCTTCTCTTCCTGTTCTTCTTACTCTTCACCTCTTTACTTAATTGTGAGCTCATAAGTCAAGAGCTTGCCAATAATCAAGTCAGTTGAAAGGGTAGAAAGGTTTTAAGCTTCCTCAATTGAAGGTACTCGAGGTTCCCAATCCTTCATAGGTAGGATTCTTAGAATCTTATTATTCACCTCTTCCTTAGAGAAATTTTTTCCAAGTTTCTTGAGGGTTGCGAGGAGAGCATTAAGACAGTTTATCATCTCCGTGATTAATCATTGAGGCTTCATTTTGAAGAGTTCATACTTATACATATGAAGTTGAGCCTTTTTACTTCTTACTTGTACATTACTTTCTTAATGGTTCTCCAAGGTCTCCCATATTTCCTCAGCTAAAATGCAATGTTAAAACTTGCCTTCTTTTTCTCTTGTCATAAAAGAGAGTAAAATGATCATAGCTTTCTTTCTTTGTAGTTTTCTTCCTTTTGATCATTGTTCCAATCACTTCTTAAGAGAGTAGTTTGTACAACATCAATGGTAGTCTTTAGTGGTTGTCAACCTTTGAGAATAACTTCCCAAAGTCTAATGGAATCACAATCTAAATATAACTCCATTTTGAACTTCCAATAAGGATAGTCACTACCATCAAAGAATTGTCTTATTGAAGAACTATTTTGAGATTCACTCTCCATGATCTTGTATTCTAGCAATGAAGTTCCTAGAATTCAAGCTCTAATACCAATTGAAAATGCCTTAGAGGGGGTAAATAAGGCAAATGAGAATTTATAGGAAATTAAAAAAAATTTAAAGGATGAACAAGAATTGAATAAGAATAAAAGGGAAGAATAACCAACACAAAGATTTAAAGAGTTCGGATTCTCAACAATCCTACATCTGTATCTAATTTATCCCTAAGTTAGGATTTTAATTCCCACAATCTTATTCATAATATTGAGATTACACAAAATTTTGAGGCTTACTCATTTAACCTTATAACTTGAGTTTTCAAGACTCACTTAAAAAACTAATTCCCAAGTGTTTTAATGGTTAAACACTTAAACTAACTCCTTTAGAATAGAATCTCACTTCCTATTTTCTAAACCTAAAAATGGAATAATAAGAACACCTATTCTAATCACTCACTAACTTTCACAAGAGTTATACAAATATAAAATGATTTAAAGAGATTTTTAATAGCTTAATTGAATGATTAATAAAGTATAATGAATAATCAAGTTTCTTAAGCTTTCAATTGAACTCCAGAAGTTGTTCATATAGATAAACAACTTAGATTATGGTTGTTGGATGCATTAATTATTTCTCCAATATCTCTTGCTAATTTTTGAATCATTTTAGACTTATTTCTATCAAATTATTGCTCATGGTCATGAGGAGCAAGTCTGCTACCTGTTGAATTTGAAAATAGCATTATAGCCTGTCATTACTACCCTTAAGAGCTGAAGCATACTCCTTATGATTGTGAGGGTCGCTAATGAGGAGCACTGTCTCTTTTAGTAAAAAATTGCTTGGACAGGCACTATAAAGGCTTAGCTCATGAGGCACTCATGAGGGGATCACTGTAAGTCCAATTTGATATATTTTTGATATATGATTGCTCCAAATTGTTTAGGAACATGCATCACTTCAAATCCTTCATTAAAATGCATATTGATACTCTTTTAAGGAGTATTTGAATGTCTTCAACCTTTGAGCAACTAATCTTAACAATTTACAATTTCCTACAAACTCAAATGAAACACATTATAATCTAAATTGTTTATCAAAGTCCAAAATTAGGAGTTTGATCATGCAAATGGTCAAAAAGGGAAAAAGAAGAGAAAATTAAAAAGGCCTAAAGTTTTAGCATCTTCATCTATCTAAATGGTTCTTCCATTACTTGTTTCTGTCTATGGTCCTTCTTATTTTTGTTCAGCTTCATTTATTTTCTTGTTTAAATCATTGCCCTAGCTCTATTATGACCTTAATAAAAGTTCTTTTGATCCCTTTCCATGTAATACACATGTATTAGTGAAGAAAGTATGGTTGGTCTTGCCTATGGGATTTGGCTATATGCATTTGAAAGCAATAGGGGTTACCAAATGCATATATGCCTATTTAAAGTGCAATAACCACTATGTTTATAGTATATATATATATATACTTAATTTAATAAATATATAATATTGATGATCCATGAATTGAAAATGCCTAGATTTTAAACTTTGTTTGCCACATATGCTTTTTATTTATATACTTATAATAAATGTTGGTATGCACATTGCCATGCAAATTGCCTTAAAAAGAATATAACCAAGCCTAAAAGATGATAATCCATTGATCCTTTTTTCTAAAAGATTCCTAGTATCCTTGTTTCTCATCATTACCATACCTTTTCTTAAAAAGCCCCTAAAGTTTCCTAAAATTTTAACAATACATCAAGGTGACTAATTTTGACCATACATCTAATAATTTCACATGCATGCATCCTCTTGTCTCCAAAATTAAATCAAGTATCACACTAGGAGAAAATGAAAACATTCTTCTAGGAAAAAGTTAGGGATATGGTGAGCATGAAAAATATTTGATTAGAAAACCTTTCAAAGGCTAGCCAACAACAATTTTGGATGTCATGTGCAGGATTAAGACTCATTTGTCAAGTGTGTTCTAATTTTTAATGAATATTCATTAAAGAGTTTAACATACTTTATGCTAACATTGATAAGAGATAAATAAGTGGTAAAAAGGTTTTCACAACCTTTCCAAGTTTCTTTTTATTTAAAATGTTTTTCACTTATAACAACTTTTTTCTACACTTTTAGTTTTCATTATTCTTTACTCATCCATTCAACATGTGAGATTAAAGATCATGGAGGCATGATTTACTTCTTAAAGTTTTAAGGTTATGTTTAATCCTTAAACATTATGAAGATCCTGGGGGCATGTTTGATCTATTCTCAAATTTTAGGGGTCATGTTTAATGCTCACTCATGGTAGCATATGCAACTAGTTTTCAGTCTTGAGGGCATGTTTTGGTTTATATAATAAAGATCCTAGGGAAATATTTGGTATTTCCATTTAGGGAACTATTCAATTGATTATAATCTGGGTGACATAACAACGTGATTTTTAGTTCTAGAGGCATCATTATATTAACATATGTGGTTTTGAAATCACTATTTTTTTGGAATTTTAGGGGCATTGCAACATAATTTAAAAAATGAATAAAGTTGGATAACACATGGTACTTTTGCCAAAAGGGTAGCTTCATTTAAAACATGTATCCATTTAAATTTATTTGTGCATATGTTCACTCATTAGTTTACATGCATTGTTAGCACTATTTATCCGTACAAGTAAATCCATAGTGTCCTCATAGTACATGCATGCACACTTGTTTGAGGTATTCTTTAGGCATAAATAGAAACTCACATGTTGGCTCATTGTATTTCATGTTAGTTTACATATGTCAATTTTGCATCTTTGTATTATATGCTTATTATTCTTTTAGCATATGCATGATTTTACTTGTAATTTACATACTTATTATGTGTGCACATCCTTAAACCTTTTAATTTATACACTTCTTATAATGGACATACCAGTTAAGTTGATGCTTTTAGTTTACATTATTTGTTTCAATTCACTTGCAAATAAATTTTATATTTACCTATCTCTCAAGAATAATAATAACACTTTTATTGTGGTATTAGTGTTTTGCATTATGTCTTTGTTTTTCTAATAAGGTCTTAAATTTTTACCTCTATCAAGGTTAGGTAATTTCCATAAGTGAACAGTTTGCAATAAGTAGTAAAGTTCAAGTATCAAGTATCATTCCCATGAGGAGATTGATACCAAGTACCAGCCTTAATTTAATTTCCATAAGCTAACAAAACAAATTAATTGAAATAGACAAATATATTGACCAATAAAAAAAAATTCTAAATCTAAAATATTCCCTTAAAAATTTAATAATTAAAAACTAGAGTCTAGATTCACTTCACTAGCCACTTACTTGAATTATAAGATTTAATCTCAATTCAATTTGTTAATATAATTAAGGGTATATTACTCAAATTACCTAAAGTCTCTTTCGAGATCATTCAACAATGCCAAAGCCAATTACGACCTATTTTCATGGTCAAGTAAATTAATTAAGACTCATTAAGCTCATTAGCAATTTAATACTCCTCAAAGGAATTATCTACTTTCATGATTGAGGTTCCTAAGTTTCAAAGGTTTATGAGCTAATAGATTATGCAACTTTCGTTGTCTCTAATCTATCCATATACATGCATTCAATTGCGCTTAAGATCAAACACAAGAACATATATAAAAAAAATAACCTATAAAATTAATTGAATATTAACTTATTGAATTAAAATATAAAAATCCAAACGAGCAGTAGTCTAGCTACATGAATCTAAACCCTAAATAATTTAGTTACATATGATAGAAATGTTTAAAACCAAACATAATCAAAGCATGAGAATAATTCTTGAATGAATGTGATTTTGCTTGAATCTCCCCTCCTTTCTTTTGCTTAAAAATCTCTAAATGAATGAATGAATCCTTCCCCTCTAGTGCTCTCTTAATTTAGAGCTAAAATTCTCTATTTATTGAGAAAAATAATACAAAATTCGTCCAAGGACCAAAATAATAATTTTTCACCTTCAAAACCTCATTCAATTAGGAAAGTAACTCCATAAAATAGGTCTTTAATTATTGGCTTGAACCCTGGACTCTTTTGGAAAGCAAAACTCCTACAAAAACATAAAAAAAATGCATAAATTGATTAGGAAACTAAAAAGGAAATAAAATCAAGTTAATAAACTAAAATACTACTGAAACACTAATTATAAATAATGAGCTAAATAAAATATAAAGAAATACTAATGAATCCTATGGAAATTAAATAGAAAAACTATGAAATAATTGACACTAACAAATTCCCCCACACTTAAACCTTTGCTTGTCCTTAAGTAAACACATGATAACACCTAGTATCATAATGAATTTAGCACATTGACAAACTTTAACCTATCCATCCTCCATAATCTTTGGTTAATACAAAACTTATAACTCAAAATTAAATTGATAACTCAAGGTCAAAGACGTAAGCTTTACTAAATGAAAAGCAAACTTAACCATTGAATTCTTGAAAATTTATAAGTTGACATGCAAGAAAAATAAAAGCAAGTGATACTACTCACTCAACCCTTAGTAACCCCTAAATTCTAACACATAAAAGATAACCACACTATTAGTTTTATTTCTCATTTTTTTAGCGAGTGAGTTTTATGCTCCATCTCGCACATTTTTTTATTTCTCTTTAACCAACCTTCCCACTCTTAGTAATCCCCCATCATTCCTGCACTACTAAGCGTGGATACCGTCAAATGGGTCCTTTAAATACTGTTACTCTATCTAAAGCATTAGAGTAGATTTGGAATATATCCTTATTAAAAGAGAGATTTCTTTTTTTTATTGAGCTACCATTTTCATATGCTAGACTCAAAGATCAACTAAGAATAAAAAATTGAGTATCGCTTACAAGTATTTTTCTTAACTATCAACTTACAAAATTCCATCACTCAAAAGCAAGTAAGCATTAAGTTCATTAAAATTTTCAAAAGTCCTTAACCAAAAATTATTAACCTAACTTAAAAATCACAAATTAAGCATTAATAAAAGATTATGAAACATTTACAAGAAAATCACATGCAATGTGCTCTACTCATCATAATGATAGGGTATAAAAATTTAAATATGTATATACTAACATGCAAAAACAAATATAATCCTAAGATTCTAACAAATAAAATTAAAATAACATAAAAGATAAGTATAAAAATAAAATCTAATCTAAATGTGAAATACATACAATTGTACCACCACCCCCCCTCCCAACACACATACTTAAATTTTACATTACCCTTTACGTTAAAGGACAAAATAAACACAAAGAAAAAATAAATAAAATTAAAGGGAAATAAATAAAACTAATACTCCTTTAGTGTGATGCTTTATTCTTCACCTTGTAGTGGTGGACAGTCGATAAGCACATCAGGATCAAGAGCTAAGAACATCACTAAGACAAAATAAAAATAAAAATAAAATAAAATAAAATAAATAGACATAAAAATAAATTAAGCATAAATTCATGAAAATTAGGAGCAACAATATAAAATCAAAAAAAATTGCAAATAAATAGATAGATTGAAAAATTGTACCAAAAATTTGAATTTCAATTGAATTAGTAAAAATTCATGCAATCCCTAAATAAAATTGAACAATGCCCATTAAAAAATCAAGAAAATAATTCTTAATGTAACATAGAAAAAATGCAAAAAATAAAATAAATCCTAATTAATTAATTTTTATTGAGCAATAAAAATAAATTCTAATTGCGAACTAAATTTATGTAAAAAATAGAACAATATAAAATAAAATAAAAGGGGTGGATATATTTATTAAAGTATATTAGAAAAAATAGCAAAACTTAGTTGTAAAAAAATAATAAAAATTAATAAAATTAAAGACAAAACAAAAAAAAATCCAAAGGAAAAGAAAAGAAATAAAAACAAATTGTTGTTGGACCATAAGTTGGCCGAACAACAAATTGAATTTGTAAGAACAAAAATTAATTTGGTGGGCACAACTTCTTTTGACCATGTGGCTTTTTGTTTAAAAGCTTAACACTTGCTTTTGAGTTGGCATGGGTAGTGGCACAGCTATGTTCATAGTTGTGTGTGCTACTAATGAGGCACACAGTCATGCTAGAAACTATGTGTGCAACCGTCTTCATGCAATTGTAGAGCAAGGCCATGTGCTAGGTTGTGTTCACACTTGTAACTTTTTTTTTTATTTTATTATTTATTTGATCACACTACCATGTGGTTGGCCATGTTCACAACCATGCTCATGTAATTGAAGAGCATCACCATTAACATGGTCGTGCCTTAAACCATGCAACACCTATAACTTGCTAGTCTTAATGAATATAATGCTCAAGCTCACTTATCTTTCCTCCCTATGCATGATGATCCTGAAAAATAAATATTACAAATAAAAGAAATATATAAAAGAGAATAAAAATAAAAGGAAAATTTGATAAAATAAAATAAAATAAAATGGGTTGCCTCCCATGAAGTGCTTATTTAAAGTCATTATCTCGAATTTTTGTTGCTAATGAATGGGACTGAATTAAGAAATCCACATTATGCGCTTGTTAGGGCAGCTTCATTTTGGAAGTAAAGCTTTAGTCTTTGCACATTAACCTTGAATGCTCTAGTGTCTTTGCACTATATTTCTATTGCTCTATGAGGATATACTTGCTTGGCAATAAAGGGGCCTGACCATCTAGACATTAGTTTCCTTGGAAAACGCTTTAGTCTTGAGTTAAATAAAAGCATATGGTCCCTTCCTTAAACTCTTTCTTCATAATGTGCTTGTCATGCCATCTTTTTATTCTTTTTTTATATATCTTGGCATTTTTGTAAGAGTTTAATCTAAATTCATTAAGTTTATTTAATTGAAGCAATCTTTCCTCATTAGCTCTTTGCAAATCAAAATTTAAGAACCTAGTAGCCTAAAATGCTTTATGTTCTAATTCCACAGGCAAGTTACAAGATTTTCCATAAAGTAACCTGAAGATAAAAGCACCAATGGGAGTCTTAAATGCAAACCTATATGCCCATAGAGCATCATCAAGCTTGGAGGATCAATCTTTCCTTGAAGCATTCATAGTTTTCTCTAATATAAATTTGATTGCACTTTTGAAATTTCAACCTAACCACTTGTCTAGGGGTGGTAGGGAGTTGCAACCTTCTGAGTAACACCATATTTCTTCAATAAGCTCTCAAATTGGTGGTTATAGAAGTGTGTACTACCATCTTTAAAAATTTCCCTAAGTGTCCTAAACCTTGAGAATATATTCTTGCAAAGAAACCTTGTTACAACTCTAGCATCATTGGTTGGGGATGTTATTGCTTCCACCCATTTGGATACATAATCCACACTCACTAAAATGTATTATCCCCAAATAAACTCAGGAATGGACCAATGAAATCTAGTCCATATATATTAAAAATTTCAATCTCAAGGATTCCATTCATAGGCATCTCATTACGTCTCCCTGTGTTTCCTATTATCTGGCATCTATCATATTCAATAACAAATTTCCTAGTGTCTTGGAAGAGAGTTGGCTAGTAAAAACCACATTGGAGTACTTTTACTTTATAGAACTAAAGTGTCCACCACACTCGAGAGAATGACAATGTGACAGCACATCGTGGACTTCATCTTCTGGAAAAACACCTTTTAATTAACCCATCTCGACACCTCTTAAAGAGCAAAGGCTCCTTCCAATAATAGTATTTTACATTAAAAAATAATTTCTTCTTTTGTTGGTATGAGAGGTTAGGAGGTAGGATTCTATAGATTAAATAATTTACAAAATTTGTACACCATAGTGTAACATCCTTTACCTTCATTAGATGTTCACCTTTGAAGTAGTCATCGATTGGTAGTTTAGTATCTCCATTTGGCAACTCTAATCTTGAGAGATGATCAACAACAACATTCTCAACCCCTGCTTTATCTCTGATTTCCATGTCGAATTCTTGAAGGAGAAGAATCCATTGAATTAAGCATGGCTTGGCATCTTTCTTTGAGAGGAGATATTTTAGACCAGTATGATTAGTGAAGACAACCACATTGCTACCTATCAAGTAAGAACAAAATTTTCAATAGCAAATACAATAGCTAAAAGCTCTTTTTAAGTAGTAGCATAATTCAATTAAGCCTCATCCAGTGTATGATGAGCTTAGTATATAGCATAAGCTTGCTTGTGTCTTCTCTATCCTAGAATAGTGCCTATAACATAGTCACTTGCATCGCATATGATTTTAAAAGGAAGACTTCAGTCAAGAGGTTGTAAAATTGGTGCAAAAATCAGTGCTTCTTTCAACCTATAAAAAGCATTAAAGTACTCCTAATTAAATATAAATTGATTAGTGAGGGGGGGGTTTAGCAATTTTTTAAAAATCTTTAATAAATCTTCTATAAAAACTAGTATCTCCTAAAAAAGTATGAATCCCCTTTACACTTGTAAGTGGTGGAAGTTTCTCGATCACTTCAATTTTAGCCTTGTTAACCTCTATTCATTTGTCAAATACTAAGTGGCCCAGAACAACTCCTTTAATAACTATAAAATGGCATTTTCCCAATATAAAACTAGGTTAGCTTCATCACATCTTTGTAAAACCTTAGATAAATTATTTATAAAATCATCAAAAGATGAACCACACATAAAAAAATCATCCATGAAAACTTCCATCATGTTCTCTATAAACTCTAAGAAAATTGCCATCCTGCACCTTTGAAAAGTAGCAGGGGCATTGCACAAACCAAAGGGCATGCACCTATAAGCATAGGTTTCATAGAGACAAGTGAAAGTAGTTTTCTCTTGGTTCTCCAAGTTAATAGGAATTTGAAAGAATCTTGAATACCCATCCAAATAATTGAAAAAAGAGTGTTGAGCTAACCTATATAATAATTTATTAATAAATGGGAGAGGAAAATGGTATGTTCTAGTAGCCTTATTGAGCTTTCTATAGTCAATACATATTCTCCATCCTGTGATAGTTCTAGTGGGAATCAGTTCATTATTGTCATTTTTAATCACGATCATTCCACCCTTCTTAAGAACCAAATGAATTGGACTAACCCAATTACTACCTAATATCGGATATATGATGCCAACATTTAACAACTTCATGATTTCTTTTTTAGCTACTTCTTTTATGTTAGGATTTAGTCTTCATGATTTTCAATAGAAGGATTACAACCTTCTTCCAAATGAATCCTATGCATGCAAAAAGAACGGCTAATCCCCTTTAAATCATTAATAGTATATCCTAATATTTTTCTATGATCCCTAACTTGTCTAAAAAACTTATCCACTTGTTCACCATTTAACTATGCATTAATAATAATAGGATAAGTAGAATTAGGTCTTAAAAAAGTGTACCTCAAGTTAGGAGGAAGTTGTTTAAGTTCAAGTTTTGGTGGATCTTCCTCTCTCAAAGCATAAACATGACATATATCATAAGGTAAGGGCTAAACCTTAGGGATTTACAACATGGGTGCATATGATTTGCATTCAAAGTGTTAGTATAGGCTACTACCTCACTATCTTCTTCATCAAAGTCTACCTCTTGAACTAGACTTGCTTCCAACGGATCTTAGGGATATTGTTGTTGGAAAATTTCTCCCACACAGTTCTTGACCATGTCAACTCGAAAACATGTCTTAACCATGGAAGGATCCTTTGCCATTTTGAATACATCAAACTCTACTGTCTCTTCCCTAGCTTCCAGTTTAATCTTTCCTCTCTTTACATTAATTATTGCTTCAGTATTGGCAAGGAAAGGACATCCTAGGATTATGGGGATTTGAAGATCTTCCTCCATTTCTAAGATCATGAAATCGTAAGGTACATAAAACTTCCCAACTTTGACTAGTATATGCTTCAACATTCCTTCAGGATAGACTTTATATCTATTAGCTAGTTTGTTATACCTCAAATTTGACTGTCTCAAAAAAGGTCCAATGATGAAATGAATCTTTAAAATGACTAAAGTCTACTAATTTGTAACACCTCTAAAGTGTGCAACCCCAAAAACCCTAACTAATTCCACTGGTATGCAAAATTGATCACTAAGCGATTAAGTGATCTAATCTTATAAAATATGGACTATCAAAATAAGAGGCTTATTTCAAGCAATCTTCTCTCGAAATGCTTAGTTTATTTATCCAATGTTCATTTCATCATACTAGGACCCAACTTTGTGAAAAAGATGGAAATCAATTTTGACAAAATAAACTTTGGAAACACGTTCTTAAGGCTCCAAAACCCCCCTAAAAGCGAATAGTCCAAAATAACCTGAGGATTAGCGCGCGTCACTTAGAAGTACGCGTACAACCACAAATACCCCTAGGTGTCTCGCACTAAAATTAAGGCCGAATTAGACTAAACAAACTTCCAAAACATGTCCAAAAGGCCTAAAAATAATTAGAAATATCCATAGGATTCCCTAAAAATAGTGCATAAGGAAATTTGTAACTTAAGTAACCATGCATTCGTCTCCTAACATCTCAACTCAATTTAATAAAAATGGGAGTTGATTTTAATAAAATTAATGTCATCAACACATCTAGAAGGCCAAAAAACCTTAGAAAGCATTTTTTAAACACCAAAAAAGGCCTTCAAAAAGCCTCGAAATGCCCTAAAACTCTTACAAGGGCCACACGACTAAGCGAAAGGTTATGTGAGTGCCCACCTAATGCATTACTACACATTGCTAAGCCTTGGAATGCATCAACATGCACAAAATATGCGTAGACATGCATAAAAATGTGTACCCACATGCAAAAACTCATTTTTTTCTATAAATAGGGGTCTACACACCTTATTTTGACAAAAACAATAACCCACTGTTAGTGATATGCACTAGGTCAATCATGTATGACCATGTTTTAACTTTATCATTTTATTTAATAAAGAGGCATTTTTCATTATGATTTTGTGTTATGAAAATTACTTGAATAGTCAATTCTTAATAAGGTCATCAAGTATATGACTTGATAGTAAAACCCTTAGATTAAATATGAGTTCTATTCAAATTATCCCTAGTCATAATAATATGTTATTACTAGTGTGATGTTGATTGATGATTATGTTTTACTGATCATGAATATGAGATATTAAGTCAACTCATAGGTATTTATTTGGGAAATAATGTACTGGATTGACCCATCATGAGAATACTACATAGATAATTGTCATAAGTAATTCTCATAATAATAATATTAATTTAGTCTTTTGACCTTGAAATCATCATGGATTTCTACATAACTATTATATATTTTGACATAATCTAACATTGTCTTTAATAAGATGATTAAATATATTGTTGTTGGATATGACATGAGTTATGTGAGAAATTGAAAAAGAATTTGCCCCTTATTTAATCTGAGTAAGATATCTATGGGCCCCTTGATAAGATAGACTGAGAAAAATGCATGGCCATGCTAAAGTGAATTGATAAAGAGTTATCATTCTCAATCTACTTAGAGTCAAGAAATAATATGATTGAATTATATAAGGATGACAGAAATTATGCCTTATATTCAATCAAGATATCATGTCACAAAGGGATTACAATATTTATTATAAATTAGGTTATGTCAAATTATTGACTTCACATGACTGGGGTAGTCATAATGTCTTGCTAGAGGCCACTTATGACTCATCAGCCTAAATAGAGATTTAAGGCCCACTGCCAACATCATGTGAACCTATAGGGTCACACACTTAGAATAGGCCTAAAAACGGATATGGGTTTGAGAAGCCCAAATATGCTATGTGGAAATAAATAAATAGTTTATTTATTTAAGGTAAAGGTTATCTTAAATAAATACAATATTATTTCTGATTTAATTTTAAATAAAATCATAATAATAATAATTGAGAAATTACCAAAAAGTTATTTTGGTAAGTGAAACCCTAATTAGAGGTCTATAAATATGTTATATTCTCTAAGGTTTCAGTAACTCGATCATTAGCCAACACTTGTAATTCATTTTTCTCCTCTTAGAAAAACAAAAACACATAGTGTTTTGTTCTTGATTTGTGAGAAATCAAGAGAAGTACTAGAACACAAAGTTTTTCATTTTAATCAAGGGTTGTTCGTGTGGACACTTATGGAGGATGGATTCTTTTGGAGACGTCTTGATCCGAACTACCAAAATCAAAAACTCGAGGTAAGGTGTCACTGAAGTGAACCTACTCTCTGCCTTTCAACAGTTTTGCCTCTTCTACATTTGTGGCAAGATTTGAAAACCCTAGTTTTAAATCAATTAATCGAATTACTTAGATCCGAGTTAGGGTTTGTGGTTAAAAGTTTTAATTTCTGCTACATTTTTGAATCACGAAACCCAATAGTGGTATCAAAGCCAATTGTAATTCAATTAATTTGATTTTATATATGTGTGATATATATGTTTTTGAGTGATTTGTTTTTGAAAAGGAGTTTTCAAAAATTTTATCCAAACAGTTTTTTTTTATAATGTCCTCTTAAATCTATATGAAAACAATAGTAAATATTAATTTGATTAATGTTTATAATTGTTTAATATGATTAAATAGTAATTAGAATTTTGATTTTCTGATTTAAGCATTTTGTTTTTATGAAAAACTGAATATGTATACAAATTTTTATTAAAGGGCGATTTGTTTAAGAGTTAAACAGATCATGCAGAATAAACTATTTAAGTGTTAAATAGAATAAATCTGTTTAGAACAAATTAATTATTCTACAATATGATTTATGAATAAATTAAGGTTTATGGTGGTGGATGTTTAAATGTCAAACATAATGGAAAATTATCTATTTTGAACAAATCAATCAGGCAACAATTTGATTGCAAAAACTATTATCGTTTTAGGGTTTTCGGTAATAACTCATTCAAAGAGTTAAGGTAAATCGTTTACCTTCAAAGGCACTACCCCCGAACCCCTGCAAAGGGGTGTTGCCCCTTTGACCCCGATAGGGGCGCTACCCTTGGACCTCGTTAGGGGCGCTACCACTTGACCCCAAATGGATTTGTCACATAATTTATTTTTCATCATAATAATTAAATTAATGCGTATTTGATTTCTTATGCTATATATGTTTATTTTTAAATTCATGTGCATAGCATGGCCCTTGAACCAATGTGATTGGATTTCATTATTTTATTTTATTGGGTTGTAATTTTTAAATACGACCTACGAGTCATTTTATTTTTTGTAATTATTTTATTTTATTAGATAGTAATATAATATTTTTAATTATAACATGTAATGTAAATCAAGACCCAAGATGCAAATTCAAGTTTGAGGCCTGTGATGGGGATCATGAGTGGGAGCCCAAGGATGAGGTCCATAGTAAAATATGGAGATCCAAAATTGAAGGCCCAATTTGTATTTGTAATATCACCTAGGTTTGACCTTTGATCTTCATATTGGCTTATGAAGATCAACTTAGTTATGGGCCATGCTATGTCACGTTTATCTTATTATGTTAGTATGTTATGCATGTGATGCCATGAGATGCCATGTATGAGATGCAATATAACAATAACTAAATAAGATAAAAACTATCTAAACCCTCATCTAATATTAAGTCATTAAAATGCCTCCCATTAATCAACACTTATCAAGATTTTGGTTTCTCTATATAGGCTATGCCAAAGCATTGTATATAAATCCATCTAAATAAGATAAGATGGATAATGGTGATATCCATATGTTTGAATTAGTTATACTGAACTAGGCTATCAAAATGGTTTTGGACCTAGGGCATATGATAGGATATGCTGGTATATATGATATCCTATAATTATCTAAGAATTAGATGAGATGTAATTGGTAAAGTGTTACCTACCTAAATAGCCACACTTTAAGTGATAAGCCAAAGCTTACTTGAAGTAGGCTGAAATATGGATCTTGACCCACTAATAAATTTTAAATTATTGAAATTATTTTAAGGGTTTTATTATTTATGAAAATTTAGTGGGAGTTTTCTTATGCCTCTTTCATAATAAAATTGAATGTACTCTATATATTTTTGTTATAGATAATGACATCAAACACTGCACCTACTATGTCACTGCGATTAATCCTTGAGAAGGATAAGCTAAACAGGACTAACTTTCTTGACTGGTACAGAAACCTAAGAATTGTTATTAGGCAAGAAAGAAAGGAATATATCCTTGATCAACCCATCCTAAAGGAACGAGCTGCTAATGCTCCTGGAACACAAAAGGATGCTTATAGTAAGCATCTCAATGATTTAGTTGATGTCACTTGTTTCATGCTTGGATGCATGGAGTCTGAGCTTCAAAAGCAACTGATGGAAATTGAGGTTTATACTATAATAGGCCATCTCAAGGAAATGTTCCAAGAGAAAGCTAGAATTGAAAGGTTCAATACCATTAGGGCATTGCTCTCCTACAAGTTGACTACTAGCGGCTCTGTCAGTCCTCATGTTCTTAAGATGAAAGGTCATCTTGAACACTTGGACAAGCTTGGTCTCAAGATTGAACAAGAATTGGTTGTTGATATCATTCTCCAATATTTGCTTGAAGCTTATGATGGTTTCATCATGAATTTCAATATGCATAGTATGGACAAAACTTTTTTAGAGTTGCATGGGATGCTTAAAACTGCTGAAAAGATTGAACAAGAATTGGTTGTTGATATCATTCTCCAATCTTTGCATGAAGCTTATGATGGTTTCATCATTAATTTCAATATGCATAGTATGGACAAAACTTTTTTAGAGTTGCATGGGATGCTTAAAACTGCTGAAAAGAACATCAAGAATTCCACCAAGGATGTTCTAATTGATAATAAAGGAAAGGGAATGAAAAAATTTACAATTGGAAAGGGCAAGGACAAGGCTCCCAAAGGCTTTTAGAAGCCAAAACCAAAACCCAAGCCCAAGTTCAAAGCTGAACCCCAAGCAAAGCCACCAAAGGAGGGAATATGCTTTTTCTGCAATGAACCAGGTCATTGGAAAAGATATTGCAAGCTATATTTGAATGATCTAAACAAGAATAATGGTAGTGTGACTACCTCTTCAGGTATTCATGTTATAGAAATTAATTTATCTACTTCTAATTCTTGGGTATTAGATACTGGATCAGGATCTCACATTTGTACTAATGTGTAAGGTCTAAAAGGGAGTAGATCATTGGCTAAAGGCGAAGTGGACTTGTGAGTTGGCAATTGAGCAAGAGTTGCTGCTTTAGCTATAGGGACTTATGAGTTAACTTTGTCTAGTGGACTTGTTTTAAATTTAGAAAATTGTTATTATATGCCTACTATATGTAGGAATATTATTTCTATTTTTTATTTAGACAAGAAAGGATTTGAATTTATTATTAAGAATAATAAATGCAATATTTATCATGATAACGTTTTCTATGGATTTGCTCCACGCACTAGTGGTCTTTATGTTCTAAATGTTGAAGACACTAATGAAAAGTCAATCTATAACATTGAACAAAGAAGTTTAAATCTAATGATTTAAACACCACCTATCTTTGGCATTGTCATTTAGGCCACATAAATGAGAAGCGCATTTCACAGCTTCACTAAAATGGGCTTTTGAATTTATTTAATTGTGAATCATTTGAAACATGTGAATCTTGTTTACTATGAAAAATGACTAAAAAACCTTTTATTGGAAAAGGTGAGAGAGTTAATGATTTATTGGGCCTTATACATTCAAATGTATATGGGCCATTAAACTTAACTGCTAGAGGAGGTTTCCAGTACTTCATCTCTTTCATAGATGATTTTAGTAGATATAGCTATGTCTATCTAATGAAACATAAATCTGAATCTTTTAAAAAGTTCAAAGTTTTCAAGAATGAAGTACAAAACCAACTTGGTAAAAGTATTTAAACACTAAGATCTGATCAAGGTGGTGAATATTTAAGCTAAGAATTTGTAGATCATCTGAGAGATTGTGGGATTATTTCATAACTGACTCCTCCATGTACACCACAATTAAATGGTGTGTCTGAACAGAGAAATTAGACTTTATTGGATATGGTTCGATCAATGATGAGTTAATCTAATCTTCCAATCTCTTTTTAAGGATATGCTTTAGAAACTGATGCATTCATTTTGAATAGAGTTCCAACAAAGGCAGTTGAAAAGACACCATTTTAGATGTGGACTGGAAAACCTCCCAGATTGTCTTTTCTCAAGGTTTGGGGATGTGATGCTTATGTGAAGCGTCAAATCTCAGATAAACTAGCACCCAAATCTAATAAATGCCTTTTATGGGATATCCTAAAGAAACTAAAGGATATTATTTTTACAATGCTTTTAAGAACAAAGTGTTTGTTGCTTAAAATGGTGTATTTTTGGAAAGATAGTTTATTTCCAAAGGATCTAGTGGGAGCACAGTCCAACTTGAAGAAATTCAAGACCTACAAAATAGATTTATACTAAGAATGGAACTACAGCTAGATCAACAAGTAACTATTGGACCTGCATAAGTACCAAAAGGCCTAAGGAGGTCTAGTAGGACACATTAAATCCTAATGAGATATGGATTTCTCATAACTAATGATAATGATGTGTTGATTGTGGATCAAAGTGAGCTCACATCCTATCAAGAAGCCATAAATAGTCCTGACTTTGAGAAATGGCTAAAAGCCATGAAATCAGAAATGCAATCCATCTATGATAATCAAGTTTGGACCTTGATTGACCCAACTAATGGCTTAAAAACTATTGGATGCAAATGGGTTTTCAAAAAGAAAATAGACATGGATGGTAATGTGCATACCTTTAAGGCAAGACTGGTTACAAAGGGTTTCAAACAAACACATGGTATAGACTATAATGAAACCTTTTCACCAATTGCTATACTAAAATCTATTCAAATTCTCCTTGCTATAGCTGCATACTATGATTATGAGATATGGCAAATGGATGTCAAAATAGTGTTTCTTAATGGAAACCTACTTGAGGATGTGTATATGACACAACTAGAGGGTTTTGTCAATCTTACAAATTCTAGAAAGGTATATAAGCTTCAAAAGTCCATTTATGGACTAAAGCAAGCATCTCAGAGTTGGAATCTTGATTTTGATGAAGCAATCAAAGAGTTTGGCTTCATTAAGAATGAAGATGAACCTTGTGTTTACAAGAAGGTTAATGGGAGAACAATTGTGTTTTTAGTGTTGTATGTTGATGACATACTACTCATTGGAAATGATATCCCTATTTTACAAAATGTTAAATCATGGCCAGGGAATTAATTTTCAATGAAAGACTTGGGTGAAGTTACTTATATATTAGGCATCAAGATCTATAGAGATAGATCTAAAAGGCTTATTAGCCTAAGTCATAGCACTTACATTGATAAGGTATTCAACAAGATTAGCATGCAAGACTCTAAGAGAGGATTCTTGCCAATGTCATATGGCATTAGTCTCAACAAGACTCAGTGTCTTATGACACAAGATGAGCGAGACCGCATGAGTAAGATTCCATATACTTCTGCTATTGGATCTATCAGGTATGCAATCTTGCGTACTCAACCTGATGTTTCATATGCCTTAAGCACAACGAGTAGATACCAGTCAGACCCAGGTGAAAGTCACTGGATATCAGTAAAAAATATCCTTAAGTACTTGAGAAGAACTAAGGATGCATTTTTACTGTTTGGTGGTAAGGAAGATGAGCTAGTTGTAAATGGTTACATGGATGCCAGCTTCCAAACTGACAAGGATGATTTTTAATCACAGTCAAGTTATGTGTTTTATTTGAATGGAGGTGTAGTGAGCTAGAGGAGTTCCAAGCAAGACACCATTGCTGATTCTACAATAGAAACTAAGTATATAGCTGCCTCAAAAGTAGCTAAGGAGGTTGTTTGGATTAAGAAGTTCATAACTGGACTAGGTGTTGTTCCTAGTATATCAGATCCAATGAACTTATATTGTGATAATAATGGAGCTATAGCTTATGCTAAGGAGCCTAGATCACATCAAAGATCCAAACACATACTCAGGCGTTATCATCTCATTCGAGAAATCATTGAGAGAGGAGACGTGAAGATTTACAGAGTACCCATAAATGATAATGTTGCTAATCCAATAACTAAATACAACCTAAGCATGAGAGTTATACTAGGTCCATGGGTATTAGTTTTAATATAGATTGGGCCTAGTGCAAGTGGGAGATTGTTAGTGATATGCACTAGGTCAATCATGTATGACCATGTTTTGCCTTTATCATTTTATTTAATAAAGAGGCATTTTTCATTATCATTTTATGTTATGACAATTACTTGAATAGTCAATTCTTACTAAGGTCATCAAGTATGTGACTTGATATTAAAACCCTTAGAGTAAATATGAGTTCTATTCAAATTATCCATAGTCATAACAATATGTTATGGCTAGTATGATGTTGATTGATGATTATGTTTTACTGATTAAGAATATGAGATATTAAGTCAACTCATAGGTACTTATTTGGGAAATAATGTACTGGATTGACCTATCATGAGAATACTATATAGATATTTATCATAAGTAATTCTCATAATAATAATATTGATTTAGTCCTTTGACCTTGAAATCATCATGGATTTCTACATAACTATTATATATTTTAACACAATCTAACATCGTCTTTAACAGGATGATTAAATAGATTGTTGTTGGATATGAAATGAGTTATATGAGGAATGTGAGTGATTGAGAAGGAATTTGTCCCTCATTTAATCTAAGTAAGATATCTATGGGCCCCTTGATAAGATAGACTAAGGGAAATGCATGGCCTTGCTAAAGTGAATTGATAAAGAGTTATCATTCTCAGTCTACTTAAAGTCAAGAAATAATATGATTGAATTATATAAGGATGATAGAAACTATGCCTTATATTCAATCAAGATACATGTCACAAAGGGATTACAATATTTATTATAAAGTAGGTTATGTCAGATTATTGATTTCACATGACTTGGGTAATCATAATGTCTTGCTAGAGGCCACTTATGACTTGTAGGCCTAAATAGAGATTTAAGGCTCACTGCCAATGTCATGTGAACCTATAGGGTCACACACTTAGAACAGGCTCAAAAATGGATATGGGTTTAAGAAGCCCAAAATTGCTCTGTAGAAATAAATAAATAGTTTATTTATTTAATTATTTAAGGTAAAGGTCATCTTAAATAAATAGAATATTATTTCTAATTTAATTTTAAATAAAATCAGAATAATAATAAGTGAGAAATTACCAAAAAGTTATTTTGGTAAGTGAAACCCTAATTAGAGGTCTATAAATATGTTATATTCTTTAGGATTTCACTAACTCAATCATTAGCCACCACTTGTAATTCTTTTTTCTCCTCTTAGAAAAATAAATACACATAGTGTTTTGTTCTTGATTTATGTGAAATCAAGAGAAGTGCTAGCACACTAAGTTTTTCATTTTAATCAAGGGTTGTTCATGTGAACGCTTGTGGAGACGGATTCTTTTGGAGAATTTGAACTACCAAAATGAAAAACTCAAAGTAAGGTGTCACCGGAATGAACCTCCTTTCTGCCTTCCAACAGTCTTGCCTCGTCTGTGTTTATGGTAAGATTTGAAAACCCTAGTTTTAAATCAGTTAATCGAATTACTTGGATCAGGGTCAGGGTTTGTGGTTAAAAGTTTTAATTTTTGTTGCGTTTTTTAATCACGAAACCCAACACCAACACACTCAAAAATCTATCTGAAGATGATGGAAACCCATTTCCACACACTTTTAGCTCTCCCACTATATTTTTCTTAGGTTATTAGATCTACTTTCCACTAAATCTAGCCTTATCTTTGTCAAAGCATGCTTTAAAGGTATACAAATTTGCATTATTCTACAAGTCATTTTGAACCTCTCGATGAGGAAAGTTTCATAATCCCTTGAAGCTAAAGCTTCAAAACTCACACAAGCTCAGTTGAATCTAAGGACCACACAATCATTTTAGCAAGTTTATTTTATCACACTGTATTTTATTTTATTGTCTCTGACATTTGTGAAATTTATTGTGCTTGTGTGATGAGACTAGAAATTTGCATACTATATGAATAATTTATGCTTTATTTTGCTCATTTCATATCATCATCATGCATCCTCTAGCTTTAAAATGTGAAATCACACCATACATATCAATAATGTGAAAAGTTCTTATTCCGGACTAAAGTCATCATGTTCTCGGTCCAATAATGTTATCATGCATCTTTATATCATAATTGTATATCATCATAGCATAATAATCACTGCAAAAATGCATAATTGTGTATAGTTTGCTTACTCTTTTAAGTTGTTGAGTGTCCATTGCTTATCATGTTATTCATGTGATCGAAAAGGCTCGTGTATGGTTATGTTAACCTTATAGGTTCATTACATCTAAGCTAGATTTACTTTTTTGCAATCCTTTTATTCCTTTTATGTGTATTTCATTAGGAAAGCAATGTAATAATGACATTTCAGCTTTATTATCTTCCATTATCTTATGTATTATATGAATGTCATATAAACTGTCATTACCAAAAACTAGGGTGTTGTGGTAGTTATACATTGAATATTGTATAATGAGAAATAGTCAAAAAGTAAATACGATCTCCCAAACTTGAAAATCTCTACTGGGGGCAATACTCGTTGAGTGACCCAATATTGCCCCTTTCTTTTCTCGATTTTCTAAAAATCAGGTGGTGACTCTACAAAAAGATCCTTATTCAGTAAAATTGGCCATGTCCCTCCTAAGACTAATCCCCTATCCGTATTCGGCAAAGTAGCCATGTCTCTCGGAAGTAAAACATAAAGATCCTCACAAAACTTTCCAGAAGGAAAAGTGCAATAACACAATAGGAAAAAAATCCTCCAAGTCACTCACAATATTTACCTCCACTCGGGACTTCTAAGTAAGAGAGATCAACTCAAAAATCACCTTCTCATTATGCAATACGCAATTGTATAGAGCCCCTCACCACTGCATTTGTACTACACATCACACGTGCATCACTGGTCCCTAATACCTTGATAATACTAAATGAAACTACCACTATGATTCTACTCGAGTCACAGGGTGACAAAGATAGGTATTATCACCTTTAGTCTTTACTCATGTATTCACTAAGCTCATCTAACTAGAGTTTATAACCCAAGTCCTAAAGGGGGGCAACTGAGTTATCAAAAGAATGCTAGACTCATTGATCAAAGTCCATAACCATAATTATATAGGGGCATTCTTGCTAAAGGAACCCTTAGCCTTTCACTTTGACTTAGCTCATGTTGATAAGTCAATAGTAACATCCACCAGGATTCCACCAATCTGTGCATCCTACTTCTGTCCTAACATTGTCCATCTAACCTAATATTCATAAATGACATGACTCCCCTAGTGTTTATCATCGAATGATGTCATAATGTCATTTTTCATAAAATATTTATACTCAGATCCACGTGTTTCTCATCTACTTCATACTAGCATGAAGCCACGAGGAATGATAAGAATCATGTGCCTTAACTTGAATAGTTTATACAAACTAACAAATAACGACATCCCTCAATGACGTAACCTATGAGACATCATCCATTTATTCTTATCATATCAAATGAACTAGTTAGAAATTCAACTAGATTATGGACCTTTATGTCGATAAAATCAAATTGTAAACTATCAAATGATACTTTCATGACTCTCGGTAAACATATCAAATATCGATATAGGGGCACAAACTTGGACTCCTTGTAATTGACCTTGGCTCTATGAATACAAGCACATATGGACTCTAGACATCATTTGAAGCCTGAAAATTGACCCCCATATTGACATCATATGATTACCTCAAGTACATTTTGGTATCATTCCTTAGCTTACCTTTTGGTTATGATCAACATAAATTGAAACAGACTAGTTCTGAGAGTGGAATCATAGTCCCCTGATGACTATAAGTTTAAAACCCACCTAGGAAAGAGACTGAATAACCTCATAGAGAAATAAGGTTGGAAGAGAGAGCTTGATTATGATTTTTTTATTCACTATGCAGGAAATACTAACCAATTTTTTAGATCAATCATGCATATATAAGATATATGTAGACAACACGAACTAACCATTATTCTCACAAGATTTTGCATTCACCCCATGCATACATGCTCACCCTTCGCTTTTGCAAGCACATACCATGCATCACTCATCATTTATTTATCTAAAATCAATAAATGTACAAACACTAACTAGTTTTCTTAAATTTCTTTTCATCACACTTACATAACATGCATATACTGACCATATTTTTTTTGTAGCCATCCTACATCTTTGCACGAACAGATCACAGATATATTCTAATCCTATTCCTTTTCACATTATGCACACATGATAAACACTTTTTCAACCTATAACATGACAAGCATTCATTATCATTTATTTTACCTTATCTTATTTTATTTACTAACCTTTTTCTCTTTTATAGTGTTTCCTTCTTGTGAACATAAAAGCATGTAAATCATATGCACCATATAAGCTCATATGCACTTCTAATAAGATTCCATATAGCACATAGCATAACATGCATCCATTACATCTTCATCCTTCACATTAATCTTGCATCCTTTTGCATAACATTACATACATGCATTTTATAACAATCATACCATAACATACATCTTATAACAATAGTAATTATGCAGACATGCATTTCATAATAATTTCCCTAATCTCATCATTTCTATAGCCTTGAAACCTCAAAAGCAACCCCAAATGGAGAGTCAGCAATGGTTAGAAATTCAAAATGGCTGAGAAACTGGGGGATCAAAGCCTTAATGACTAGCTCAAAGAGCATAAGAAGAAAATTGTATCTGATTGTGGCTTAACTGACATCCTTTAAGCTAAGATCGAGGCCATTCTTCAAGCTAAAATTAAGAACATCCTCAATCAACTCTCATACTTCGAGGAAGAGATAATCCTCTTAAATGGTGCTCTTAATGATAAGGGGGCACTTGGCACTCCTAATTCTAAGCTAAATAAAGGAAAAGAAGGTCTTGAGTATACATGAAGATATTGAAGATGATTAAAATTTTTACCAGAAAGAATCCACATTTAGGATGGAAGCATCAACGAGTCTTAATTGATAATGAAGATCCAAGAACTAGCCTATAGGATCACTCAGTTTGAGATTCTAGTGAAGGAAAACACTGAAGATACCATGACCAGAGGCTTCGACCAACTTTTCATGCTCATGAATGAGCTCTTACGAGATCACTCCAAGCCACCCTTTGGTTCTTAACCAGATGAAAACAAAATTCCAAAAATGGGATATGATCCATTACATCCATAATTCCTCGAATCGCCTATAATTACCTCCATTCAACCCATAGAAAATATACACAGTTTAACCAACCTCTCTCTAAGATATTCCAAAAGCTCTAACAAAAGGACCTCTTACAGCCTTGAGAACTAAAACTGCTACCCCCTCAAATCGACCTAAACCTTTGCTATCACTTCCATCAATTGCTTAGCCACACCACTGACACCTATAAAACTCTTAAAAATACAATCCAAGACCTCATTTACTCTAAAAAATTAAAGATCCTCAAAAAATACTTAATGTCAAAACCAACCCTTCACCCAAATACCAAGACACACCCTATACTAAAAAAAAATCACTGCCCAATTATTCAACTGCACTGCAACCATTCTTAAAGCCAAACATTGTCTTTTTTAGTTCACATGAATTCCAAGGAAATGATAAGGCACTTACCTCAAAAATCCTACCTACCTTCTGGAACCCTACATCTGATTATCAAGAAAGGGGAGAGTGAAAAGGAACCATGGAAGCCAATCCTCTCTTAATAACATGAGCAACCTGGATTAAAGCAACTATAATGAAGAAGACTAATAAACTCACTTTTTTGGATATAATAACTAGATTAGAACAATGACCTATTGCTTTTGTTGTTTTGTTAATGCTAAATTTCTATATGGTTTATCAAACATCTTAATGGAATGCTAAGTTCTTTATTTATCATCATCCTATAATTTATTGATTGTCTTCATTAAAATTACAAGTGTTCAATTCTCATTATAGCCTTATTAAAAAAACATATGTTTGAATGAATACTTGCTATAACCCACTTATCACTAGATTATAAATAGACAAGCAACCAAACTTACATCCTGTCTAGCATGCTTTTAGTACAAGTCAATTCTTATAAAAAGGCAACAATCCAATATTGATGGTCATTTAAAAATCCCAAAAGACTCATTTTTCCTATTAAGAGACAAGCCTACATAAAGCCATCCAAAACCAAAGCCTACAAGTCAACCTTCTTTTCAAATAAACCCTAAACTGATTATCAACCTAATCTCATCCAATGCAATCTACCTTTCAAAACCATAAAATACCACACTCTCATCCAAAAAAAATTCCAAACCTCTTAAGTGGCCATTAGCTTAGTGCACCATCGTCAATATCTTTGGTTTTTCTTTTAAATATATAGATCCCCTCGCTATTGATACCATCTACTCTGGTTGAGAACTACTAATCATCTGACTCTCCCCATAGGGCCTTAACCTAACCTTTCAAAAAATGCGTCTTGCCTTATCTCCAGAAGCCATTTAGAGACAAACTCTCATCTTCATTGTATAACATACTCATTTGCATGTAAACATGCATCTCATATTCATACATTAGAAATGCAAGTAAATTTTTGCATGATAATCCCACTAGTACATCAGTGAGATCTCACCATCATCATGCATCATGAACATAAAATGCACTCATGCATACATTCACATAGCATGTTCATGCATACATTCATATAGCCTACTTATATTTCACAAACAGGCACAAATCCAACTGTCAAGGATACAATAGGTCATATGACACATACAAGTGCTACAAAGTATAACACATATAGGACAGATTCCCAAATACAACACCCATAGTCCATAATGTTAGGAAAATAGTACAACAAAGCAACCATAAGCCAAAAGCCCTACCCCTAGCTCTTAAAACAACTGCATCATCTGTGGTCATCATCAGCAGTAAATGTCGATCCTGCTCGAGCATCCCCATCATCCAATCCAGGCTCCTCATCATTCATGATGAAGGATGATAGTTGTGACTCCAGCTTACCAATACGATCATGAGAAGTTGTACAATACATAAAGCATACCCATTGATTACTTGTAAACTCTAAAAAGTGTTGCTCTGCACTCCCTGTGATAGTCTACCAGCATTGACTAGAAGATATGGGGATCTATAAAGAACAACAAATAATTCAAGCACCAATCATCAAATAAATGAAATAAAGACAAAACAAGTAATATAAAGTATGAACATGGGAAGCAACAGGAGGGATAGTATTTGACTAAGGATAGCTGGGACAAGGCAAATCAAAATACACTCCTCCACCAAAGATGTCCATCCTAGATAAAATCTAGGATGACCTAACCACAAGACCCTAAGAATGGTACCGCTAGAAGCTACACCACTATTATAAGCAGTCACCTTAGTATGGAACGTACCCTCATCCTCCTCAAAGCGGGATCCTGATCTCTTATGGCAAGATCCCCATCGCTATATAAAAGTCCCTATAACCATATTAATTATAGCTTATTACTAATAAAATTTGTTATACACTTGTATAAAATAGGAATAGGAGCCTACTGGATCTGAAGAAGCAACTCTCGATGATCCGCGTGATGCCCCAGTCCTTGAATCCGAAGGACGAGCCTCATATGCCTGAGGATGTGGAGGTGGAGGAACAAAGCCACTAGCCACAGCATCAATCAACTATGGAATCAACATATCAACATAAAGAGAGCCTGAACCCTTTAGGAGACTCTCAAAGGGATATCCTGTTATGGCAATAGCAAGCTCATTCGCACTAAGCTCATGACTCCATAACATATCACCAGAATGAGGAATAGGGACTCTCCTTATAAAGAGACTATCCCATAAATGTTGGACTCACTCACCAAAATACCACACCTTGCCAATAAGGACAGGGAGTAACACTGGCCTCTCTATCAATTGCCACACTGTCACCATTTTTGTCAACCAATATGACTCACTGCCCACCAATAAAGGAGGATCTGCTTAAAAAGCAAAAATGAACAAAGAATCTCTAGAAAAAGAAAAAAAAAAACACAGCAATAATCAAGTAAACCTGTCTAAGGGACAATTTTCCCACGTAGTCCTAACCCCTATACAATCCTCGATCAAATCGGTGGTCTTCTTAATCCAATAGGGATAATAAGGAAAACCATCCTCTAAAAAATGCTTGACAGTCAGACAAGGAAGAACCCTAAACTCATAAGCCTAGATCTATCAAAATTAAAACTCAGGAAGTCAAAAAAAATAAGTAAAAGATAAAGAGTAAAAGGAAAGATACAAGAAATCTTACTCACATCCAACATAAATAAGCATTCATAAATCCTCAAGCTATTTTGGCATGTTACATCTAAACTAGAGTACATGTAAGCAAAAGTAGCAATACCTTAGCAATATCTCGATAAGTTGTCCAGGTTCCTCACAATAGGAAATAATCACATACTACTCGTACTTAAAGAATTCAAGAAGATGACAACACTAATAAGTAGAATAAGAAGTTACAAGACAACTACTCTGCCAAAACAAGATCAACATCATACATCATTTGCATGGTAGGGATAAACTCAGTATAATAAGTGAGGTACAGAAAACCAAACTTCATAGGGGCAATCTCTCTAAGCAACTCTGTGGTAAGGCACCTCCTTGCCACCACAAAAGAACACTCTTCCTTGCAAAAGCACACTCCTCCTCCTTGCCTCCTAAAAAAGCTCAAGCCTATGATAATGGTAAGTCTAAAGGAGTGATGGTCATCTCTGTAATGAGTAAGTGAAAAGTATATGCCATGTCCATACATCACTCAATCAATGCATACATAGCGATCTGACTCGATGCATACAAGTCATAAGACAGCATGGCAATAATCCCATTAAAGCCCTTCCCGGTAACTACTTACTTCACACATAGCGAAAGACCCTAATAGTACATGCTGACCTTGTTAAAACTACCAAGCAACATAGTAACAGACCTACAAGGCTACAAATAACAGGTACACTATCAAGTATTTTCACAACTACTAAATATTAACACATCTTTCTCTCTATCATTTAACAAGATCAAAATAATAACAAAAGTTGAAAGAACATTACGGCAAGCACAAACAGACAATCACAATAAGAACCATAGATAAAGTTTCATACCTCAAATTTGATTGTCCTCAAAAAGGTCTAATAATGAAATGAATCTTTGAGATGACTAGAGTTTGGTCATTCGTAACACATCTGAAGTGTGCAACTTCAAACCCTAACCGATCCCACCAATGTGCAAAATCAATCATTGAGCCATTAAGTTGTTCTCTGACCTTACAAATTATGAATTATCATAATAATAAGAGGCTTATTTCGAGAAATCTTCTCTCATAAAACTCACCATATAGGGTCGGTGTTCATTTCCTTATACAGATACCTAATTTTGTGAAAAAATGGAAATCAATTTTAATAAAATGGACTTCAAAAACACATCCAGAAGGCTCCAAAACCTCTAAAAGTGGTCCCAAATTGGTCTAAAACAACCTAAGGCTTAGCACGTGTCGCTTAGAAGTGCACATAAAGCCAGGTGTCATGCATTAAAATTAAGGCTGAATTAGACAAAATAGACTATGGAAACACTTCCAAAGCCCAAAAACCCTAAAACCCAACCTTGGAAAAGCCTACATAAACCCTGAATTATATACACAATGCATGAAAGAGTGCATGCCAACTCACATGCACGCGCAACCATGCGTCGAGGGCATGACCATAAGCACTTCGTGTGACCATGTGCTCTATCCTAGGGACATGCGAGTGACCATGTCTACACCTCCCCCCCCTCCTTCCTTGAATTTTTCACTATAAATAGGTGCCTTTACACCCTATTTTGAGGAAACACACACTCAAAAATTTATTCACTTGAAGATGTTGGAAACCCATTTCCAAATATTTTTAGCTCTCCCACTGCCTTTCTCTTAGGTTATTAGATCTTTTTTTGTCAAAACCAAGGCTCATCTTTGTCAAAGCATGCTTTAAAGGAATAAAACTAGCATAATTCTATTTGTCATTTTAAACCTCTAGACGAGGAAAGCTTGATAATCCCTCAAAGCTAAAGCTTCAAAACTCACTCAAGCTCAATCAAATATGAAGGCCACAGAATTATTTTAGCATGCTTATTTTATTTGCATTGCATTTTACTTTATTGCCACCAGCATTTGTGAAAATTATTGTGCTTGCATGATGAGACTGGCAATTTTGCATGCTATATGAATAATTTTTGCTTTACTCTACTCATTTCATATCAGCATCTTGCATCCTATAGTTTTGAAACATCAAATCACACTATAAATATCAATAAAATGAAAGTTCATATTCCGAACTAGAGTCATCATATTCTCGATCCAATGATGACATCATGCATCCACTATATCATCATCATATCGTAAATAATCACTACAAACATGCATGATTATATACATTTGGCTTACTCTTTCAAGTGATCGAGTGTCCATTACTTATCCCATTATTCATGTGATTGAGCAAGCTACGTTTGTAGTAATGTTAATCTTGTAGGTTCATTACACCTAAGCTATATTTACTTTTCTGTAATCTTTTTTTCCTTTTATATGTATTTTACTGGTGGAGCGATGTAATAATTATTTTTCAACTTTATTATTTTCCACTATCTGATGAATTATGTGAATGCTATACAATCTATCATTATCGAAACTAGGGTGTTACAGTAGTTATACATTAAATCTCTACTGAACCCAGAAAAAGTATATATGATCCCCTGAGCCCGAAAATCTCTATTAGGGGCAATACTAGTTGAGTGACCTGATGTTGTCCCTTTCTTTTCCCTATTTTCTAAAAATCGGGTGGTAACTCCACAAAATCAAAAAGTGTCTCATTCTTCCCGAGACCAATCATTAATCCCTATTTGGTAAACTTGCCATGTCCCTTGGAAATAAAATGCAAAGATCCACATAGAAACACCCCTCTTAAAATCAGAACAATAGGTCTCTCACAGTGGAAACTCTAATAGGGACTTCTTAGTAAGAGAGATCAACTCAAAAATAACTATTTCTCATTATGCAATACTCAATCGTATAGAGCCCCTTATCACTACATTTGCATTACACATCATACATGTACCACTAGTCCCTAAAACCTTGATAATACTTAATGACATTACCACCATGATTCCACTCAAGTTACGAGCAACGAAGATAGGTATTATCACCTTTAGTCTTACTCATGCATTCATCAGGCTCATCTGACTAGAGCCTATAACCTAAGTCATAAAAAGGCGACTGAGTTATCAAAAGAATGCTAGACTCACTGACCAGAGTCCATAACTCTAGTCATGTAGGGGCATTCTTGCTAAAGGAACCCTTAGCCTTTCACATTGACTTAGCTCATGTAAATAAGCTAGTAGTAGCATCCACTGGGATTCCACTAAGCTGTGTATGCTATCCTTGTCCTAATGCTTTCTATTTGACCTGATATTCATAAATGAGATGACTATTCTAGTATCTATCACCAAATAATGTCATAATGTCAATTTTTATAGAGTGTTTATGCTCGGGTCCACATGATTCTCATCTACTTCATGCGCGCCTGAAGCATGGGGAATTATAAGAATTATGTACTTCAGCTTGAATAGTCTATACAAACTAACAAATAATGACATCCCATGATGATGAAACCTATGGGATGTCATCCATTTATTCTTATTAGATCAAATGAAGGGGTTAGGAATCCAACTAGATTGTGGAACTTTATATAGACAAAATCAAACTATAACTTGAATGATACTTTTATGACTCTCAGTAAACATATCAAATATCAATATGGGGGTAAGAACTCAGACTCCTTTTTATTGACCTTGGCTCTATGCATGCGGGCACATACGGGCTCTGGACATCATCCAAAACTCAATAATTGACCCCACATTGACATCATATAGTTAGCTCAAGTATATTTTGGTATTGTTCCTCAGTTTACCCTTTGGTTCTGACCAATATAAGTCAAAACAACCTAGTTTCGAGAGTAGAACCATAGTCCACCGATGACTATAGGTTCAAAACATACCTAGGAAAGAGACTGAATGACCTTATGGAGAAATAAGGTTGGAAGTGAGAGCTTGCTTGTGATTTTTTTGTTCATTATATAAGAAAAACTAACCAACTTTAATGATGCATACATAATATACATATAGATAGCACTACTAACCACTGTTTCTTACAAGAATACTCATCTTTCATCATAGGATTTTTCATTGACTCTATGCATACATGCTGACCCTTTTCTTTTACAGGCACACATCATGCATCATTCATCTAGCTACCCTTAATAAAATTTATAGGAATCCTATATCCAACATGAGTTATCACGAAGCTGAATCTTCTTGATGAAGAAATGGAAAACTAAAAGTGAGGATCCAAGACCTGCTTAAGCATGGCATCATGGTTGAAAACCCCCAAGACTCAACTAGTATCACTGGAAATTTCCACCATAATCTTGATAAGGCTGACTGAAAAAGCCTACAACCATACGGAATGTTATGCATTAAGATAATCCAGCATGTGCACCTCAACCATGAACTCTTGAATGCTACTATTTCATTCCGTCAAGAGCATGTGTTCCGATTCAACACCATATAACTATGCCCAATGTGTGAGGAATTAAGTGCCATAGTAGGATGAATCCTTACCAAGACTGAAGAAGCAGTCTTCACTAACCAAGATGTCAAATACCCAAGACTTGGGGTCACTTTTCTCGATTTAAGCTCATAACAGCTTGATGAATTAACCACCAAATGCAAACAATAGATTCCTATACAACTCTTAGCTGCTTGCACTACTAAGAAGACCAATACCTTAATTTAGGCACACCTCCTTGCATGTTAACTCTTTATAAAATACTTCATAGTCTTAAGTGATGGGCTAGGAGATTATAGGAAATCAAAGGAATAGAATGCAAAATGACTCATTTCCTATTAATTCTAGCATAAACCATTCAAGGTTTGGATGACCTCAGAAATGGGAAAAGTCCAAACTTCAATAGGACCCCTCTATTAGTTCAAATATGGCTACAAGAAAAGTTGAGTCTATTCAACAAACCTGCAGGAAACTGGATGAGGTACCAACCCAAGAATCATCTAGAAAGACACGTCAAGAATGTTCACCGCCACTCAGCCTACATTACAGCCTAGTAGTATATCAAATGCATGAAGGATATGCCAGAATACCAAGTGAGATGGATATGTCCATGGTGGAAGCTAGTACATAAGACCCTCTACACATATGTCAACTGTGTGCCAATCTCAAGATTCAGGACATGCACCCACTCCTATCTGGCACTAGTAAGGAGGTAATTCAATGAGAAATAACACATACCTTCTGAACTTGCAGATTTCTTTAGCGGTAGGATACAACAAAGGTTTGTGCATCACTTCATAACAATATGGAGGAAGAGAATCATCCACCAATTTATTGCTAGTAATTGAGATAGTGTTACTGATGAAGCATACAAGCAGTGGATGATCTAAAGACAGAAATGCCTATCAAACAATTGATTCAGAGAAAGTTCATTTCTTTAATTTCTGTGCTTTTTCTTTGTTTGAAACTGATAATGTGATGAATTCTAAAGTTAATACAATGAAATTAGATTATGTTTACTTGTTTGATGCCTTTCTTGATGGTAGTGTGCATTGCATTGATCAAAACATTAGTATATTTGACACCCATTCCATATGCATTGAATATTTAACATTAGCATGAAATTTGAACCAAGCAATCTGTATATTTCAAAAGATGTTACCCTTGAAGAGAGGAGAGAAATTGAAAAAATATTAATAAAACATTCAAAAGTATTTGCCTGGACATACGATGATATACCTAGTATTGATAGAGACATTGCTCAACACTTCATTCCTACTAAAGAGGGGTGCAAATCGATAAAGCAGAAACTAAGAAGACTCATACCAGAATAGGCCAAACTAGTGAAAGAGGACATCGAGTAGCAGATCAAGGAAAAATTCCTAGAGGTAGTAAAATATCTGAAATGGTTAGCAAATGCAGTTCCAGTATCGAAGAAAGATGGAAGGGTTAGAATCTGTGTCGACTATAGACATTTGAACAAGGTTTGCCTGAAAGATGATTTTCTACTGCCTCACATAAATATACTGGTTGATAATGCTACCACATGTGTAATGTACTCCTTTATGGATGGATTCTCTAAGTACAATCAGATCCTAATGGCCATCATCGACAAAGCAAAGATAGCTTTCATAACAGAATGAGGCACTTATTATTATAGAGTAATGCCCTTCTATTTAAAGAATGCAAGAGCAACTTACCAGAGAATGGCAACTGCAATATCCCATGACATGATACATAAAGAAGTGGAGGTGTACATTGATGACTTGATGGTCAAGTCAAAAATCAAGGAAGGACACCCATCCAATCTTGAAAATTTCCTCAAAAGAGTTAAAAAGTACAATCTCACGCTTAATCCGAAGAAATGCATACTTAAGGTCACTTCATGAAAGATGTTAGGGTATATTATTAGTCAGAATGGGATTGAAATGGATCCAGACAAAGTAAATGTAGTTAAAGAGATGCAGTGCCAAGAATAGAAAAAGAAATCATAGGGTTTTTAGGGAAACTACAATTCATCAGTAGATTCATCACTAAGTTGACAGCAGTATTAGAACCAATCTTCAAGCTACTCAAAAAAGATTAGCCAGTTGAATGGAACAAGTAGTGTCAGTTAGCATTCAACAAGATCAAAAACTACCTACCTAACCCATCAGTTCTAAAACCACCTAAACTAGGGATACCTTTAACCTTGTATCTGGCCATCAAAGGAAATGCAATCAATACAATGTTAGCCCAAGAGGAAGAATCTAAAGTAGAGCACGTAATCTACTACTTAAGCAAGAAAATGTTATCGTATGAGGAAAAGTACAGCCAAGTCGAGTAGATATGTCTGGCAATGGTATAGTTAATTAAGAAACTCAAACTTTACTTTCAATCCTATAAAATTCAAGCTATATCTAAAATTGATCTAATGAAGTACCTCTACGAAGCTCCCTCTCCAGTGGGAAAACTTGCCAAGTGGCTTGTGCTACTAATAGAATTCAATGTAAAGTTTCTAACTAAAAAGGCAGTAAAAGGAAGAGCAATGAATAAAATTCTAGCTCTCAACCCCATGCTAGATTCAGAAGAAATCCAACTAAACTTCCCAGATGACCTCAGTTCAACCATTGAGATCCAAGGATGGCACATGTATTTTGACAAAGCAGTTAATCAGTTCAGCATAGGATTCAATGTCATACTATAATCTCCAGAAGGTAAAGTGGTACCAATTGCCAAAAAGCTTAAGTTTAGAGTCACAAATAATGAAGCAGAATATGAGGCATGCTCACTCAGAATAGAAGTACTGATAACTCTTGATGTTATAAAAGTCAAAATCTTTAGAGATTCCATGCTAGTAATCAATCGTGCATAGAAGATTGGGAATTGAAAGAGCAGCACTTAAAGCCTTACTTGGATCACTTGAAGTTGCTTTCCATGTCCTTTCAAAATTGTAGATTCATTCATCTCCCCAAGAATCATAATCAAGTGGCAGATGCACTTGCGTCTTTAGTATTAGTATGGGAAGGACCATCCAAAATGCCCATGAAGCCTTTAATCCTACTTAGATCAGGATAACCTTATCATAAGAACTGCAAAATAGCAAAGACATAAATAATTAAAAAAAACCCTAGTTCTATAACATCCAAAGATATTTGAAGGAATGAGTCTAGGTAGATCAGGCAGACAAAAGAGATAAAGTAGTCATTCGATGATTAGCATCAAAATTCATATTGCACCAGGGTGTGTTATACAGGAGAACATCATATGGGTTACAACTCTAATGTCTAGATGAAACTGAGGCTGCAAGAGTAATAGAAGAAGTGCACAAGGTTATTTATGGTCCACTTATGAATAGAGCGATCCTAACTAAGAAACTATTCAAATAAAGGTTCTTCTGGATGACAATGATGGAAGATTGTATCAAATTTGTAAGGGAATGCCATGAGTGTCAAATCTACAAGAATGTCAGCCACCTTCCCCCAATAAAACTACACTACATCTCCTCTCTATGGCCCCTCTCAGTATAGGGACTAGACATAATTAGGGAAATCCACCCAACAGCCTCAAATGAACATAGGTTCATCTTAGTGGTAATGGATTAATTCATAAAGTGGGTCAAAGCAGAATCATTCACAAGGATATAAGCTAAGAAAAAAGCTAAATTCATCAAAAGAAATTTGTTCTATCGATATGGGATCCCCTATCACATCATCTTTGACAATAGTGTTCAATTCTAAAGGGAAGTTAGAGAACATCACAAATCTTCTCCTTATCAACCATAATTAAATGGGGCCATCAAAGTCATAAATAAGGACATCAAGAAGATTTTATTAAAGATGACTCAGACTTACCGAGACTAGGTAAATAGATTGCCATATGCCTTATAGAGGTACCGAACAACAGTTAGAACTTCAACCAGAGTAACTCCTTTTCACTAATATATATATCAAAAGCAGTACTTCTAATTGAAATAAAAATCAAGTCCGTTCAAGTATTAATTGAATATAAACTACCAGAAGTACAATGGGCTCAATAGAGGCACAACAATCTCACTCTCTTCGACAAACAAAGGCTTAGGGCTCTATACCACACACAGTTGCATCATGCTTGGCTAGCCAAAATCTTCAAAAGAAAGGTGAAACATGAATGTGTAAAAGTAGGAGACTGGGTGTTAAAGCAAGCAAGACAGAACGTTCCAAAACCTAAAGGGAAATTCAGACCAAATTGGGAAGGCCCATACTTAGTTAAACATATCTTATCAAAAGGAGCAGTCAAGCTTATGGATTCTAAAGATAATGAATTCTCTGGACCTATCAATGTAGATCGCTTAAAGAAGTCCTACATCTAGGGCATATAAAAAAAATCCCACTGAGTTAAAAACTTAAAAGGAAGCTCAGGAAAAAGTTAGGGACTTCCCGCTAGGTTAAAAACCCTGCATGGGCAACCTAGGCAAAAATTAGGGAAAAAGAGAAAATACTTAACTAAGAAACCTGAGAAGGCTAATTAAGGACAAGGATAACCTCAAATTTAAAATTTGTATGAATGCACTTGTGTTTTTCTTAAATGATTGTAGTAAAATGAGAATGATTGCTGATTTATGGAAAATGTCTTTGAAAAGTGCAACACATTTTATCATTAAGAATTGAATCAATTATGCTTTGCATTTTCTTTCATTACATGACCACAGTTCTTACCATCTTCCTTAAACTCTCTGATTGAGATCAGCCATTATTATTGAAGCCTAAAAAAATCTCGCTAAGTTAAAAACCTAAAAGCGATAACTCAAGTAAAGTTAGGAACTTCCTGCTAGGTTGAAAACCCTACATAGGCAGCCTAGGCAAAAATTAGGGAAAGAAAGAAAATACTTAACTGGAAAACCTAAGAAGGCTAACTAACGATAGGGGTAACCTCAAATTCAAAATTTGTATAAATGCACCTATGCTTTTCATAAATGATTTCAATGAAATGAGAATGATTGTCAATTTATGCAAAATGTCTTTGAAAAGTGCAACACATTTTTATCATCATGAATTGCATCAAGCATACTTTGCATTTTCTTTCATTACATGACCATGATTCTTACCATCTTCCTTGAACTCTCTCCTCAAGATCAGCCACTATTGTTGAAGCCTAAAAAAAACTTTGCTGAGTTGAAAACCTAAAAATAATAACTCAGGTAAAAAGTTAAGGACTTCCCGCTAGGTTAAAAACCCTGCATAGGCAGCCTAGGCAAAATTTAGGGAAAGAGAGAAAATACTTAACTAGAAAATCTAAGAAGGCTAGTTAAGGACAAGGGTAACCTCAAATTTAAAATTTGTATGAATGCACCTATACTTTTCTTAAATGATTTCAATGAAATGAGAATGATTGCCAATTTATACAAAATGTCTTTGAAAAGTGCAACACATTTTATCATCATGAATTGCATCAAGCATGCTTTGCATTTTTTTTCATTACATGACCACAGTTTTTACCATCTTCCTTGAACTCTCTCCTCAAGATCAGCCACTATCATCAAAGCCTCAAAAAAATCCCAGCCACCCTAGGGAAAATAAGGAAGAGAAAAAAAAAAAAAAGAAAACCTAGCTAAGTGCAAAAAGCTCTAAAAGGAGATGCCTTATGCAAAAGAGGGAAAAGTAAAAGAGGCACATAATAGTAATGGAAAACATTACCAAATATAGCAAAGGCATATAGCAAGAAGCATATACACTACAATCATCATCATACATGTATCATACAACACATGCGAGATGAATGCCCAGATAGAACACTCAAAGTCCATGGCCTCGAGAAAATGATACAACAAAGCAACCATAGGACAAAAAGCCCTACACCTAGTGACTAAAACAACTACATTGGCCGTGGTTACGAAGCAAGTATCAATCCTGCTCAGACATCCCCTGTTAGCATAAGTGGTATGCCCGAGAGGCCAATCACATATTTAACACTATAAATTTTCCCAAATGGCAATAAAATAGTATTCTATTATTTAAAGTATTTATTTAATTGAATATGTATCCATTAGAAATTTATTATCAAGAGTTGATAATATGAACTACAAATTTATTTAGTACATATACTATAAAATTGTTCGTAGTTGATTAATTAATATATGGGTAATATAAATTAAACTATCACCTTTGTCTATTTTCCTTGATTAGTATGTGATAGTAAAAGTGGCAGGTAGTGCGTCTCATACTACTTAATATGAGATATCAAAATAGACATGTGGATACTCATATGATGGGTAGATCGAACATGACATTAGATTTGTGATTGCATGGATATTCACTTAAAATCAACAATCACAATCTACAACATAATGGTGCATATAGTCCTTTGACCTGAGGTAACATGGTCATTCACATTAAAGTGGTTAGGTTTATTACCGCTTATATACTTGTGTTAATCATAAATGAGTATATAGTGTGTGGTGGCTTTAGTCACTTAAGTGTAAGGATGATTGTTCAGCTAAGATAGGATTCATTGCCTGGAGTGAACTGAGATAAGATCCTATACTATCTAAGTTCTTTTTTCATCAATGAGTTCCTAGCTAGGAAAAATATGACATGAACTAAAAGAGTTTCAATACTGGTTATTATCAAGAATAGAACTTGAGATGAGATCATATGATATAACTATTCGAGTTTGACTAAACCATGACTCTAGGCTATATCAGGATCTTCTAATGAAAGGATTTTAGAGCATGATAATTATGACTAAAGGGTTTATGTGAATCAATAAATGCATTCATTTCTAATTGGGTGGTTGTGATATCGATGCTAGGGGTCACTCGCAACTTATAAGAACTACATGTGCATAATTAGGATTTTCATATTTAGACTTGAAAAGAGTTTCAAATAATGTCAAGTGTTGATATTATCTTCTCATTACCAATTAGACATAAACCTAGTAAGTCACACTTAAGAGAGTTTCACCAAATCATTATCAATATTAATCTAATTATTGATTAAAGTGTTTAATCAAATAATTAAGATTAATGGAATTGGATTAATACTTTAAGTAATGATTCTAGCATATCATGAAATCCAATTCAAGTAAAGGGTTTAATTATTAATTTATATTTAATTAATATTAGTTATTAATTAAAGTATTAAATTAATAATATATATGTTATTTTTATTTAGGCTTGGATTAATGGCCTAAGAGTTTGGGCTTAGGCACAAAGAGTTTTGGCCTGAAGATTAATCCAAAATAATGAGAAAGCTCATAAACCTAATCTTGGCCCAATTACCAAACCTAAGCCATATAAAATGATATAGCCAAAATTGGCATATTAGGCACATTATCTTTAATATTTAAAATTTTGACTTTGGCAAAAGAAGATGTTAGGTTAAATGTGAGAGGATGAATGTAGACATTATGCATAAGATGTATTTTGTACATTCTTCTTTGTACACTAGAGAGTTACTTATACAAATTGTATACTTACTATGTCAAGTTGCATGTTTGTGATGTCATTGATGATGTCAAGAGGTGTGCCTATGATGTCATGGATGATGTCAAGATGTGTGGCTATGATGTCATGGATGATGTCAAGATGTGTGCTTATGATGTCATGGATAATGTCAAGAGGTGTACTTATAATGTCATAGATGATGTCAAGAGTGCTTATGATGCCACAAATGATGTCAAGAGGTGCTTGTGATGTCATGGATGATGTCACAAGGTGGTTGCTTTTTTTTATATATATAGCCTATGAAATTTACAAAGAATGCAGAGAGACACAAAAAATAGAAACAACATTTGGTAAACATAAACCCTAGTGTTCTTGCAAGGAGATTAAATTAGTGCAAGATTTGTGAGGGTCATTTAAGAGGGCATTACTACTAACCAAATCAAGGCAAGAAAGTGATTAGTGAGGCTTTAGTGTTTCAAGTTAGAGGCCTAACATTTGGGATGCCAAGCATTTGATTCAAGAGTTGAACCAAAGAATCCAAAGCTTATAGAATACTTACGGCCTACCTCAAACTTAAAAGATTATAAGTATTCTTAAACTTAAACTTCCTAGGTTGTTGTTTTACATATTGATTTGTAGTTTAGCTATATGTAAAATAGATATATAGGAATGGAAATCTTCATGTGATGAAGGGTTTTGCAAGTGAAATTTTTGAAATTTTACCATATATAAAGCATGTGCTCACCACACTAAATCATTGCATAACCATTTCCTTTTAGTGGTATCAGAGCAACTTTTTGCACTTTACACATGCTAAAATTTAATAATAATTACAGGTGTTATGAGTATGATTATAGTTAGTTACAAGTGTTGTGGATAAACATGTAAAAAAAAGGTGGTTGAAATTAATCCTGACATGCAATAGTTGTATCCTACTTGTTTTGTGCTTGACATATATACATGGAATGATCATGGACTTAGATTACATCCTTGTTTTTTTAATAATAATTAATTTTTATTATTTAGTATGTTATTAAATGTTAATTACATAGAATTAGGATGCAGTATTCACCTTGGTATGCTAAGGATTAAATGTAAACATAAGAATTGTGTTTGGAACTTGAAGTGTTCAAGATTAGAGATCCATGGAGATGTTGGAACCATTTTTTAACTTATTTTTAAGACTTAAAATAGGTTTAGGAAAGTCCCATGGTCACTCCTTATTTGTGCATCCATTTTGCATATTCTATGTATATATGTGTTGTAACATGCTACCTGCATATGTGATGTATGTATATAAGTGGATGTTATGCCATATATATATGTGATATATATAATTGGCTAATGTGAAAAGTGAGAACTTAATTAAAGACCCAAAAAATTTAAAAAATTAAAATTAGGTCTTGGCTCTCTTTTGAAGTAATGACATGTAAAGTTTTATATGAATATACTTTGGCTATAGATATATAGGGGTGTATATTTGTGCTAAGAGATCTTTGTAGTGTTCATTATAATGCATGAGATGTTTTGAATCTATAGACATACTACACGCTAAGAATGGCAAATAGGAGTACCTAAGGTGTGCAATGTTTAAGTCTATATATTACATTGATTCAATGGTGTGGACCTAACTAATGTAAAGAGACTAAGAATGGTAATTATGTGTACCTGAGGTTTTTAAGCATTAGGAGCCAAGTTAATGGAACCTCACATGAGATATGATGGATAAGAGTTATCCACTTAATGATAACTAATATTCTAAGAATGGCAAAGTGTACCTAAGGAATATTAGTAACTCATTAAGAACTCCCGCACCCACTAAAAATCCATCCAATAAAGTATTTTCATTTCTTATTTTGGAAGTGTAGGATTCACCAAATTAGTGGGAGGCCGTTATGATTAAAGACCAAAATCTAATAGAAGAAACAAACAATGTCATTATAGTTAATAATCTTATTATTTTTGGTAGCAATTTGATGATATGAGGTCATCGAACCCACTAAGCATCATTCTCAAAAACCATAGACTCACCGAACCTAATTTTATTGATTTGATACGAAATCTAAAAGTTTTTTAGCCTTTGAATGTATTTTATATATTTTGAAACAAAATCCTCCCAAACCCCTTCCACCAAATGCTATGCTAGAAGAACATGACATTCTTGCAAAATGGAAAGATGATGACTTACAAGCATATTGCATTATATGGGCTTCTATGAGCAAAGAACTTTATAGGCAATATGAGAAGTACACTAATGCAAAGGAAATCCTACTTCACCTACAAGAGTTGTTTGGTGAACAAAGTAGGACAGCTAGATATAAGATATCTAAGTGACTTTTCTGTGCCAAAATGAACGAAGGTGAGGAAGTTGGTGCTCATATGCATTCTATGATTCATTATATTGAGGAACTTAAGATTCTAGATTTCATGATTAATGCTTAACTGCAAACTGGTTTGATCTTACAATCCCTTCCAAATTCATTTGGGCAAACCATTATCAATTTCCATATGATTAAAATTGAGTGCACACTTGCAAAGTTGTTAAATATTCTTGTGACAGCCCAAAAGGCTATTCACAATGAAAAAGGGAGGGAGGTTGCTTTGATTGCCTCTTATAGTAAGACTAAGAAGAATAAGGGCAACAAAACTAAAAAAAAAAAAAGCTAAGGAAAAAGTTCCTAAAGCTTCGAGAGGTGTAAGCAAAAAACAAAGGAAAAAAGAAGGTTAAGAACAAAGGCAAAGGAAAATGTTTCTATTGCTAAGGAGATGGACATTGGAAAACAAATTGTCCTAAGTTCCTTAAATCAATAAAAGAAAAGGGAAAGATTGGAGAGGGTGAGACTTTCTCTAATTTATCTATTTTTAAATGTTCTAAAAACTCATTAAATGCATGGGTATTGGATATCGGTGTTAGTTCTCATATATGTTCTTCCTTACAGGATCTAGTAAGTGAAAGAAGGTTGGGGTCAAATGAGGTGAATCTAAAGCTTGGAAATGGAGCAAGTATTGCTGCTAAAGCTATAGGAACCACCTCTATTCACTTAAATTATCATGTTTTTTTATTGAATAATGTTTTATATATACCTAATGCTTATAAGAATATCATCTCTATTTCTAGTTTAACTAGAAAAGGTTATAAATTTTTATTTAAAAGAGATGTATGTACTATCTATTTTGATAATAAGATAGTTGGCATGGGTTATGTATTACATGGTCTTTATTATATTGATAATAAATCCAATAACGAACAATATCCAACCAATGTGAATGTTATGAATACAGTGCTAGTTGATAATGCTTCTAATCCAAATATTTATGGCACTTAAGATTAGGTTACATTGCAAGTGATAGAATCACAAAGTTAGAAAGATTAGGAATCTGAGAAATCTTGAAACCTCAAGCAATCCAACTTTTGAAGCTTGTATCCAAGGCAAATAACCTGATCACCATTTGTTGGACACAAATGGCAAGAGCTAAAGAAATTTTGGAGAATAATACATAGTGATGTTAATGGGCCATTTAATTAAATGGCAAGAGGCAGTTTTTTCTACTTTATTACCTTTATAGATGATCTATAAAGATATGGAAATTTATATTTAATGAAATATAAAAGTGAATCCTTTGAAAATTTAAGGAATTCAAGGTCCCAAGTAGAGAACCAAATGGGGAAAAGTATTAAAATCATATGGTCGGATCAAGGAGGTGAATACTTAAGTACTTAATTTATTCAATTCCTTAAGGGACATGCATTATTTCACAAATAACTCCACCTGACACACCTCAATTAAATGGTGTAGTCCAAAAGGAGGAATCAAACTTTATTAGATATAGTTCGATTAATGATGAGCTATACAGATTTGCCTGCTTTCCTTTAGGGTTTTGCATTGAAAACTGCTGCTTACATTCTAAATCATGTTCCATCTAAGTCTGTTTCTACCACCCCATATAAGATATGGCATGGTAAGGCACCAAGTCTTAAGCTGTTTGGATTTGGAGATGCCCAGCCTATATCAAAAGGCTGAAAATAGACAAACTGGATATAAGGTCAATTAAAGGTATATTTATTGGATATCCTAAAGATAATTTAGGATATTATTTTTATCTTCCTACTGAAAAAATTGTTGTTGTAAGTAAAAATGCCATATTTCTTGAGAAAGAGTTCTTCAAGAAGGTGGTAAAGGAAGGAAAATAGCATTAGAAGAGGAGTCTTCTAATGAAGCCAATCAAGTTAATCAAATGGATGTTAATCAAGAGTTTAATCCTACTAAAAATATCATCATACCAACTCCTAAAAGATCTAGTAGGGTATCTCATATGTTGGAGAGATACGATTTTCCACATGATATAAAAAAGTTACATATTCATAAAGAAAGCAATCATGATGATGATCTTACTATATATGAAGAAGCTTTATGTGATAAAGATTCTTCAAAATGGCTTGAAATGGATTCCATGTATACAAACCAAGCTTGGACACTTGTTGATCCACCTGAAGGTATTATACCTATAGGTTGTAAATGGGTCTTTAAGAGAAAGATTGGTCCAAATGGAAAGGTTGATACCTACAAAAGCAAGGCTTATAATGAAAGGGTTTTGCCAAAGGCCTTTTTGCCAAGAGCCATGCTCAAATCCATTCGAATACTTCTCAGCATAGCTACACACTGTGATTATGAGATTTGGCAAATGGATGTCAAAATTACATTTCTCAATAGATTTGTTAAGGAAAAAATATATATAAAACAACCCAAGGGTTTTGAATCTGAGAAAGGTTCTAAAGTTTGCAAGCTTAATAAATCAATTTATGGTTTTAAAGCAAGCTTCAAGGAGTTGGAATCAACATTTTAATGAAGCCATTTGATCTTTTAGTTTTATCAAAAATAAAGATGAGCCTTATGTATACAAGAAGGTCAATAGAACCCAACTCACTTTCCTAGTACTATATGTTGATGATATTTTATTAATTAGGAATGATGTTGGTATGCTTATAAATGTGAAACTATGGTTATGTAAAACTGTCTCTATAAAAGACTTAAGGGAAGCTACATATATTCTTGGTATTCGAGTCTATAGAGATAGAATGAAAAGAATGATAGGTTTATCCCAAAGTCTTTACTTAAAAAAGGTGTTAAAGAAGTTCAATGCTTGATTCTAAGAGAGGATTGTTACCATTTAGGCATGGTATCCATTTATCCAAGGGTATGTCACCTAAAACACCAGAGGAAATGGGGCAAATGGCTAAAGTTCCTTATGTTTTGGCTATAAAAAGCTTGATGTATGCTATATTGTGTACTAGGCCTGATATTGCCTATGCTATTAGTGTGACTAGTAGGTTTCAATCAAACCTAAGTATGGGACACACTAGATAGCCATTAAGGTAATCTTTAAGTACTTGAGAAGGAATAAAGATTTAGTCTTAATGTATGGAGGAGATGATTTACAAATAGATGGCTTCACATATTCTGATTTCCAATCAGATGTAAATGATAGAAAGTCTATCTCTCAGTTTGTGTTTATTTGTAATAGAGGAGCAGTGAGTTGGAAGAGTTCCAAGCAAGGTCTCACTGCTAATTCTACTACAGAAGCTAAGTATATAGCCACATCAGATGTTGCTAAAGAGGCTATTTGGATTAAGAAGTTCATTAGCAAGCTTGGACTTATTCCTTCCATTAAGTCCCTGATTCCTCTTTATTGTGACAATAATGGAGTCATTGTTTTAGCAAAAGAACTGAGGTCTCACCAAAAATCCAAACATATAAAAATCAGGGAACTTGTTAGAAAAGGCAATATCATCATGCAAAAGATAGCTTCAGCTGAAAATATCATTGATCCACTTACTAAAGCAATAACACAACTACAGCTAGATCGACATCTTAAGAAGATGGGCCTAAAATACTGTAATGATTGGCTCTAGTGCAAGTAGGAGATTATTAGCATAGGTAGTATGCCTTAGAGGCCAATCACATATTTGACAATGTAAATAATCTCAAATGGGAATAAAATAATATTTTATTATTTAAAGTATTTATTTAATTGAATAGTTATCCATTAGCATAATATTAAACAAATTTATTATCAAAAGTTAATAATATGAGCTACAAATTTATTTAGTACATATGCTATAAAAATTTTTCATAATTGATTAATTAATATTTACGTAATATTAATTAAACTATCATCTTTATGTATTTTCTTTAATTAGTACGTGATGCTAATAGTGGGAGGTAGTAAGTCTCATACTACTTGACATGAGATATCAGAATAGTCATGTGGATACTCATGTGATGGGTGGATCGAACATGACATTAGATTTGTGATTGCATAGATATTCACTTATAGTCAACAATCATAATCTAGGTCATAATGGTGCATATAGTCCTTTGACCTAAGGTAACACAGTCATTCACATTAAAGTGGTTAGGGTTTATTACTGCTTATATACTTGTGTTTATCATACATGAGTATATGTCATGTGGTGGCTCTAGTTGCTTAAGTGTAAGGATGAGTGTTCAGCCAAGATGGGATTCATTACCTAGAGTGAACCGGGATAAGATCTTATATTATCTAAGTCCTTTATTGATGAATAAGTGCTTGGCCAAGACAAATATGGCACAAACTAAAAGAGTTTCAGTATTGATTATATTTTATCAAGAATAGAACTTAAGATGAGGTCATATGATATAACTTTTAGAGTTTGACTAAACCATAACTCTAGGCTATATCAGGATCTTCTAATGAAGGGATTTTAGTGCATAGTAATTATGACTAAAGGGTTCATATGAATCAATACATGCATTCATTTCTAATTAGGTAGTTGTGATAACAATGCTAAAGGTCACTCACAACTTATGAGAATTAAAATGTGCATAATTGGAATTTTCACATCTAGACTTGAAAAGAGTTTCAAATAATGTCAAGTGTTGATACTATCTTCTCATTGCCAATTAGATATGAACCTAGTAAGTTTACACCTAAAAGAGTTTTACCAAATCATCATCAATATTAATCTAATTATTGATTAAAGTGTTTAATCAAATAATTAAGATTAATGGAATTGGATTTATTCTTTAAGCAATGATTCTAGCATATCATGAAATCCAATTTAGGTAAAGGATTTCATTATTAATTTATACTTAATTAATATAAGATATTAATTAAAGTATTAAATTTATCATATATACATTGTTTTTACTTAGGCTTGTATTAATGGCCTAAGAGTTTGGGCTTAGGCACAAAGAGTTTTGGACTAAAAATTAATCCAAAATAATGAGAAACTCATGAACCTAATCATAGTCCACTTGTATAATGGATTGGGCTTTAGATAAATGTTGGCTCAATGGCCAAACCTAAGTCCTTATAAAATGATGTAGTCAAAATTTGCATGTTAGGCACATTATCTTTAATGTGTAAAATGTTGACTTTGGCAAAAGAAAAAGTTAGGTTACATGTACTTATCACTTTGATAAATGTGAGAGGATGAATGTAGACATTATATATAAGATGTATTTTCTACATTCTTCTTTGTACACTAGTAAGTTACTTATATAAATTGTATACTTACTATATGAAGTTGCATGCTTATGATGTCATTGATGATGTCAAGAGGTGTGCCTATAATGTCATCGATGATGTCAAGATGTGTGCTTATAATGTCATGGATGATGTCAAGAAGTGTGCTTGTGATGTCATGGATGATGTCAAAAGGGGTGCTTATGATGTCATGGATGATGTCAAGAGGGGTGCTTATAATGTCATGGATAATGTCATGATGTGGTTGCTTTCTCTATATATATAGCCTCAGAAATTTACAAAGAATGTAGAGAGACATTAAAACTAGAAACAACATTTGGTAAACATAAACCCTAGTGTTCTTGTGAGGAGATTAAATTAGTGCAAGATTTGGGGGGGGTCATTTGAGAGGGCACTTGCTACTAACTAAATCAAGGTAAGAAGGTGATTAGTGAAGCTTTAGTGTTTCAAGCTAGAGGCCCAACACTTAGGAGGCTAAGCATTTGATTCAAAAGTTGAACTAAAGAATCCAAAGCTTGTAGAATACTTGTGTTTTACATCAAACTTAGGAGATCGATGGACAAGACAAATTACAATTATTAAGACATCTTTCAAATGGGCCTATTATCTCGAGAACATACTTATCTACTCTAATGCTCAAAAATGAGTAAGAGTATCTAAAGAGACCCTCTTGTAGTATTCACACTGAGTAATGTGAGAAAGGAGGGGAATACTAAAAGGGGGAACACAAAAAGAAAATAAATGTATGAAAATTAATGCAATCAAAATATTTGCACACTCTAATGCCCCAAAATTTGGAGAACAAGTATCCTAAAGGACCTTTTGGTGGTATTCATGCTAAGTAATACGGGAAAGGTGGGGGATACTAGAGAAAGGAAATCTTGTAGAAAAAAATAAGTAATGTATGGTCAGCTATCACTTTCTTACTCAAAAGCCTTTTGATAATTGAAATTTATTCTATTCATCTGCATTCTTTATAAAGTTTCATCTCACTACACTCTTTAAAAGTTCACTTAGGAAGCTCACTCTTCACTTGGTAATACAATCAGTCTTAGCCATGAGTTATGGATTGCATTTTTGAATTGCTGAGATCAACATTAACTCGAGACCATTATAGTTAAAATAGTTCAAATGCTCTAATGCATATGACTCTTGGCATCGATGAATCAATCGTAAGAATGCCAAAATAGAAGCACTCAGCTAGCCATGAGTAATGCATAAAATCCCTTGAACATACTTCATAAATAAAGTTAAAGTATGTTCAAGGGACTTCGAGCTACAAAACTCTAGGAATCATCATCACCAAACACAATCGATAAAGCATCTACAAGAACTTTAGTCATAATAAAGGACTTAATCCAACTAAAAGGAAAAAAGGACACATTGCATCAATAACACTTATCATAATCACAACCAACATGCTTGCTTAACACTAGAAGATGTTATAGTGGCATTATTCATTCGCTTGACATTGGAAGAGGTTATAGTGGCATTATCTATTTGCTTGACGTCAAAAAAGGTTATAGTGGCATTATTTATTCGTCTAACTCTGGAAGATGTTATAGTAGCATTATCTATTTGCCTGACACCGAAAGAGGTTATAATGGCATTATCTATTTGCCTGACACTGAAAGAGGTTATAGTGGCATTATTTATTCACCTAACATTGAAAGAGATTATAGTGGCATTATCTATTTGCCTGACATCGGAAGATGTTACAATGGCATTATCTATTTACCTAAAACTGAAAGAGGTTATAATGGCATTATATGTTCACCTGAAATTAAAAGAGGTTATAGTGACATTATCTATTCGCCTAACACTAAAAGAGGTTATAGTGGCATTACTTCCTAATATTGAAAAGAATGTTAGAACCCTTAACATGACTAGAGAGTGTTAAGTACAATGCCTGAAAGGGGTAGTCGTTGCTTTTCATGTGCATACTTGCATATCATATGCCTAATTTCATATCACTATCACATGCTTGTCTCACTTGCTTGAATCATTTGTGTGGAAGTTGTATCATTGCATGAACTCTAAATTGCATCATTCTGCATGTATCCCAAATTGCATCATTTTGTATGAATCAAAAAATGCATCACTACCATGTTAGTATAAAAGTTGCATTCATTATTGTCAAAATCACAAAATTGCATAATGCATTTTATATTTCACATATATTTAAAATAGCATCGCACATCTTACATCTCAATTTATCACCATCACTTGCATTATATGTGAATCTCAAAATTAGATCCTCGCAAAAATCCTAAAATTACATCCTTGCATTAATCCCAAACTATATATTGCTTGAATCCTAAAATTACATCTTACGTGAATCCTAAAACTACATCTTGCATGAATCCTGAAACTACATCCTTATGTGAATCCCAAAATTGCATCTTACATGAATCCCCAAAATCCTTACATGAATCCTAAAAATTGCATATTGCATGAATACCAAAATTGCATCTTACATAAATCTTAAAATTACATCGAATCCTGAAATTACATCTTGCAGGAATCCTAAAATTGCATCTTGCATGAATCTTGAAATTGCATCCTTGCATGAATCACAAAATTGCATCTTGCATGGATCCTAAAATTCCATATGTCTCGAATTGTATCTTGTGTGATGGCTAAATCATAAAACAACAACAACAATCAAATCATAATAATAAAACACTTAGGCAAGTGCCTCTCTCCTCAGAAAATGATTTTTGCATCCTTGCATTTGCTTTACATGTATTGACACTAATGCTAAGTGGCTATGCAACATACACAAAGTAAAGGGCAACTGTCATACCTCAAATTTGACTGTCCCCAAAAAGGTTAAATGATTAAATAAATCTTTAAAATTACTAAAGTCTGCTTATTTATAACACCTCTGAAGTGTGTAACCCTGAAAACCCTAACCAATTCCGCCGGTGTGCAAAATTAATCACAGAGCCATTAAGTTATGCTTCGATCTTATAAAATGTAGAGTATTAGAATAATAAGAGGCTTATTTTGAGCAATATTCTCTTGGAATGCGCAACTTATTGAGCCGGTGTTCATTTCATTAAACTAGGACCTTACTTTATGAAAAAATATTTCTATTTTGACAAAACAGACTTTGGAAACACATTCAAAAGGCTCCAAACCCCCCCCCTTAAAATAGTTCAAAATAACATGAGGATTAGCACACGTCAATTATAAGAATGCGTGTAGCCACCAACACCACTAGGTGTTACGTGCTACAATTGAGGCTGAATTAGACAAAATATACTTTAGAAACATGTCCAAAAGGCCCAAAAATAGCCTCGGGATAATGCATGTAATCCCTAAAAATAGCACATAAGCAAATTTGTAACGCACATAACCACGCGTTCATCTCATAAGAACTTGACTCAATTTCATAAAAGTGGGAGTTGATTTTAACAAACTGATGTTATGAATGCATCAGGAAGGCTAAAAAATCTTGAAAGCACTTTTGAGATACTAAAAATGGCTTCCGAAATGCCCTAAAACCTCCAAAAACTCCCACGAGGGCTATGCATGCATGCAAGCATGCGCCAAACCACGTGACCAAGTGGTTGTACGTGTGGCCAAGTGCCCAAGTGCATGGTTGCATGTTCAAACATATACTTATAAATTATGGAATGTGTGGGCGCATGCCCAACGTATGACCACGCATTTTTGAGCCCCCAAACATGCAAACACACGCAAAATACCTATAAACACATGCAAAAATGCATACCCATGAACAAAAACTCATTATTTTCTATAAATAGGGGTCTCCACACCTCATTTTGACAACAATAGCACATAACAATAACCCACACGCTTAAAAACTGTCTAAAAATGATGGAAACTCATTTCCACACACTGTTAGCTCTCCCATTACATTTTTCTTAGGTTATTAGATCTACTTTCCACCAAACCTAGCTTATCTTTATCAAAGCATGCTTCAAAGGTATATAAATTTACATCATTCTACATATCATTTTGAACCACTCGATGAGGAAAGCTTGATAATCCCTTGAAGTTAAAGCTTTAAAACTCACAAAAGCTCAGTCAAATATAAGGACCACACAATCATTTTAGTAAGTTTATTTTATCGTACTACATTCTATTTTATTGTCACCAACATTTGTGAAATTAATTGTACTTACATAATGAAAGTGGCAATTTGCATGCTATATGAATAATTTATGCTTTATTTTGCTCATTCATATCATCATCAAGCATCCTTTAGTTTTGAAACATGAATCACACCGTGCATGTCAATAACATGAAAAGTTCATATTCCATACTATAGTCATCATGTTCCCGATCCAATTATGTTATCAATGCAAAAATGCATAATTGTGTACATTTTGCTTACTTTTTCAAGTGATTGAGTGTCCATTATTTATCCTATTATTCATGTAATCGACTAAGCTATGTGTATAGTTATATTAACCTTATAGGTTCATTACATCTAAGCTAGATTTACTTTTCCATAATTCTTTTTTTCCTTTTATGTGTATTTTATTAAGAAAGTGATGTAATAATGATATTTTAGCTTTATTATCTTCCATTATCTGATGTATTATGTGAATGCCATATAAACTTTCATTATCGACACTAGGTTATTGTGGTAGCTATACATTGAATATCGTATTATGAGAAATAGTCAAAAAGTAAATACAATCTACCGAACTCAAAAATCTCTACTAGGGGCAATACTTATTGAGTAACCCAATGTTGCCCCTTTCTTTTCCTAATTTTCTAAAAATTGAGTGGCAACTCTATAAAATCAAAAAAGTGTCTCATTCCTCTTGAGACCAATCATTTGTCCCTATTCGGTAAAGTTACCATATCCCTTAGAATTAAAATACAAAGATCTTCATAAAATTTTTAGAAGGAAAAGCACAATGACACAAAAAGAAAAAACTCCTCTAGGTCGCTCATATAGTTATGAGGAAAAGATAAAGGCATTATGGTTACAATAGCTCTAAGATCACAAAGAGCTCTACTAATGGAAAATTTACTAATAACATATGGTATAGTGATACTCCCTTGATTTTTAAGCTTTAGAGGAAGCTTATTTCTGATGACAGCAATGCATTCCTCATTCATTGGTATAGTCTCATGATCATCCCTCTTCCTTTTATTAGATATGATATCTTTGAGGCATTTAACATATTTTGGCATTTAAGTTACTACCTCTAGAAAGGAATGGTGATGTCTAGCTATTTGAACACCTTTAAGACTTTCTGAAATTGTTGTCAAGTGTTGTATTACTCGTTCTTTGAGGGAAGGGTAAAAAAGGTGTCTTTGTCTGCTCAAGCATTTAATTATCTTCATTGTTCTTTGACTTCTCTACTTCTTCTTGAATTTTTTCAGACTCAACTCTTGGCTCTATAACCTTGTGTTTAACCTCAAGAAATTACTTTCCACTCCTTAAGGTCACTACTTGTGCTACTCTCTTGGGTTTTGGGGTTAACTCAAAAAATGGCCTATAGGGCAAAAATTAGAGGAGCTGGCTTATGATGCTATTTGGTTTTCTAGCATTTTATTATAAGTGGTTAATTATTCAATCCTTGAGTTGAATTGCTTGAAATTTTCTTCATACTACTTAAGATTCTCTTCAAGTCTTTGAATTGCTTGTTCTATGATTGAATAAAGTTTTCCATTATCAGCTCAAGATTTGTCTTAGGTTTAGGTTGAGAACCTATGTTCTTCTATTGAAATCCTAGTGGTGGTGGTGCTTTGTATCCTTAATGTGAATTTGAAGCTTGGTTTCCACTTTGATTTGACCACAAAAAGTTCATATGATTTCTCCATCTAGGGTTATATGTGTCGGAGTAGGGATTCCCTTAGGGTCTACCATTATAATTATTTAAAGCATTCAGTTATTCAATTAAGAAACCTTGAGAGAAAGTATCATCTTGTTGACATTCTATAATACAGTGTCCTCCTCCACACACTTTACATAAGAGTACTTAGGATGGGAATCTAGCAAAATTGAGCTTTTTTAGCTTCTTGGAAAGAGAATCTAATTTGGCATTCACCATCCTTAGATCGTTAATTTCATATATTCCAGCTACCTTCTTAGGTTGATTTCTCTCCCCATGCCATTAATAGTTATTTAAAGCCATTTTCTCTAAGAGTGTATAAGCATCTTCAGTTATAAAAGAGTGTTGAGCAGTAGCATCAATGGTAATTTGCAAGGACATAGATAGTCCTTGGTAAAAAGTTTACATTAGTAACCAATTTAGAATGCCATGGTGAGGGCAGTGCCTCTGCAAGTCCTTAAATCTTTCCCAAGCTTTATAGAGAGATTCTCCAACTTATTACTTGAATCCTACAAGGTCTTGCTAATATTTTAAGGTCTTTCCAAGTGGGTAGTACTAGGTTAAAAATGCCTTGGCAGGTATGTCCCATAAGGTGATGGATTTTGGTGTTAATGAACTTAGACATAACTTCGCCTTATCTCTTAGAGAAAATGGAAATAATCTGAGGTAAATAGCATCTAAAATTACTCCATTCATCTTAAATGTATCACAGATATCAAGGAAAGAAGCTAGATGTGCATTTGGATCCTCTATTGGTAGTCTTCCAAACTGATATTGTGAAACCATTTGGATGTAAGTAGGCTTAATTTCTAAGGTATTAGCTTCAATAGTTGGTTTAATAATATATTTTTGACTCCTTGTAAGACTGTGCACTCCATATTGTTTAAGAGCTCATGCTTGGGCTCCTTATGCTGCTTGTTCAGCCATTCTCTTATCTTTTTCTCTTTTCTCTTTTTGATTCTTTTTGTAAGATTTTTCTATCTCAAGACTAACTTTCTTTAACTTAGGACATCGTTACCTTGTTTGCATAAATAAGGCTTAAGTACTTGAAAAGAAAAATGTAAAAACAAAATTAAGTAAAAGTAAAGATGTTAGTCTAGTAGAAATAAAAGATGCACTAATACTGGTATTGCCGACCTCCCCGGCAGCGGTGCTAAAAACTTATGAGGTAATTTCCACAAGTGCATGGTTTGTAACAAGTAGTAAAGTCCAAATATCGAGTATCATTCCCATAAGGAGATTGTTATCAAGTGCCAGCCTTAATTTTATTTTCACAAGCTAATAAAAAATTAATTAAAATAGAAAAATATATTAACTAATAAAAGTAAATTCTAAATCTCAAATATTCCCTTAAAAATTTAATAATTGAAAACTAAGTCCATATTTACTACACTAGCCACTTACTTGAATTATAGGATTTAATCTCAATTCAATTTGTTAATACAATTAAGGGTAAATTATTCAAATTACCTAAACTCTCTTTCAAGATCAGCATGCCAAAACTAATTACCAACTATTTTCATGGTCAAGTAAATTAATTAAGACTCGTTAAGCTCTTTAGCAATTTAATACTCCCAAAAGGAATCTCTACTTTCATGATCGAGGTTCCTAAGTTTTACAGGTTTATGAGCTAACATATTATGCAACTTTCGTTGTCTCTAATCTATCTACAGACATGCATTCAATCAGGCCTGAAATCAAACACAAGAACATATAAAAAAATGACCTGTAAAATTGACTAAATATTAACTTCTTGAATTGAAATATAAAAATCCAAACAAGCAGTAGTCTAGCTACGCAAATCTAAACCATGAATAATTTAGTTACACATGATAGAAATATTCAAAACCAAAGATAATCAAAGCATGAGAATAATTCTTGAATGAATGTTATTTCGCTTGAATCTCCTTTCCTTTCTCTTGCTCAAATATCTCTAAATGAATGAATCCTTCCCCTCTAATGCTCTCTTAACCTAAAGCTAAAATTCTCTATTTATAAAGAAAAATAATACAAAATTTGTCCAAGGACCAAAATAGTGATTTTCCACCTTCAAAACCTCTTTCAATTAGAAAAATAACTCCATAAAATAGCTCCTTAAATATTGGCTTGAATCCTGGACTCTTTAAGAAAAAAAATTCCTATAAAAACATACAAAAATGCATAAATTAATTAAGAAACTAAAAAGGAAATAAAATCAAGCTGATAAACTAAAATCCTAATGAAACACTAATTATAAATAAATAAACAAAAGAAAATATAAATAAATACTAATAAATTATATGGAAATTAAATAGAAAAACTATGCAATAATTAACACTAACAATCATGTCCCACATTAGAATTATCAATAAGGTGATGCATCAATATTTTCCTTCAATGGCAAAATTCCTTTTCAGGTCATGTATTGAGTCATGCTTTTTTCAAAACAACTGATGAATAGTTATCCATTGGCAAGCATTATTTTATTTCCACATGTATTCATTAGCACTTACATTGCATTTTTTTTTTAGTCATCAAATAAACATTTATCATTTCTTAGTGAGTCTTGAATTCATAAAAAGAATAAATAGATTTTTCATAATTAGGAGTCTTTCTTAGTGAGTCATTTAGAAAATAACTTCTTTCAAAGAGTCTTCACTTCTCAATATTCCAAAATAGAGTTTCTTTTCAGAACATAGGTTCTTTCTTTTTACTTAGTTCCTATGTCTTATGTTTAATTTATCTTTAAACTCTTAAAATCTCATCAAAGTTTTTAAGTTTGCATAGGGTCTTAAAAGTCGTCAATAAGTGGACACAAGATAAGTTAATGAAGCACAAATGGAAGGATGAGCTTCATATAAAGGGGTAAAAAATGTAAAATTATCAAAAAGACCTCTAAAACTTTGCAAAATTATAAAAGGACCCTGTATGATAGAATTGCACATGTAAGTATATCTTTCATTCTTGATGCATATTTTCATATAATTTCTTGCTAAATAAACTCCCTTAATGGATTTTCTTTCAAAATCTATGAAGTTTTACATTTTTTCAGTATGTTTTCTATAAAAATTTTCTATTTGTTACAAAATATTAAAAAATTCAAATCCCTAATGTTTGTTTTCAAAAATAAAATGTCATGTTATCAAATATGAACCTTATTAGGTTCATTTTCAAGTCTTGACTCAATAATTTCTATTTTAATATCAAGATAATATCAATGTCAAATGTGGTTTTAAGGACTCATGAGTCTACAGACTCAAGGATCTGCGAATCCACTTCAATTTTAATATTGAGATCAATATCAAATATGAGTTTGAGGACTCACAAGTCTATAGACTCAAGGATCTATAGATACACCTTAATTTCAATATAAAGATTAGTATTAAATATGGCTTTGAGGACTCATGGGTCTACAGACTTAAGGATCTATAGATCCACCTTAATTTAATATCAATATCAAATGTAGGTTTAAGGGCTCACGAGTCTACAGACTTAAGGATTTATGGATCCACCTCAATTTCAAATCAAGATCAATATCAAATATGGGTTTGAGGACTCACGAGTCTACGAACTAAAAGATCTACATATCCATCTCAATTTTAATAACGAGATCAATATCATGTGGGTTTGAGGACTCATAAGTCTATATACTCAAGGATCTACATATCCACCTCAATTTCAATATCAAGATGAATGTCAAATATGGGTTTGAAGACTCATGGATCTATGGACTCAAGGATCATAGGATCATAGGATCCACATCAATTTTAATATTAAGATCAATATCATAGGTTTAAGGACTCATGAGTTTGCGAACTCAAGGATCTACAAATCCACTTGAATTTCAATTTCTTTTAATATTTCAATTCTAGTACTAATTTTCAAGTTTGAGTTAATAGGGAATCAAAGTAACTTGTGAGTCATGCTAACCTCAAGTATGAATTCTTAACTCTTAGTTTGTTTTATGCTTTGTCAGAATTTATGTGTTATGACTGAACATGCAAATCAAAAGCTTCTTTCCAAGTGTTTTGGGCATAAACATGTAAATTCCTCTAAAGTAAAGGGCAAACTGTTATGATCATTTTTTCAAAGCCCTAAAAGTCGATTATGAAAGTAGAAAAATATCACATCGGTAGATGAGATTTATTAAGAATGATGATTTAAAAAAAATTCGGAGCTAATTGAGACACTAAAGCCTCAGCCAAGTGCCAAATTGAACCTTTTTCAAACTAAACCTAACTTGAGAAAAAGGTTTCGATGACTAAGAGAGTGAAAATTTGTGTCAAGTTTTATTTGTCATGTCAATTAGTAAGGTCCTAAAATAGACTTTTTATATCCATGTCATTTATTTTTCAACTAGTTTTCAGTTTGGGAGCTTCAGTTTAACCTTAAGAAGCCCTAGGATGAAAAATCCAATTTCAGTTAACAAACTTTTCGGAGGTCAAATCGAGCTTTCGAAGTTGAATTCCAGTCTAATATTGTGTTTTAAAATTACAGTGTGTCAGAACCCTTTGACAAAAAGTTAAATTTTTTTTCCTTCGATGGTCAAATCAAGTCCCACGTGTGTAATAAAATATTGCATGATTCCCTAGGAGTAGTGACCAAGTAAAGAATGTTCTATTTTAAAATATTTTTGGACAAATGTTAACCTAAAATTTATTCTAGTATATTCTTTTGTCTTTTAGTGTCAAATAATACCCTTTTTAGTTTTAAACTATTCATAACTATGCCACCAAGCCTTTTTCTATAAATAGAAGACTTAAGGAAGCATTTTGAGGAGGAAAGCCTACAATAAGAGAGAGAAAATTCATGTAGCAAAGTTGTTAGAGTGAAAAAAAAAGATATAAAAAAGAGAGAAAATAGAAAAAAAAAAGGGCCAAAATAAACACTCTCCTCATCCATTCTCTTTCTCTCACCTTTCTCTACACGATCCCTACCCAATTCTTAGCCTAAACACTTATGTAAACACTCTATTATCCCTCCATAATCCAAAAACAACAATCAAATTAAACCAAAGCTCACAGCAACCTCGAATCAACCAAAAATCATGTGCATTATTGATTCTGAATTAATTATGTGTTAATTTAGAGACCTAATTTTGTGCATTTTGAGTCTTGAACTATATGTGTATTGTTGTGTGTATATGTGTTGAGTGAAACTTGTGTATTAGTGTTCAATTTTGCGACTCTTGTTGTGATTCTTATGTGCATACTTGTGTTTTGATTTATGTTGATTAATTTGTGATAATTTTTTAGTCTAATTTATGATTTAATAAGCTTGTGTGTATTTTTTGGATTTATTTGTGATTTAATTGTGCTTTTTGGGCATTTTATGATCTTATGAGTACAAGTTAGCCATTAATGGTTAAATTGCTACTTCTAAATGATCTAAATATAATTTATGTGTCTTTAATTGTATTCTAATGAATATTTCCTTGCTTTGATGGTTGATTTATGGTAATTATGAGTCCATTTTGTGAATAAATGTGTATTTTACTTATTTATTTTTTTATGTTCAATGCATTTAGAAGCTTCAATGGATCATTATTGATTAAATTGATGCATTTTAAATATTATTCATCAATTTTATGCTTCTTTTTTATTTCTAAACAACTTTCTTTTGTTCTATCACTTGTCTATTCTCTATAACCAATTTTTCTACATTTTATTATTATTATTACTAACCAATTTTCTTGTTTCTTGCATTTTTGCATCATCCTTTGCATGCACTTTGGATTTATTTAATGTTTGTGTGAACATGTATTTACATTTACACCACACATTTTGCATATACCTGTCTCTTACTATTCAATCTCCAAACTCTCAATTACTAACTCTACTAACATTGCTAATTGTACTAACATTTATTCTTATTGCAATTTATTTTTCTAACATTATATATTGTCCATATATTATATTGCTCATTATTAAGCTCCTAATATTAATCTCTACTGAATTCTCCATTTTCTACATTTTTATGTCTAATTTATATTTTTATTTATTATTTATTTCATTATTGTCTCTACTTTAAATCTCTACTCTCAAGTCTCCATTCTCTATATATATTTTTATATTCACGATCATTTTAATATCAATTTTCTTTATTTTATCTTTTATTTCATTATTTATTTTATATATATCTCTTTATTTGCAATCTACTCTCAATCTCCTATTTTTTACATTTTTATATTTTTATATACATTTTATTTATTTCATTATTTATTTATATCTTTTATTTGCAATCCCTACCCTCAATTTCTCATTCTCTACATTTTTATGTTTAATATTTATGTTCATGTTATTATTGTTTTCTTTTAATGTCTTTTATTTCATTATTTATTCTCAATCTTACTTTCCATTTATTTTGTGTTCTATTTGTTATATATTTACTTATTTTCTTTAATTGCAAACTCTACTTCCAATTTCATCTATTTTTTGTTTTATTGATTATTTATTTTCATTTATGTTTTATATTACCGTAAATGTCACCTTCATATTCTCTACAATTTTATTCTCTCCATCTCTAATCTAATTTTCTTTATATTTTTATAATTAATTTATAATTTTATTCTTGGTTTATTATTTCTTTACTTTAATTCTTTCATTATAGTTGTTTATCTTTTATTTATTTATTTCCATTATCATGTTATTTCACAATTCTCAAGCACTTTCTTTTATTAGTTTGTTTATTATTTATTGCCATAAATTCTACTCTCATTTATTCTTATTTTTCTTTATTGATTTATTTATTTTTTTTAAGAACTATAGTATAAGGTATCAGAGAATGCACTGGGTTACCACCCACATCACACACCTCAACTATGAAATTTAATAAATAAAAATAATAAGAATACAAGAGTTAATACAACCATCAAGGCAAAAAATAAAGGAACCAAGGAAGCTAAGAAAATCTATAACGATGGACAGACATAGCGTCCTGGCGAAGAAGATCATCACACTTGATAGGGTAAGTGGACCACCAAATTTTCGAACTCAAAGCAACAGCCATGGAGGCAAGTTTGTCGGCAACTACATTACCTTCCCGATACCCATGACTTATATGTAACTGAAGCTTGTTGATTGATGACAGAAAGAGGTTCCAATCCTTTCGAAGAGACCAGGGAATATCAGTACTTCTATTGCGCACTAAAAGAACAAGATAAGAAGAGTCACTTTCAATCCATCAAGGATTGAAATTAAATCGAATGGCATTTTGAACAGTAATAATGACTGCTACTATCTCAGCTTCATAGGCAAATTTAGTACCCAGCGAGGTAGAAAATGTACCCACGGAGAAACCATTGAACAAGTGGAAAATACCTCCTGCTCCAGCCATGCCTGGACAACCCCTAGCAGAGCCATCAACATTTACCTTAAACCAGTTAGAAAGTGGAGGAGTCCAACACAATTCACGCAGGATTAGCGCTGGTTTATCAATACCAGAAATCCGAAGACGTCTAAGACTAAGAGTTAACAAATCTGACTGGGCATTTTCCATGAAACCCACTTTAAAGCATTCAGCTTCTTTTATACATTTGCATAGACTACGAATAGAAACATTAAGAGGCATAAAATGGTTGATGAAAAGAAGCCTTGTTTCTTGTTTGCCAAAGTAACCAGAAACAAGAAAGCACACCAACCTGCCACAAAGCCGAAAGCTGGGAAGAGAAATTAACATCCATACTAACCTTATATAGATCTAAGGGAGAGCCAGAGATTGCAAAAAGAACACCAAAAAGCTCCTGAAGTGCTGTCCATAAAGTCGTAGCATAGGGACAAGAAACTAACACATATTGAATGGTTTCTGAATGCTAAAGACAAAGCCTACATTACGAAACAAAGGTCATGCCTTTCTTTTGAAGTTTATCATCAGTTGGAACGCAAAGAAGAAAGGGGCGCCAACAAAATAAAGAGCGGGTAAGAGGTAAGAAGTGCCTCCAAAGATCTCTACCCTAAGCAACCTTAGGAGAAGAAGAGCGGAATAAATCATGAGCCCATCTAGAAGCAAAAGAACCTTTAGGAGATAAACGCCAAACAGAATGATCACAGAGGGAAGAAGAGAAAACAACACCATGGAGATCATTGATTGAATGGCATTAGAACAAGGCAACCATTGAGCCAAAGATTGAATGGCATTATAAACCAACCTAATCAAAGTACAAATGGAGGAGCTAAAATAAGAGACTCTAGGAGAATCATAGCTCAAGAATCTGCGCCGAAGGGAATTAGAAACAAAACTTGGATTGCAACAAAGCTTGTAAGCAATGCGACTGAGAAGAGCTTGATTGAGGCAACAAAGTCGCTTCAAACCCAGGCCACCCTCATCAATAGGACTGCAACAAGTATCCCAACAAACAGATATCAATTGCTTGCACTGAATGGAACCAGTCCATAAAAAATTCCAAAATGCTTTTTCAAAGCGCTTAAGCAAAGAACCGGGCTATTTATAAACATAAAGCAACAGATCCATAAATAGGAGACTTAATTAGAGCAAGTCTACCAGACATCGAAATGGAATGACCTTTCCAAGAGTCCATTTTAGAAATCACCCGATCTGCAATCTGCTTCAACCACTTGGCTTTTGGAGCACCCACAAACATTGGAACACCAAAATAAGTAAAAGGAAAATGCCCAGCACGCATCCCATATTTGGAGCAAAGAGAATTAGCTCGTTGAATAGAGACACCCGAACTCAAAAATATTTCTGGTTTTTCCCAATTAACTACTTGGCCCGAAAACAGTCCATACGCTTTAAAAACTGACGAGAGCATATCAATGTTGGAGCGAGAAGCCTTGCAGAAAATTAAGATGTCATCTGTATAAAGGAGATAAGAGGGACAAATAAGATTTGCACCACTAACGATAGGAGATAACAAACCCAGGTTAACCAAGTGCGAAAGCTTTCTACTCAAAAAATCTCCAGCTAGACAGAAAAGCAAGGGAGAAAGCGGGTAACCCCGACAAACACCTTGGGTGACAGGAAAATAACCCTGCTAATTTCCATTACTAATGAACTAAAGTATTAATAATGAACCCATTTCTTATGATTATTTTTGCTAAATGGGGGGATGCCATAGCGCTCATTGTGAAGTCACTGAAGAATCCAAGAAGTGCTGTCTACAAAACACCAATTATAACTTCTGCAAACATATTCAATGCATATATATATAATGATCATATTATTTAAACATTTGATCCTTTGGTAGCCCTTCTCAACTACATTTTTTTTTTCTCATTTATGGAGTTAATTTAAATTACATAGGGAAATTAATTTATGTTTGTAGACGTAAATTAATATAATGATCATATTCTTTCATTTCTGTATTTTGTAACGTAAACATACATAAATTACATAGAGAAATTAATTTATAACGTATGTAATTCATACGTATGTTATAAATTCAGTTGATATGTTATAAAGTATGTGAAAATTAGTTTCATACGTTATAATGAAGACACTACATCTAAGAAGAAGACTGGGGAGTGTCTTCTTTTTTTCACCCGCTAGATACCATATCTTAACATTAGGCTTTCATCATATGTACTCTATGCCTTTTCTTCTTTTGTCCAATAAATTAAAGAATAAAGTACTAGCATGTAGAATTTATTTTTGTTCCATTGCTAAACCAGCATATTATGCTACGATGTTTTTTTTTTTTTTAGCTTTGAAATCTTTTGATTAATTTAGTTTTTTTGCGTTCTGATTCCTTAAAAGGTCAATTTCATTTCACCCATAGTTGCTAGCTCTGATTGTTTAGTTTCGTTTCTCAGTCGCTGATGCTTTAAAGGGTCATGCTGCTTCATCCTCAGGTGAGTCTAATCTTAAGATGCTCCTTTCTAATAGGTCCTTACATAATTTTTTTTATTATATATTATGGAGTCCAAAATATTCCATGAAAACCCAATTTGAAATTTGCCGTTTTCACTACTTCTATTTATTTATTTTCTTTCTTACTTATGGCTATTGATTGATCTTTTTGTATGTTTGTTTGCTTGATTTGTTAGTGTTTGTGACCAGAAATGGTTGAGGAAACTAATGCAATAGTACCTGAATCTGTGCTGAAGAAAAGGAAGTGAGGATTGTGCTTCAAAGAAGAGCTAGGCACTAATCAGTAAGAAACAGAAAGAAGCTGAAATAGAAAAATGATTTTCAAGAATGCTGAGACATATGCTAAGGAATATAAAGAATAGGTAAATTATTGTTTTTGATTGAGATTTTCTTATGCATAAATTATTGAGATTTGTGATCTGTTTTGTTTTGGGTTGATGATGATGCTATAGGAAAATGACTTGATAAGACTGAGGGAGGCCAAACTGAAAGGTGGTTTCTATGTTGAACCAGAGGCCAAATTGCTACTCATTACCTGGTTTCGTAGGTAAGCTTAGAGATCAAGATTTTTATCTTTCATGTTAGATTGAAGTATTTCAGTATTGTCATTCAACATTAACCTTGTGGTCTAACTTGTTTTTAATATTGATTTGTAATGGATGAACCTGTTGCATGATTCCATGCAGGCGGGCTGCAAATTTCTAATTTTTGCTCATCATCAACCAATGATGGATTCTATCCATGAGTTTCTCTTCGCAAGTCCTTTTTTAAAAAAAAAAAAAAAGTTGCCCATTCTTATAATCTTATAAGGTGTAACAAATTTCCATAAAAATTGTTGACTGGGAGAAGAAAAATGTGGAACTTGCACATTTTGTAGTGGACAAAGCCATATGTGGCTAACCTTTTGCAGAATATGATAATTTCGTAATTCAAATAATAATATTAGACAGCTTATTTTGATATTTTTTTCGTTGGTCAATTTTTTGCTCAACTTGAAGTGAATGGCATGCCTTTTTTTTTTTTTAATTCTAATTACATAAATTATGATAATGGCAACTGATCATTAATTTTCTCTGTGTTGTTCAATTTTTAGTTATTTTCCGTTGACGAACTTATGAATCTATATTACTTAATTTTTAAAAAAAAATTGCCTATAGAGAAAAAAAATAACAAACATTCTCAAAACCATAGCTTATACATGATAATCTCATTCCAAAAAAAATAAAAATTTGACTAAAAATAACACATAAAAAAACTTAGAGACTATTATGTCATTTCAAATTACAAAGACTTTTTAGTTTTCTTCTTGAGTGTCTATCTTTTATTTTGTTTTTTATGATAAATGAAAGCGAAATTATGACGGATTAAGAAAAATCTGTTAAAATTGAAAGCTAAACTATTACTTTCTCATTTAAAAAAAAAAAAAAAAAAGACAATTTTTCTAAAATTAACTTATTTAATTTTTATCTTCAATTGTTTTATAAAACTTTGTTTAATAGATATATAAAGTATTATATCCCTCCATTATAGTTCTTAATTTCTTTCCATTTTTCCTTTTCAAATTTTAAAAACAAAGATAAACTTCTTTCTTTTTTTTTTTTCAAAAGATAAACTTCTCTTTCATTAAAAATAAAGAGACATACATATTTAATGTACTTTTTAGTTACTGAGATCTTGCAAAATGAAAAGACATCAATATTTGACATATTTTTGTTTACATGACCGAAGAGACATATTGTTCAAAAAGGTCAATAGGCATTCTTCTCTATTTTAATATTAATTAATTATTTGTTTATGTTCATTTATAATGTACAATTAATTATCACCCTTTCATTTTCATTCAAATAATTATGTGCAGATCTTTATATCATGACTAATATATCAATATTCCACCCTTAATTTTTTTCCAAATCTTTTTCATCTTTTATCCTCTGATTTTTTCGTCAGCCGCATTCCTCAACCTTCAAGGTAATTGAAAGCTCAAGTATTACTTTCTCTTTTTTCTTAAAAAAAAAAGAGACAACTTTTCTAAAATGTATTTATTTAATTTTTATCTTCAATTGTTTTATAAAACTTTCTTTAATAAATATATAAATTATTATCTCCCTACATTATAGTCCTTAATTTTTTTCCATTTCTCCTCTAGAAATTTTAAAAATAAAGATAAACTTCTCTTTCATTAAAAATAAAGAGACATTCATATTTAATGCATTTTTTAATTATGAGATTTTGCAAAATGAAAAGACATCAATATCTAATATATTTTCTTTTACATGGCCGAAGAGACATATTGTTCAAAATGTTAATAAACATTAATAAATTATTTATTTACCTTCATTTATAATGTACAATTAATTATTCCCCTTTCATTTTCTTTCAAATAACTTCATCTATTTCATGTGCATCTTTATATCATGAATAATTTTTCTATATGCCATCCTCAATTTTTTTCCAAATATTTTCATCTTTTATCTTCTGATTTTTTTGTCAGCCGCATTCCTCAACCTTCAAGGTGAGTTAACTTCTTCAAAATGCAATTTCATAATATATTCATTTTATATCAACTATGAAAGTGCTAATTCAAATCTTCTTTACTTAGTCAATATTTTATTACATGATCTACACAATATAAATATATCTATTCTTTACAAATTATATATGTTCATCATGACTGCAATTGTGGTTTTATTCCCAATTATGTTTTTATAATTGTACCCTTTTTAAAGAAGATTTTTAATATTTACTTTAAACTGAGGTAATATGCTTAAAAAAATCCTTAAAAATGAAACTCCATTGTTCAACACAATTCTTTGTTCATAAAATTACATCATTTTTACACAAATGCTTATGTGTATTGCTTTCCTATAAATTTTATTCCCTCTGATTGTCAATTCATCTAATTTACTTGCCTCTTTATCTTGGAAATATGAAAATGATTGAAATTACCAGCCTACAAGTTACAATATCATACAGAAAATACTACATTGAATTTTCATTGTTCTCTTATCTGGTTATAAATAACAAAATTGATGTGTTTTTTTTTTTAAAAAATAGACATAACTATTGACTTGCGCAATTTTATAATTGAACCACCACTCAAACTTTAGATATCTTCACAGTTTCGGTTTTCATGTATTCTGTACAAATAAGAGGAAATAACAATGGCTAAAATGTTTGTTGTTAGTTCTCCAAACAATTTACTCTCTATAAAATTAACTAATAAATTTGTCATTTCACAAACAAAATTAATCATCTATATGTTTCTATTTTCTTAAAAAAAAAAAAAAAAGACTTCTTATTTATAAATATATTCCGATTTTTTATGTTCAAACTTATGGTTTATTTATAAGTTATGTCAATTTTTTTACTAAACAAAATATTGTTAAATTGCTCTTTCTATGTTTTCCTATTTTTATAACATTAATATCTTATTCTTTCTGATTTACATTTTCAAATACACAAGTCTAACATGAATCTGAAGAATTTTGAGTTCAACAATATAATTACAATAAATTCAAGTCAATGAAAAATAATCAAAACAGATTGTCGACAAAACAATAAATAAGCTCTATACATATATGGAATCTATATCTACTTCTGCAAATTGAAATTCATCGAAAGTGTTAGAATGCTACAACAATCGCACAAGTTCAAAAACTTACATGCAACATTTGCATCAGTCATGATCCAACACATCTTAAATACTTCTCGAGGACCAAATTTAATTTTTGCATATCACTAAACAACCTCATTTAAAAACTATTCTACCACAATTTAGACAAACATTTCTTAAAATGGTTCCTTATCCATTCTTCATAGCAAAACATCAAAATTGGTTATTGTGTCATCAAAAATCAGCAATGCATTGGAGAAAGAAATATAAGATTCCAAATTCATATGATTATACAACAATTACTTGCACAAAATGTCTAGCAGATGTGGAAGTTTTTACTATTTTATCATTCAATAATTGCTAAATAATTCTATTTCAATGTATTAGTATTTTTTCATGCACTAATTTCTTAGTGAGTATATTTGTATTTCTAATATTTCAAATTGCATGCATGCACTTTTCCAAGAGTTGAGAGAAATGGTTGTTGCTTTTAAACATTTAGTTCTCTTCCTTTCTAACTGAATGAAAGTTGTATGCAGAAATCATGCATTAGTTTTCCTCATATGCACAACTGTTTTACTCCACAAAATTCAAGAAAACAATGTCATTTTGCATCATTTGCAGCATTATGGTTTCATGGGCTATTGACATTTTAACTTTGTTTCATCCCTGCCAATTCATTTCATCCACTACTCCCTGCAATCTCCTTTTTTTGGGAAATAACTCCTTTTTTTCATATTCTTTTTCATATCTTCTATTTCAATATTATGAAAAACATTCATTGGACAAAATCTCCATAATTAGAAGAACTTACCTTTATATATTCTTATGAAGTGAATAAGTTTTTTTTTTTAAATTACTCTATACTTTTAAAGCTCATGAATTTATTTTTATTTTTTAATTTCAATTGATGCAGGATCTTCCAAAGAAATTTTTTGAAATGTATGTACATGAGCTACATTCCAAAATTACACTCAATGTTCCTAATGGTGATCAGTGCAAAAGTCGAACTTATAAATTATGGTCATGACTTTTTTTTTTTAAAAAATGGTTCAAATAACTTTATAGAATATTATTCCATTTTGCAAGGTCAATTTATATACCCTTATGGAATATGATTTATTTTTGGTTTTAATAAAATAATTCCTCATTTTATTTAAATAATATAATTTAACATTATTAAATTATTACTTTTAATGATATTTTAGAATACAATTAACTTGCTTTTTTATATTTTCTAATTTACATAATTAATTAATTAATTATTTTATAATGAGCGATTTTAACATTTTTTTTGCTCCTCCCATGCAAAGCATGGGTTTATACCTAGTTCATCATATAAAAAATACTCAAAAATGCAACGAATAGAGCTAAAATTAATTTTCATGTAATTTAGATAAAATATATCCCAATAGATACTCTAATTAAATTATACTATGAAAAGTCTGTTTGATAAAAAAATATATATATAGCACTTACTTTTTTATTATTAATATGTTATAACACTCATCATAAAAATTAAAATTACAACAATTGTTTATATGATGAATTTTCATTAAATTTTATAATATATGTTCTAATTATGTAACTTGATTTTTATATTATTTTTTAAAAAATATATGATAAGAAAAATAAAAATAAAAATAATGTGCATATGATATTAAAAAATGATTCATAGAAGTGAAAATTAAAAAAAAAATCATAAATGGCAGAATTTTTTTTTTTTTTTATATAGTTGGTGCAAGTTTTACAATGGTCTAAACAAATTAGAAGGTAAAAAGTGCTTATAGAAAAAATTATTGACTATACTAAATTTCTTAATGCAGAAAAAATGATGTAAGCTCAAGCACAAGTAGCTTTATAATTTTAAACATGAAATAGTAAATGTAGATAAAAAAATCAAAATGATTATAGTTTAAAAATAGTAATTAATGAAAAAATAAACATTTTAAACAAAGGGTAATTTTGTAATATAAAATTCCAAAAAGCAAAAGGAGCACAAAAGTAAATTGGTGGAGTGTACAAATCTCTACTCTTAAAATATTACTCTTTCTTTTCATAAAAATTATATACATTCTATTTTATTCAAATAAAAATATATTTTTTAACCTAAAAAGTAAAAAATAGTTATTTTTTAAAAATAAGTATATTATTTACAGTCAATGTAAAGCGTGGATTCATGATTGATAAAAAAATAAATCTGATATAAAAAAAAGACATTTAATGTAATTTATTGTTTAAAATAAGACTAACATGTAAAACCTATTATCCCCTATGAGTAGTCCAATGGCAAATTATATTCTGAACTCTTGTGAATATTACAACATGAACCAGAATCCATTCACACGTGTGGAGGAAAAAAAAAAGTGTTTTTTTATTGCTGCAAATCGGTGTACTGCTGCTTATTTCTTTTATGCCGTTTATATTAAATGCTTTACAAACATTCTCACATGCACAAGCTAAAGCCCATAGCTTTCATTTCAAGCACTGCAGAGACCATAAGATACATGTTTATATTATATGGTACATGTTTATATTAATTTTATATATTTATATTCATTAAATATAAATATAAATATTAATTTATATTTCATTAAATATTATATACGCATATATTAATTTATATTTATATCTTATTTCTATTTCTATTTCTATTAATTTTTATATTATATGTTATAAAGATTTTTAGGTTTTCTCTGAAAACTTGAGACACCTATTCTAAACGAACTCTCTTTGCCCTGCCGTTCACCAAGTGGCGCCACCTGACCGCTTGGCCCTACCTCTTACATATGGATTTTCCTGGTCACTCTTATTTGTTCACTCCTGCCAAGCCTTCCTATATAGCTGTCACACAGGCACAAGCCCTTATCACTCTATTTGGTGATGCAGAGAAATCATCTATTGCTGTTAATAAAGGAGGGTTCATCGCTATAAAAATAAATCAAAAGATTTATGAACAAAAACTTCAGATATGCTAGTATGCCTTAATAGCACGGATTGTCTTAACAAAGGGTGAAGCTCCATGGAAGTTACCGGACTTAAAACATAAACTCTCCAAGGTTTGGGGATTATCAAGTAATTAGAAGCTTATTTCTTTAGGTTGTGGATTCCACTATGTTATTTTAAACTCTATTGTAAAAAAAAGAAAACTTTATATAGAGTCGAGGATTAATTGCTTTAAAGCTGGGAATTTTGAGATTACGGCATTGGACACCAGATTTTGACCTCGTGGCATATAAATTAAATAATGCTCATCTTTGGGTTCAAATCTATAGATTGCCTTGGGAGTATTGGCATTCATAAATTTTGACATCAATAGTTAAAGGAGTCGGGGTTCCTCTCAAACTTGATATGGCTATAGTAAATAGAGAATGTGGACATTATGCTCAAATGTTAATAGACGTTAATCTCTCCAATCCCTTGGCAAAAAATCTCCTCATTAAAAGTGTTGGGAAAAGCTTTTTCATTGAATTGGTTTATGAGAACCTTCCTTTATTTTGCCATTCATGTTCTAATATAGGCCATAATTCTCAAGCATGTTGATTGAACAACAAAAAACTTGTGAAGCCTAATGCTCCTCACAAAGAAATGTCTCAAAAAATTATTCAAAAAATTGGGCATCCCAAAACCAATCAGTAGAATGATGTTCTAACCATAAATGCATTTAAGCTTCTGTATTCAGCAACAACAGTGATTCCTTCAAAAATAGCTTCAATTACTCCTCCTCAAGCCGACGATCTTCTTTTGGGTAATCAGTCTGGCCAACATACTTTAGAGGGGTGTGCTACTACTGAAAAATTGCATTCAAAGAATTATCAGAATACTCACAAAACTCAAAATGTGTAGACTGATGTTGTTTCAAATTTACAAAACTCACTTTCCAACTGGTTAATTGGATATTACTTTAGTGCCCCCTTTGATGACCACTGATACAGTTGCAATGTCCTATATTCATGTTAGTGCTGATGAGGTGGCACTAAACCCGACTGTAATTCTTAACAATGCAAAAAGGATTCTACATTCTGAAGATTCTAACACTACTGCTCATAACCAGTATCCTTTACCTTTGATTTGGGTTTTGAGGAAATATGGATTGCCTGTTCCTTCTTTTATTCATTTACAAGATCAACATGTCACCATTAATGTCTTTTTATTAATTCTTTGCATAGAATACCATTTATTTATGGCAGTGTATGGAGAAATAGACGATTGGCTCTTTGGTATGATCTTTCTGCTCTCAATTCTAATTTTTCTTTCTGTTGGAGTGTGATTGGAGATTTCAATTCAGTTTTGTGTGCCCATAAAAAAAATAAGTAAATCTTCAGCTTTGGTGTCCTTATCATGATTTTTGTTCCTTTATAAATGGTTGTCTCCTATTAGAAATCCCAACTCATGGTGCAAATTTTACTTGGACTAATGGTAGGCATGGTAATGCAAATGTGGACAGTAAACTTGATAGAGCACTAACTAATTTTGAATTTTTTTATTATTAGAACTTAGTTTCTTATTCTATTTTGTCGCGTCATTGTTCAGATCACCCTCTTTTACTAATTAATTATGGAGTTTAGGGTAATGTGGTTTTAAGATTTTGATTCTAAGCAATGTGGATTTCTCATCCAGAGCTTTAAGATGTTATTTCTACATCATGGCTCATTCCCATGACTAATCTTCACCTAATGCAAATGCTAGGGGCCAAATTCAAATGTTTTTGCAGTAAGCTTAGAATTTAGAACTGTGATTCTTTTGGGTACTTGAATTATAATATTTCTAAGGCTAGTTCAGAGTTACAGAATATTCAGTTTTAACTCTATTCTTCTGGCATATCAAAGGAACTTCTTTCTCGAGAATTGGTGACTCATTAAGCTTTAGATTTTTATTTGAAGCAGTAAGAGATTTTCTACAAAGAGCATAATATAGTTAAATGGCTTTCTATAAGGGATAGAAACACTACTTTTTTTTCATTAACAGTTTGCAAGAAATAAATTGAAGTAAGGCATTCACTATCGTAACATTTATGGGGTTCTAGTAGATTATTTTTCTTCCATAAAACATCACATTCTTGATTTCTACAAGGATTTTTTATAGTAAATCATTTGGTTGCTCCTAACCCATCTTTGAATCGGTTTGTCATTCCTAGCATGGTTTCCGAGGAGGAGAATATATCTCTGATTCACTGTCCTACTCAAGAGGAAATCAAAGCCATAGTTTTTTTATATGGATGCTAATAGTGCTCCGGGTCCAAATGGTTTTTCAAGTATGTTCTATAAGACCTACTGGGATATTATTAAACATGATGTTTGTGCTGTGGTTAGTAGTTTTTTTTAGTCGGGGATGGTTACTTTTGGAATTAATTTAAGTATTATGATTTTAATTCTTAAAGTTTTGGATGCTAATTCTATTGAGCAATTGAGGCTCATAGTTCTTAGTAACTTTAGCATTAAAATCATTATTAAGATTTTAGCATATCATCTTGCTTCCATTACCACTGGAATTATTTTTTATAACCAATTTGGTTTTTTAAGGAATCATAGTATTTATGACTGCATTACGGGGTGCTTCTGAAAGGGTGAATCTAATTAATAAAGCTTGTTTTGGTGGTAATATGGCCATGAAAGTTGATATTCATAAAACATTCAATACCATTAATTGGAATTTCTTACTTGAGGTTTTAGATGCATTTGGGTTTTCCTTGCAATTTTAGGATTGGATTCTTAATGTGTTTTCTTCTTCTTGAATTTTTATTATGATTAATGGGAAAATTTAGGGCTATTTCTCATGCTCCAAAGATGTGTGTCAAGGGGATCCTTTGTCCCCCCTTTTATTTTGCCTAGCCAAAGACTTCCTTAGCCGTTTAATTTTAGCTAAGGTAGTGGAGGGTTCTATTATTCCCATGTTTCATACTTGGCATATTCACTTCCTTATGCATTTCTTGTATGTGGATGATGTTCTCCTTTTTGGTAAGGCTTCTGTTCATAACATTTGAGCTATCACTGATACTTTTAGGTTGTATAGTCAAAACTCATGTGAGATTGTTAATTAGGAAAAATTTAAAATTTATTTTGGCAAGCACATCTTTGAAGCTCGTATTGTTAAGCTTCGATAGGTTATTGGCATTAAACGGGGCACTTTGCCTTTCTCTCATCTTAGTGTCCTTTTATTTATGGGAGCTCCTAAAAGAAATTTTTGCAACCTATTATAGTAAAAATTTGTAATAAATTTTCTAAGTGGAAAGGTTCAACTTTGTCTATGGTAAGTCGCCTTACTCTTATTCAGTTAGTTATCACTAGTTCCCTTTTGCATTTATTTATTGTTTATATATGGCCAGTGTCTTTGCTTTCAAGGATAGAACGTTGCATGAGGAACTTTTTATGGACTAGATCTGTCTTTGATAATAAACTTGTAACAGTGCCTTGGAAACAAACTTATTTACCTGTCAAGGAAGGGGGTCTCAATATCAATTAGCTTAAGCATCTTAATAAAGCTTTGTTAAGTAAATTGGCTTAGAAGATTTTTTCTTCTCATGAATATCCCATTTTAGTTCTTAGAACTCATTTTTTTTATCCTTCTGGGATACCTCATGAATGATTTTTTCACTCTTTTATATGGGCTTTAATAAGAAGAATTTATGATTCACTCTGAGCTGAGAGTTTATGATTGATTGGTGATGATAACAAGCTCAACTTTTAGATAGTTGAATGGATTGTCCCATCTGTTGCGAACCAACTTTGCATTTCAGCTAAAGATCAGCATGGTCTTATTGATTTGATGCCCAATTTTTGTACTAATAACACTTGGCAACTGCAACACATTTTAAATGATGATGTAAAAAGAAATATCTTGGCAGTAACTTTGGCTAATCATGCTTTAGATTTATGTTTTTGGACTTTGATTTTAAATGGGAAACTAAGGATTAAAGGCATGTACAATCATCTTCATCACTTTAGTATTGTTTCTCCTTGGTATTCTTTTATATAGAAGGAGTTCCTTCCTCCTTCTTACTCGATGACTTGTTGGAGAGCCATTTTGGGATATCTCCTTACAAATGATTTATTATTGAAAAAAGGGATTTTTTTTTGCTTCAAGTTACGTCCTTTATGCAAATAATATGGAGACTCATCCTTACTTATTTCTTCAATGCCTTTTTTCAGCTGAGATTTGACTTGCTATAACTCGAATTTTTGAAAGGAACATTCATGTTTTAGGTACCATTTCTAATCTTATTTTAGATGTTTTAAATCATGGATTTAGTACATAAATATCTGCCCTTTTGGTGTGCTTTTATTGTTGCTACTTTTATGGTTATTTAGCATGCCCGAAATGCAATAATTGTTTATAATGATCCTCCCATTATTCATCGAGCTCTTTGGTTAGTTTGGAAGTCAATAAAAGAAATAAATTTTTATAGAATTGGACACATGTTTAATAATTTGGATGAGTTTCGGATTCTAAAGCTGTTAGACATCCAAGGTAACCCGGGTCGTACTTCAAAGATGGTTTCTGTATCTTGGCAGGCTCCTTCTTTCTCTTGGCTTAAAATTAATACGAATGGCTATTCTTTAGGAATGTCGAGAGCAGCTGGTGCAGGGGGTATTTTTCAAACTCATTCAGGTTTCCCTCATGGTGCCTTCTCTTTTAGTGTCGGTGTTGATTTTGCCTTTGTTGCTAAGATTTCTACTGTAATTTATGCTGTATAAGTAGCATGGTCTAAGGGCTGGAACAATCTATGGCTAGAATGTGATTCCTTATTGGTTGTCCATTTCTTTAATAAAGTATCTCACCAAGTTCCCTGGAAACTTCAACATAGGTGGCTGCATTGTCTTCACTTAGTTTCTCAAATGAACTTTTGAGTTTTACACATTTTCAGAGAAGAGAATTCTGTAGGGGATGTTCTTGCTAAATATAGCACAACTTCTACCTCTCTTTAAATGGTGGAATTTTGCACCTTCTTTTTGTTCTTCGTTTATATGTAATGATTTCAGTAAGTAAGGCTCTTATCACTTTTGCTAGGCTTTAACTATGTATTCTTTGGATGCTTTTGTATTTTTTTTTCTTTCTATTTTTAATAAATTAGACTATAGAAGTGTGATGTTAATGTCAAGAGTGTGTTATCCTAGTTAAGATGCTTGGGTGTGTTTATGATTTCTGGACTCTAACCTTTAGGAAAAAAATATTAATTTTATTTATTGTTAATATATTAAATTAATAATATTAATGAATATTAATATTAAGTAAAATTTAATATTAATATTATAAAAATTAATAGGTTTATTGGTCAAATGGTATATGTTCGTTGATTAAATTATGAAGATTCATTAGTTATCAACTATAAATTCATCACTTTTATTACTTTAGTTCATTATTTTACATAGGTTCATCAATAAAAAAAACTATTTAATATTAATGTTATAAAAATTAATAGGTTTATTGGTCAAATGGTATATGTTTGTTGATTAAATAATGAAGATTCATTAGTTATCAACTATGAATTCATCACTTTTAATATTTTAGTTCATTATTTTACATAGGTTCATCAATAAAAAAAAAAATATAAGTTCATTGAACACAATATACATATTCATTAACTATATACTTGAGGTTCATATATATTATGCATACATGTAAACAACTCCCATTTCATTATAGTAGGAGGTGCAACCATTAATTGTAATTCCAAGTGGCCACATACGATGTGAATCAATAACATACACAACAAAGAATTGGTATGTGTACAGACCAATTCAAAAATTATAATGAAAGGGGTTACAAACTTGACATGCACCCCAAAAAAAAAAGTGATCAGAAGGATTTCGCATGATAGGGCAGGGAAATCCAGCATTTGAGAAATGCTTCATCAAAAAATTAATTTTAAATAGATTGTTAATTAATATTATTAATTTAATATATTAATATTATGTAAAAATTGATATTAAATAGATTGTTAATTAATATTATTAATTTAATATATTAATATTAAGTAAAAATTAATATTAATATTAATATTAAGTAAAGTTTAATATTAATATTATAAAAATTAATAGTTTAATTGGTTAAATAATATATATTCATTGATTAAATAATTAAGGTCCATTACTTATCAACTATAAATTCTTCACTTTTAATATTCTAGTTCATTATTCTATATAGGTTCATCAATAAAAAAAACTATAAATTAATTGAACATGACATACAAGTTTATTAACTATACATTTCAGATTCACACATAGACACACACACATATAATTTTTGTGAAAAACATATTTATTTCATGAATGAGCCTTTTGAAATAGCAAGATTCATTTGAAATACAATACACTAACCTGAAAAAATTGCTTTTATTTAAGCTTATGTTACGTGATTCTAAAGCTAAATGTGATACATAGTTAACTAGAACTTAAAGTTGGGCCTGCCAATAAATAATAGAAAGTGGAATGTACCCTGCAAATGAATATAGTACATCGATATCAGACGTATGGACTGAGGATGTTCAGTCATCATCTTCCATTAAATTTGATATAAAGAAATCAAACGTCCACATCCGGTATTGTGTAATGGAATTTATCATTGAAGCGCTGAAACTTTTAAGTGTCAAGAAAAAGTGAGCTTGGCACTCAACAACTACAAGATGATGGGAACTCTAAAAGATGATCGTGGTGGGCTGCAAGCAATTTTCTATTGTCATAATGGGGTAGCTACACTAGTGAAGTATTATTGAAAGGTGGTAGGGTTATCTGCAATCTTCAATCAACCTCTTCTCGAAGGTGAAGAGAAGAGGTTTAAGGACTTGGAAAAAAGAGAGATGATTTTATTTAAGATTTGATCGATGAACATAGGAAAGGAATGGCTAGCTCTTGTCCTTCCAATGAGAGGAGCAAGACAATGAATGAGGTGATGTTTACAAAAGCACTTCACATGGAAAAAAAAAGCATGGATTTCGACATGTATAATGGACCTTGGTCCAAATTACAATATGGACAGGGATCAATGGTCTAGCAATTAATGGCAAAAGATGTGGACATTCAATTGAGAAGACTAGAGATCAAACTCTCTTTATCTCCTCTCCTTGTGGTGTTTGGGAATTAACCACTTGAGCTGTGACAAAAAAAAATCCCGTAGAAATATTATGTGGACATCCAGTTAAGGATACTAGATATCAAACTCCCCATATTTTCTCCTCTTGTGGCATTGGGGATTAATCACTTGATCTATGATAAAAAAGAAGAAGTAAAACCTAGTAGAAATACTATATACATTTGTAAAAAAGAAAAGGTAAATTGCTATTTCCTCCCTCTATTTTGGCATATCGTGCTGTTTCTTCCCTAACATCTTAAAAATATTTATTCATCCTTCTTATTAGTCCTTTGTTAATTTTTTTAACAATCAATTAAAAAAATACAAGTCAAATTCATAATAATAGAGGGAAAAGTCATAAGTGTCCTTGATATAGCCATTTAACATTTAATTAATAGAAAAACTAACAAAAGGATTTTTTAATTTAATTGACCAAAATACAAGAATGAATAAAATATATTTTTAGAATATTAAGGATGAAATAGTATAAAGGTCAAAATAGAGAAGGAAATAATAATTTACCCAAAAATGAGCAAATTACTTTTACCTCCTTGAGGTTAGGTCCAATTAACATTTTCATAACCTCCTGTTTCAAAATTGAATATTCACCTCCTTAAATTTTTATACACCAACACTTAAAGATTTTTATTAGTTTTTTTTTTTTTGCAAAAAATAACCGCAATACCCTTATTTTAGCATGTATCTTCTATAACATTATTACATCTAATTCCTAACATTTACCTTTCTCTAATTTTTATATTTTTAAAAAAATTTAAAATTTTATTTGTAGGTCCAAATATTATTTATTTTTGTAATCTAAAAATTTTTAATTCTTAATTTTTAAAATAATTTTTTTTGTATACAAAATTTTTAATTCTTTTAATTAATTGTATATGGATTGATTTTAAAATTTTAGATCTATAAAAATTATTTTTAAAATTTTAAAAAAATATTAAAAAATTATTTTTTATAAATTAAAAATTTATAAATATATATTTTAAAAGTAATTTCATCAATTTTCATTGTTATTTAAATATAAAACATGGATAAATGCTAAGGATTATACGCAATAAAATTAAAGAAGACACATATTAAAATAAGAACATAACAATCATTTTTTTTTACAAAAAAGCTAACAAAAATCTTTAAGGGTTTGTATATAAAGCTTTAAAGAGGCTAATATTTAATTTTGAGACAAAAAATCCAGAAATGTTAATTAAGCGTAACCTCAAATGTAATTCACCCAAAAAATATATGAACAGTGGTTGCTGCTCGATGATAAAAACAAGAGTCGGGGTATTTTGACTTTGGCTTAAGCGGTACTTTGCCTTTTAGGTTTTCGATCAGATAGAGCTTTGTCATCTCTCTTTGTAAGTGAATAATAAATAATGTTTATATACTTGTCTGAAGTGAAACAAAATTTTATTCCGATGAAAAGATGGCGTGCCTGATTCTACCTGAAATAATAAAATTCTTCTTCTTAAAGCATAATTGGGGTGCTAGGAGTTCAATATATGTTGGAAAGTATTCAACTTTTTGGTAAATTTTGAGTTTTTTCAAATCTTTCTTGTGTTGGAGGTAGCTTTGTTTGTTTGTGCTTTTAATATTTTTCCTTCTGAATTGCAAATAGGGATTTGATTGTCATCGCCACTTTCTTTTGATTGCAAATTTAGATCGTTCTGCCATCACAACTAAAGCTCTCAATTTTCCAATGAGTTATTTATTAGATAGCGATAGGGACAATGAGGTACACGCAAAAGATGCTTCTTTTTTTTCACGTTTCTGGAAGAGTTTAAGATTTTTATCCTTATTATTTTCTTTTCTTCAATTGGAGCCACAGCCACTTAATTTTCAGCAAGCTGTATATTGTGATAACAAGCAAGCATTTCTTGATTTTGTGAGTGTGGATCCATCGAGTAAAGAGCCTTGCCCAGCTGAGGTTATGATATGCATTACTAGACACAATTGTTTGGAATGTGCCAAGGCTGTTTTTGAAGGAGAAACAGGTTACACTGTCGATTTGAGTGCTCCAGTTGGAACTACTGAGGTCCCCCCACTTCATCTATTGGCTGGAACTCATCATTCTTCCATGATTGAGTTGTTTCTTAGCCATGGCGCTCCAGTTAATCTTCGCTGCACCACTGGTGATAAATTGGGTGATAGGATGTTACCAATCAATTTGCTCTCATGGCGATTAGGTATTTCATATTTTTATTTTTTGCTCCATGTATTGCTTTCCATTTCTGTCTTCATCTAATTCATTTTGAGTATTTTTGTCTGTGCATCGGCATAAAAAACTGCAGGCTTCGTAGCTGGACCACAAAACAATCTGTCTTCAACTTGATTATTAGAATGTGCCTCCCAAAAATGGTTTGATCTCTAGTTCGCAACCTGTCTCCTTCATTCAAATTTCATATTAGCTTATATTCTTCTCCCTCTATTGCTGCAGAGAGAGCCATTGAAGACAATTAAATTGCTTGCTTCGAAAACAACAGACATTTATGAGGAAATCTTCTACTATGCAAGAGAAGGACAAATTGTTCAGCTGGCTGCTCTACTTCTTGTGGCTCATGAGAAGGTGTTATCTCCTACCTTGCTCCAGAGGAGATATGGTTATAATTTTGTTGGAATTACAACACTCCGTCAGTTTGTCACAGCTGAGATCACATTGCTAGAAGCTATGAGAATCAGATTAGAGCACAGCCAAAGCTATCAGATGTTTCGTACCTGTAAGGAAATGCTTGTAAATATGATGCATTTATTGCAATTGCTTGAAATATTTGAGAGGGCTGGCAATCAACTTGCAGCATATGTTATGCTAGAGCCAAATGAGGTGTGTGCGTCTTTTCTGACACCTTTTCAAAAGCTTTGTTTTGTTGAACAACCTAGCCTTAAGGAACGCTCATGATCCTTCCTTCTACAGGTTGAAAGACTACACTGCCAAGTGACTTTGGTTTTGTGTTCACAATAAATGAATGTTTTCTTGTGACTTGCTTCAGTGTTTTTCTTCTGGATTTAGCATATATGTATTTGCATTCCTAGCAAATTCTTGGTTTATCTAGTAAGGAGAATAAGTAAACATGTGTGATTATAAGCTGTTTATTCTGTTTCTTCTTCTTATCCAAAGATATGACGTTTAATTCTTAAACAAAACCATCATAGCACCATTCTTTTGCACATTCTTTGCAAAATTCAGTTTCTAACAAGAGGTAGTAGAGGCTGTAGGAAGTGGGGGTATATTTCCAGCAAATCCACAGATTATTTTGGTTTTTCCTGTGACGCCATGAAATGTAGTTTTATTTTTTGCCAAAAATTATTTCTAACCTATATTCTGCTTTCTCTTCTAATTTCATGTGCCTTAACTGTAAATATTTTCAGGAGAACTTTTCCATGGAGCTTTTAAACAACAAGGTATCTGAAGAAGTGGCATGGCTTCTGAAACAAGCAGGCTTTACTTTGAAAGCTGAAGATCTGGATGTGATTGAGTATGAGGAGCTATTGCTTAACCCATGCCATGAAGAAGCTATGCAGATGATGAGACCTCTGTTTGGGAAAAGCTTCTATGGGGAAACTGATGATTATTTGCGGATTTTAGGTGATTAACTATGTCTTTCCTCACACGTCTTTTGTCTCTTGCACAATTTGAAAGAGAAATTGTTTGAATGCATACAACATCTCAACTAACTTAAGTTGATCAACTTTTTATGCAGTAAATTGTAAAGAACACAAACTTGTAGGAGTTGATTTGCCCTACATCATGCAGGAAGGTAGTGAACAGCATCTTCAACAGGAAAGTAATGTAGTTCATAAGAAGATAAGAAAAAAACAGGTCAGCAATGGAAATTCAAAAAAAAAACAGGGCAGTAATGGAAATTCACGGAAACTGCCGATGAAGGATTCAGAAAATTCCAATCCAGATGTATGTCATTCTTTGAAAATGTGGATTGAATAATCAGAGTACTTTATGCTACATGGCCATGAAATTCTGAAATGCTGGGTCTAAAAAATTGCAACAAAATATGCGGTGTGGGGTTTGAATGTGAAGGGGAGAAAGGGGCTAGTGAGGGGAGACTATAATTAGTGCTACATGTAGATATACTTGTAGATATTTTATAATTTTTTTTAATTTAATGTAATTAAATTTCACTTTATGATTTTGGAATATCGAGCTGATTTAAGCTTTTGCCATTCGTTTTCTTATGAAAGCTATCTCCACCTGTTGCTCGGCCTTACAAGCAATGGAGGTTTGCTTCAACAGAACACCTGCGTCAATCTCATAGTTTCTCAACGCAAGCATTTGGACAATTGCAAATTTTGGATGATATGTTGAATTCGCGTTGTGAGGGTGGCCAATCAAAGTTTAATAGTGGCCTGCTCCATCTCGGCATGGCAATTGGAAGACTATGGTACTTTTATTTGATTTTTTTCTATACTACTTACTATCGCATTTGTAGTGAATTAGAGTTTATAACATTTTATTTAATGTATTGCTTTTGTGGTGGTCTTAATCTTTTTAGCATTGCAGTTGTTGTCTTGTGGTTTTTGTTCTCATTGTTTTGATTATTCTGCAGTCATCATCAATATTTAAGAGACTGGACTAACCACAAGTCTATCTTTAAGTTGCTTTATATTCTATGCCTACCAGAACTGGTAATTGCGTTTTCCTTTGATGAAAGAATATGAAGGTTTTTTTGGGCTTTCTTTTTTTTTTTTTTTTTTTTTAAATTATTTTACAAAATTTACTACAGAAAGGGAAATTGGAGCATATCAGAGTGTTTGCACGCAACAATCACAATATTGGGGCTCTAGCTTGTTACTATGCGAAGGAAGGAAAGATTATTGAGCTAGCTATTTTGTTGTTTGTTGCTCAAGAAAAATTGGTTCCTCAGGCAGAATCATCGAGTGCAAATGTTATGGTTTCAGATGAAAGCATGCAAATTGGCAAATGTTTAATGAGTGAAATGCAGAAATTAATTGACATGAAAGCTGGTTTAATTGGACAAAAGTATGAAGATAAGAGGTCGGTATTGTTATCTGCGTTGCTGTTGGTTGAGGTATTTGAGCGGGCTGGTGATGCATTTGAGATATATCTTCGCTCTTCGCTATATGCTGTATGTAAATTAGACCTTGCTTCATGGATCTTTTCATGTCTATTATTTTGCTGTGCTATCTGCTTTGCATATTCCATTTGGTATATTGTAGTTTATCACTCCAATAATGTTATCCAATCATGTCATATCAAGTAATTTGTATGGGTTCACATTTTGCAAGCAAAATTGTATAACAATTTATGAATTGTCCATTTGGATTAGTTAACTCAATATACGAGTTGGAATGATAGAATGTGTATTTATGACCTTAAATATGCAATTTCTACCTTCAATTACATGTTTATAATAATTTTACTTGATATTTGGCATTCATGCAGAAGCATTGGGGAAGGAAGGAAGAGGTAGCATTTGATGTTGCTTGGGTGCTCCGAAGATTGGGCTTTTGTTTAACGGGGGAAGACATGTTTGTGAATGATTTAGATTGGTAAGGACATGCTGCTCACATGTTCCATGCTTCTTTTGTCTGCCCCCTTCTGTTGTTTTGTTTTTGTCCTCTTATTTTCCCCTGCATCTTTCTTTTTCCCTTTTATTTTCATTCTCTTTTCCTAATATTTTAGAACACTGATATATAAACATAAACATTTTGTTGGTTGAAAAGCTAAAATGAAGTTTGTTGCTACTGCTTTTGAGTTCATTTGGGTTGCGAATTTATGATATTTCAAATGTTTTTGGTGTATCAACTAACCATTGCTTTCTTTGTCATGTGCTCAACATTTGCATGTCACAAGTTTCTCGTACAATCCGAGTGCAGAAGAATTAGGTAATTTGGTTGATACTATTTGTTTTTAGTATATTTCATTTGCAGATTAGGAAATGATCCTCAATTAGAGAAAACATGCACGCACATGATCATGGAGAGTTACTGACAAGTTTTATATTTGCCATTTTATTTCAGAAACCCTCAAGATAAAAATTGACTCGTTAATCCCCTCGAAGTTGCTCAATATTTCACCTCCAAAGGTAGGGTCTTATTACCTACCCTATGATATTTATTGTTGCTAGCTAGTTTGATCAGTTGTGGCCATCGAATTTGATACTGTGTGGGAGGCGGCAGCTTGACATTCATTATATTACTAGCTAGTTTGATCACCTGTGACCTTTGGATTTGATATTGTGTGGGAAGTAAATGATGAAGTAGCTCCTTTTGATGGATCTCACTACTAAGCTTTACATTGACTCTAACATAATTATGCCAACATAATTGTTGGACCTCTTGCAGAAAATCTAATTTTAAAGCAAGAATGTTGAAAATGAAGTTTATTTTTGTGGACACACTTCTAGCTACAAAACTGCTGAATTTATAGGCTGAAACATTCAGAACTGTGATTGCAAAGACTTGAAGATAAATTAAACAAAAAAGTTATCTGTCAGTGAATTTTTTCACTTGCAAGGCTACTGCAGGTTGTTCTATACTGTTGATACTTTAATGTAACAGCTCTGTGTACTTTATTTTTCATTTTTTAATTCGCATTTACAAATTATAATTTTGACTTGTTAAAATGACACATTATCCAGAAAATTGGTGAAGCATATGGGCAGCGCAGTTATCATACATTGTCCTCTCCATGTGTCTCCCTGCATGCTTACTATCCAGTTCAGTCATTTCACACAGTTGCAAACTCCAAAGCCCGCTTTATTCCGCTATCATCAACCTTGAAAAATCAAGTACATGGGGTACCTGTTAAGTGTGATCCGCCATTGCTGAACTTTCCATTTGGTGGGCGATGGATGTCCTTAGCATTGGCTATTAAAAGGGGCATGAAGCATGCGTGATCTTGCCATTGAAGAAGTTATGGGTCTTGAACCTTACATTTGATGCCCTATTTTTCAATGCCTTTTCTACTTGTGCTTGTATAGTTCCATGATGATCATAGTGTGTTTAGCTTCTGCTTGAATTCTGATTTCCAAGTATGTTTCTTTTGTTTGATTTGAATTTAACTATTGGTAAAATTTGAAACTTGAGAATCTATAATTAATTGTAACTCACAGTTTAGATCATTTAATTAAGGTCAATGTCATGTCCTGTAGGTTATAACGTCAGCATTATTATGTCCTCAGGCCTCAGGTCAATTGGTAGTGATCACCTACATAACCAACTGAATATGCTGATTCTGAAATTAACTTTGTATTTTGTTATCTTTTCCTATTTTGCAGCTGGCTTTCTGATGTTTTGGTGTCTGGATCATGTGTGCTTAGAAGTTTGGAGAACTGTTACTGTTAGATTATTTATTGGATGCTTTGCGATGTTATTGTTAGATTATTTATTGGATGCGTGCTACATTTTTGGACGCTGCAATCATCTTAAAACACTAACATCGACATGCTATTTTGTTATCTCATAAATTACTGCCATATTGATGTATTTCATCCGTGAATCAGTACTACTTATTGTACATGTATAGCACAAAAGGAACGTTAGATAATATTAGTAACACATTTATTGAAATATCTATGGAATAGAAAATATCGTGAACCACTTTAGCCTTTTACCCTTCTTGCACTTTGTTCAAATAAGTATTTTCTTTTAGATTGTTCAATTTACATCACATTTGTATCAAGGAATAATGAAGAAAAATTTAGAAGGTCATACTAATTCACATAACTTAGTGAAAAATATAATATTTCGGTCTTTTTCATTTTATCAAAAAGACGTGTCAAATGAATAAATTACTGTGACATTCAAAATTCATTTTTAATTTGACGTGCAATTTAAGTGGTCATCAATCAATGATGACGATCGAGTGACCATCATTTATAGAGTTTTTAAGAATAAAGATCCATGTTTTTAAGTATACAGAAAGGATCATATCATTTGCAACACCTAATGGGAAAGGCAACAAGCAGTGCCCTTCAAAACAATTTTAAAAAATATTATGCGATAGTTTTTTTTAATATATATATTTTTAAATACTAGTATTTGGAGCTTATTGAACTATATTTAATTTGATTTGATCTAACAGTATCACAAGAGCGATAAAAATATTTCAATAATTAATTTAATGAGATTGCATTTATCAGGGTTCCGATTCGAAATATTGTTTGAGCGGGAGTTGTCTCATGACAATTGATCCCAATTGTCGTTATGATTAACAACACAAAAAATAACCACATGCGGTTTACAAATTGAAAATAATATTATAATATATGATGTCCTAAATCTTCTAATATATTGCATGTGTTTGATTTGTTGTAGAGAATTGGACTTAATTATGAAAAGGGATTCAAAAATCAATTTATGAAATTATTTGAAGATTTATCGATTTGAAAAAGAAGCAAACAAAAGGGAGAAAAAAAAAAATCTTTCTTGAATACAAAGTAACAGTGATAGTGTTTTTAACACACAATTTCTTGTAATGTTAACTCTACCAGAATTGGACATGGTATGTCTCATCGTTCAAAAAATACTGGAGCTACCAGTTTTGGGTCAATAAATTTAATTAAACAATTGTTTTAACATGCAAGTTTCTTGTATCAATAACTATTATTAAATGAAATCAATCTAATGGTTTTTAACTTTATTTGTATTTAAATAAACTTTTAACTGAATAGTAAATGTATTAAATGTTTTACTAAATGTTTTAAAACAATCATTAACATAAAAAAATAGAAATAATTCATATTTTGCTCTCTTAACTTTTTTTTTTTGATTTACCCTCTCTATTTTTATTTGTATAGATTGAGGTCTTGCACTTTTAATTTTTCTTGATTTGCTCCCTCATTTTTATTTTTGTTCACATTAACCCCTTATACTTTTAATTTTGTGAACATTAAGTCATTTTACTTTTATTTTAGTAAAATTAACCCCTTCTAAATATAATTAAAAAAATTTTCATCAACTATGTTATAATTTAATTACTTATCTTTATTTTTAACATAAAGATTATAAAAATACAATTTTATTTAAATTTAATTTATATAATTGCAATTAATTGGTTAACAAAAATTTAATTCAATATTATAAAAATAAAAGCTTAAGCAAAACTCTACTAAATTTTATTTTAGTTTATTCTACTAAAATAGAATTTAGTAGAATCTTGCTTAAGTTTTTATTTTTATAATATTAGATACAATTTTTGTTAACCAATAAATTACAATTATATAATTTACATTTAATTTTCATAAAAGTATTTGGCATTTAATAGTATTTTTATAATCTTTATATTAAAAATAAAATATAAATAATTAAATTATAACACAGTTGATTAAAATTTTCAAAATTATATTTATTGAAGGGGTTAATAAAAGTATAAGAGTTTAATGTGAATAAAAATAAAAGTGCGAGAACTTAGCCTATACAAATAAATGTGAAGAGGTAAATTGAGAAAAAAATAAAAGTATAGGGAGCAAAATATAAGTTATTCCCAAAAAATAACAACTCATGGTTTATAAATATTTTATTTACATTATATTGTGTAACATTAATTTTAAAAATTTTCATTGATGTGGACTTTATAACAATCGAATGCCATATATATATATATATATATATTCATTATACTTACTATCACCAGTTTGCACGGGGCTATCACCTAATTTGATTAATTGTAGAAAAGTGCAGTTACGTGAAAGTAATTTTTATGAAGAGGGATTCAAAGGTTCATTTTATGAAGGAGTTATTTGATGATTTATCACTAGGGAAAAAAAGAATCAATAGTTATAAATTAAATAAAAATTAAATTAACAATTTTAATTTAATGTGTATAGATATAAATATTTATACCTTGGCATGTAATATTTCTATTCAATATTAGGGTTTTAAATCTTGCCTTGCCGCCATTTTTTTGCTTTTCCTAGGGTTTAGGTCATTCAGTTCGCCCTTTATAAATCTCTTCTCTGCCATCAGCTAAAGCTCTCAATATTTTCAATGAGTTATTTAGATAGCGACAGTGACAATGAGGTACATGCAAACCATGCTTCTTTTTTCACGTTAATGGAAGATTTAAGATTCTGATTCTTATTACTGACTTTCTTTTCTTCAACCTACATGTTTGGAATGCTCTATTTCATGATAACAAGAAAGAATTTCTTGATTTTGTGTGTGTGGATCCATTGTCGAATCAGCCTTTTCCAGCTGATGTATGGGACTTATTACAGCCTCCGATTGTTTGGAATGTGCCAAGGCTGTCCTTCAAAGAGAAACAGGTCATATTATCGATTTGAGTGCTTTAGTTGGAATTACTGAGACCCCCCACTTCATCTAGTGGCTGAATGTCATAATATTTCCATGATGGAGTTCTTTCTTAGCCATGGAGCTCCTGATAATCTTCGGTGCACCACTGATGATCAACTGTATGATGGGATGTTACCAATCAATTTTACTCTCCTTTCGATTTGGTATATTTAATACTGGTATTATTTTAACTCCATGTATTGCTTTCCATTTCCCTATTCATCTAATCCTTTTTTTTCCCTTCATACAGCCGCAAGAAAAAATATCGGCTTTGTAGCTGGACTACGAAACAATCTACTTTCAATTTGATCATTAGAATGTGCCTGCCATAAGTGGTATGATCTTTTGGTTGCTTGTGGCTCTCTCTCCTTCACTCAATATTTATATTAGCTTATATTCTTCTTCCTCTCTTGCTTCAGAGAAAGGCATTGGAGACAATTCAATTGCTTGCTTCGTAAACAATAAATATTGTTGGTAATTCTGAAAAAATAAGAACAAAAATTGCAGCACAAACAGAGTATAGCAGTAAACTAAATACTGCAGAATTGTAATAATAAGAACGAAAATATAAGTTGCAGAAGTTCAAGTGATTTTTCCACACTTTATTCAAGAACTGATGGTGCCTTTTTATAGGTTTACAATTAACTGAAAAAGCTGAAAACTCTCAATAGATATTAGATTTTATTGTCACTAACCATTACTAACTGAAACAGAAAATTAAGGAGTAAAAAACTAACACTAACATAGACTTTAATGACTAAATCAGACACAAGTTATTTTTTAATCAACTTCAACACTCCCCCTTAATTCAAAATTGCATACTCCAAGTCTTGTTCAGAAATAGACATGTTTATTTCGAGGAAGTGACTTTATAAAGATGTCTGCAAGTTGTTCATTAGTGCTGTAAAACTTTAATTGAACCTGACCTCCAGCTACCAGCTCACGAACGAAGTGGATTCGAACGCCAATATGCTTTGTTCTGGCATGGAATGTTGGATTTTCACTCATTGTAATAGCTGCTTTGTTTTCACACAAAATCTCAGTTGCGCTTTTTTATTCTTGGCCAAAATCAATAAGTAAGCGTCTGAGCCACACAGCTTGACATGCTGCTGAAGTTACAGCAGCATATCCAGCCTCACATGATGATAAAGTTGTGGTTGCTTGCTTCTTGGAACTCCAAGTGACAGCTCCAAACCTAAGATGAAAGATGCAACTTGAAGTGCTCTTCCTATCCTCCATAGAACATGCCCAATCACTATTTGAATAATAACCCAACAAGCGAAAATCTGAATTTGAAACATTCCAAAGCCCATAATCAATTGTTCTAGCCACATATCACAGGATTCTCTTTGCTACTCTAAGATGATGCTTTTGTAGGATTTTGCATAAACTGAGAAACAACATCGACTGAAAATGCAATATCGGGTAAAGTGTGAGTTAAATAAATTAGTCCTCCTGCCAAACTTCTAAAGTACTTGGCATCTACACTGTTAGTACCATCTTCAACCTACAACTTTTCATTCAAGTTTATGGGTGTAGTTGCTCCATTCCAATTTAGCATATTAAAAATTTTAAGCAAGTCAGTATAATATTTCATTTGAGAAACAAAGATACCATCTTCCTTCTGTAACACTTCAAGACTAAGAAAGTAATGCAACACACCTAAATCCATTATCTTAAACTTCTTCATCTTTCCAACCTTCAAATCTTCAATTAAAGCACTAGATGTACCCATATAAATTATGTCATCAACATAAAGGCAAAGTATAAGAAAATCAGTGCCTTGCCTCTTCAAGTAAAGAGTAGGCTCATTCTTACTTCTTGCAAATCCATTTAAGCAAAAATAAGTATCTATCTTGCTGTACCATGCCTTTGGGGTTTGCTTTAACCCATAGAGTGCCTTTTTTAACATGTAAACTTTATCTTCCTTCCCACAAACAAAAAACCCTTTAGGTTGATATACACTTCCTCTAAGAGCTCTCCATTCAAAAAAGCAGATTAACATCAAATTGATATACACTCAACTTCATATGAGCATCAAAGGCCAAGAAAATTCTTACTGTTTCAAATCTTGCAACTGTAGAGAAAGTATCTTCATAGTCCACATCGTATGTTTATGCATTTCCCTTTATGACTAACCTTGCCTTATGCCCTTTCAATGCTTCCATCTGCATGGTGCTTAGTTTTAAACACCCACTTGTAATACCCTATTTCTTTGCTATTAAAATTGTCCAAGTCTTTATTTAACATATTAATTCAACCATATCATGATTAATAAAGTCCACATATTATTTAAGCATACAAAAGATTACAAAATTTTTATTCTTATAATACACAAGAGTTATAATTAAACATAAGTACAAAATATATGTCCTTTTATCTAAGTGTATGCTTATAATACAAGGAGAGAGAGAGAGTGAGAGTTCGGCCGGTGACCTTTGCTCATACTTTATTTATAATGTGATATGTTTTAAACAATCACACTTCAAACGCCACTATCTGGAAAAATAATTGCGATTTGGTGAGTCAAGACTCAATGAATATAAATATTAATTAAATTCTAAAGGCCCAAAAAGTAAACAATTGATATTAAATCACAATACTAGTATGGTTCATTCAAATACAAGTACTAATGAAATATTCATTGATTTTATTGTGGCTTGACAAGAAAAATATTGATTCTAGGATTCATGTGAAATAATTGCCATTTGATTTTGCTGGCCAACATATAACATGTGAATCATATGATTTTCTTTGATCATTTGCATTTGCCATGTGATTTGCAAATATTTGCCAAGCCAGTCACAAAATCCTTTTATATCCATATGCAAGTGCTCACGTATGAATTTGCATTTAACTTGTAAACATTTATGTATGGACATAATCAATAATAAGCAAACTATATACATTTAAATAATCATAAGGAAAAATTCATTTAGATCACACAATTTCACCAAAGAATTCAATTAATATTTATACTCACTCTTTAAGATGCCAAACACTTTATGGATGATTTGAATCACCTTCTTGAGCTTCACCAATACTTTGGGATCCTAAAATATAATATATATTTAATTAAAAAAATATATACTTACACAGAGTGTTTATGTTTGGTATATAATTGAGATATGTTCTGTATATGTGTAAACTTAACATTTATGCATATTTTCTCCTTGTTAAATAGCTTGACCATACTAGACCTAGGAGTGAATAAATTTCACCACATAACTCCAAATTACTAGATTTAATTTTTAAAAAAAATTATACACTCAGGGCTACAACATATCCAAAAATCAAATCAATATATGCCCTGCATAATAAATGGTAAATTTTTGAATTTAGACATGTGTTTTGCACAGAAACAATTTGAGCAGGTCTAAATCAATTTAGAATTTCTCATGTTACACGAGTATAATTCCAAAAATGTTTTTCATGAACTTAATTAACACATAAATGAACAACTTTCATATTTTATACTTTATCTAATTCAACATCTAAAGTTCTCATATTAATCAGGGAAAATTGGACTACCTGCAGACATTACAAGCAAAACTAGTCCCACTCCAAGGATGATTTCTCATTACACACTTATTATTTTGTAAAATTGCATCACATAGTTTTAGATAACATATAAAGGAATAAATCTCATGTGTATCACTTTGTCTAAATTAGTCTCTAACAGCCTCAAAATAATTAATCAAGATCAGGTAGCCTGCTAGAATAGTTACCCAAACCAGTCCCAAAGAAACTTCCATAGAGTTTCACATACTTAATATTTCACAAAACCCTTGTATAGAAATCTAGATAAGACATAAACCCACAAGTTTCATGTTTTGCATTTCCCCTAATTCTGCTTTATGGCCTCAAAAATTAGAGTGCAATCTATAGCTATAAATCAGAATTTTCAGCATGAAGAACACTATATTCATTATCAAATCAATTAACTTATTTTTCTTTTTAATTCTTCAATTAAATTATTTCCCTTGCTAATTCTTTCTAATTACCATACTCAACATATCAAGATGGAAGAATTATATAAGAAAATAAGATGAATTTACTTACCTTTGTCAAATTAGAAAAACCTAGAATTCTTCCCCTTTTCTTCCTTCTTCCTTTCTCTCCTTATTTTTATTTTTTTTGGATTTTGTTCTTATGTTCCAGCCCCCTTTCCTTTACATTTATCTACTTATTATATATATATATATATATATATATATATATATATATATATATATATATATATATATATATATATATTAATGTCAAGAGACATACAAGAGGTAGACAAGTATAGTTTTCTAATTTTTTTCTACCTCCCATACATATCCACTACTTAATATATTATTATTATTATTATTATTATTATTATTATTATTATTATTATTATTATTATTACTACTACTACTACTACTACTACTACTACTACTAAGCAAAAGTTTAAATCAATCCTCCTTCTATGCAAAAGCTTAATTTAGTCCCTAAAGTTACTTATGTAAATAAATCAACTAAATTCAATTCCGTACATATTTATTTGTTAACTAGCTTTCAATTTTATAATACTCCAAAGACATCATATATTTTACATATTCAAGTATACCATTGCAATTCACTAAAACAAATGAAAGGATGTGGAATTCACATAGTCAAATGAAATGATTTTATATGTATATGTTCAAGTGAATTATATGTAATGCATGCAAATTTAAATGAAATGTTTATGGTTAGGGTCAAGGATGTTACATTTTTCCCCCTCTTTTAAGAATTTTGTCCTCAGAATTCAATACTTGCGAACAAAAAAGGATATTGTCGCTTCATGTTCTCCTCAGTTTCCTAAGTGGTCTCTTCTTATAAATGGTTCCTCCACAACACTTTAACCAATGGAATTTCTTGATTCCTTAACTATTTTGTTTTATAACCAATGATCTGTACTAGTTCTTCAACATAACTCAAATCAACGACAATTTCTATTTCTTGGTTTTTAAGTATATGTGTAGGATCAGATCGATATCTTTTAAGCATACTCGTATGAAACACATCATGGATCTGGGCCATTTCGGGTGGTAATGCTAACATATAAGACAATGGAATATTTCTTTCAAGAATTTCATATGGCCCTATATATCGAGGACTCAATTTTCCCTTTTTGCCAAATATGATTGCTCCTTTCCATGGTGAAACTCTAAGAAATACTTTCTCGCCCACTTCATATTCTATTTCCCTCCTGTTCTGGTCAGCATAACTTTTTTGTCTATCATGTGTTGCTTTGAGTCTACTTCTAATTAGTTTTACTTTATCTATAGTGTCTTGCACTATCTTTGGTCCTTCCAATACATGGGTTCCCTCTTCATCATAATAAGTAGGACTACGACACTTTCTTACATATAATGCCTCGTATGGTGCCATTTGAATACTATTATGATACTGGTTGTTATAAGCAAACTCCATTAAACTAATATGTTCATCCCACATACCTTTAAATTCTATTACACAAGCTCGTAGCATATCTTCAACTGTTTATTCTCTTTGATTTCCATCTATCTGAGGATGAAAAGCAGTCCTAAAATTCAATTTAGTACCCAAAGCCTCGTGTAAACTCTTCCAAAAGTGAGATGTGAACTGTGGATCCCTATTTGATATAATGGACACTAGAACCCCATGCAGTCTAACAATTTCATTCACATACTCTTTGGCTAAAAATTCAAGTGAACTACCCCATCTGATAGGCAAAAAGTGAGCTAACTTAGTTAATCGATCAATGATCACCCATATGACATCATTCTTTCTTGGAGTTTTTGGCAATCCACATACAAAATATATCGTTATCCTTTCCCATTTCCATACTGGAACTGACAATGGTCTTAACTTTCCAACTAAAGCTTGGTGTTCGTCTTTAACTTGTTGATATGTTAAACATTTTGAAACATAATCTGCCACGTCCTTCTTCAATTTAGGGCACTAATAATAGGGTTGCAGAGTGTTGTACATTTTGGTCATTCCCGAGTGCATATCATATGGAGTAGTATGTGCCGCTTCTAAAATTTCTCAGTGTAGGTTATCAACATTAGGTACACAAATACGTGACCTTATCATCAAAATATCATCTTGAATGTTAAACTCTTTATTCTTCCCTTGTTTTGCTTTCTCAATCTTTTCTCGTAATTGTGGATCCTTGCTTTACATTGCTTTAATTCTATCTCGCAATAGTGGTCTAACTTGTAAAGTAGTAATTATCATCCCATTTTCTTGCAAATTTAGTTTCGCATTCATAGCTCACAACTGAATTAAATAAGATAATGGAAGTATCCACAAATTAGCCACACTGCTTGATTTCCTGCTTAGAGCATCAGCTACCACATTTGCCTTTCCTGGATGATACTCAATTGTATAGTCATAATCCTTCAATAATTCTAACCATTGCCTTGTCTCATATTTAACTCTTTTTGGCTCAATAAATACCTTAAACTTTTATGATCAGTAAATATCTGAAATGTTTCTCCATATAAATAATGCCTCCATATTTTCAAAGCAAACACTACAACAGCAAGTTCTAAATCATGTACTAGATAAGATAATTCATATGGCCTTAGCTGTCTAGATGCATATGCAATCACCTTGCCATGTTGCATTAACACACATCCCAATCCCTTATGAGAAGCATCACTATATACTACAAATCCTCCATTACTTATAGGAATTGTTAGCACCGGAGCAATTATTAACTTGGTTTTCAATTCATCAAAACTTTTCTGACATGCTTTAAACCATTTAAATGCAATAATTTTTTAAAGTAACTTTGTTAAAGGGCTGGTTATCAGTGAAAATCCCTCAATAAATCGGTGATAGTACCCAGGTAATCCTAAGAAACTTTGAACTTCTGCAACATTCTTCGGAGTTTTCTATTTCACTACTGCTTCTATTTTCTTTGGATCCACTTCTATACCCCATCTAGAAATAACATGTCCTAAAAATACAACTTCATTTATCCAAAACTCATATTTACTAAATTTAGCATAAAATTATTTTTCTCTCAAGGTTTGTAACATAATTATCAAATGTTGTTCATGTTTCTCTTTACTTCATGAATACATAAGTATGTCATCAATGAACACAATCATAAATTTGTTTAAGTACGGTTGAAATACCTTATTCATAAGAGCCATAAATGTAGCTGGTGCATTAGTTAAACCAAACGGCATCACTAAAAATTCATAGTGCCTGTACCTAGTTCAAAAAGTAGTCTTCGATATGTCTGGGTCTAAAATTTTAAGCTGATAGTAGCTTGACTTCAAATCAATCTTGGAAAACACCTGAGCTCCCTATAACTGATTGAACAAATCATCTATTCTGGGTAAAGGATATTTATTCTTTATAGTGACCTAATTCAACTGCCTATAATCAATACACAACCTTATTATCCCATCTTTCTTTTTTCATAAATAGCATTGGAGCACCCCAAGGTGACACACTGGGCCTAATGAACCCTTATTAAGTAGTTCATGCAAATGAGTTTTTAGTTCTTTCAATTTAACGGGTGCTATTCTATAAGGTAAAATGGATATTGGCACCACTTATGGTATTAATTCAATTGTGAATTCTACTTCTCTATCAGGTGGCAAACCCGGTAAATCATCTACAAACACATATGGAAATTCGTTTACCACTGGATCTTCTCAATTGTATTATTTGTGGTTTTATACTCACTCTTTAAGATGTCAAACACTCTATGGATGATTTGAATCACTTTCTTGAGCTTCACCACTACTTTGGGATCCTAAAATATAATATATATTTGATTAAAAAATATATATACTTACATTGAGTGTTTATGTTTGGTATACAATTGAGATATGTTTTGTATGTGTGTAAATTTAACATTTATGTATATTTTCTTCTTGTTAGACAACTTGACCACACTAGACCTAGGAGAGAATAACTTTCACCACATAACTTCAAATTACTAGATTCAATATTTAACAAACAGAAGACACTCAGGGCTACAAAGTATCTAAAAACCAACTCAATATATACTTCCACAATAAATGGTGAATTTTTGAATTTAGACATGTGCTCTGCACAGAAACAGTTTGAGTAGTTCTCAATCAATTTAGAAATTCTCACATTACACAAGTATTATTCCAAAACCATTTTTCATGAAATTAATTAACAAATAAATGAACAACTTTCTTGTTTTATACTTTATCTAATTCAGCCTCTAAAGTTTTCATATTAATCAGGGAAGACTGGACTACCTGCAGACATTATAAGCAAAACCAGTCCCACTCCAAAGATGATTTCTCATTACACACTTATTATTTCAAAATACTGCATCACATGGTTTTAGATAACATATAAAGGAACAAAACTCATGTTTATCACTTTGTCTAAATCATTCTCTAACATCCTCAAAATAATTAATCAACATCAGGTAGCTTGCTCGAATAGTTACTTGAACCAGTCCCAAATAAACATCTATAGAGTTTCACATACTTAATATTTCACAAAACCCTTTTACAAAAATCCAGATAAGACATAAAACCACAAGTTTTATGCTTTGCATTTCCCCTAATCCTGCTTTTATGGCCTCAAAAATTAGAGTACAATCTAGAGCTATAAACCAGAATTTTCAGCATGAAGAACACTATATTCATTATTAAATCAATTAACTTATTTTCCTTTTTAATTCTTCAATTAACTTTTTTCCCTTGCTAATTCTTTCTAATTACCATACTCAACATATCAAGATGGCAGAATTATATAAGAAAATAAGATGAATTTACTTACCTTTGTCAAATTAGAAAAACCTAGAATTTTCCCCCTTTTCTTCCTTCTTCCTTTTTCTTCTCCTTATTTTTCTTCTTTTGGTTTTTATTCTCACGTTCCAGCCCCTTTCCCTTATATATATATATATATAAAAGAGGTGAACAAGTGAAGTTTTTTAATTTTTTTTACCTCCCATACAAATCCACTACTTAATTATTATTATTATTATTATTATTATTATTATTATTATTATTATTATTATTATTATTATTATTATTATTATTATTATTATTATTATTATTCTTATTATTATTATTATTATTATTGTCATTATTATATTATATTTTAATAAAATATCAAGCAAAAGTTCAAATCAATCCTCCTTCTATGCAAAAGCTTAATTTAGTCCCTATAGTTACTTATGTAAATAAATCAACTAAATTCAATTCTTTACATATTTATTTATTGACTAGCTTTCAATTTTATAATACTCCAAATACATCATATATTTCATATATTCAAGTATACCATTGTAATTCACTAAAATAAATGAAGGGATGTGAAATTCACATTGTCAAATGAAATGATTTTAGATGCATATGTTCAAGTGAATTATATGTAATGCATGCAAATTTAAATGAAATGTTTATGGTTAGGGTCAAGGATGTTACACCATTTGAGCCCAATTGCATTATTTCCTTCAAGTAAGTCCACCAGCTCCCATGTTTCATTTTTATTGATTGCAATTAACTCTTCCTTCATTGCTTTAACCCAGTCCTCTTTTTTATATGCTTCATCGAAACAAGTTGGCTTAACAACAAACAAGGCTTGAGAGTTTGCATATATCTCCCTCAAAGACCTAACTTTTCTTGGAGGAGTTTCTTCAAATGAACTTTCTGAAGAAGATGAGTTGCTAGAAGGTCTTTGTGGACTGTTTGTTGGTGTTGAAAACTCTAAAGAATCAGATGAGGCTGTTATAAGATCATTATCAACTCCATTTGCTTATTCAAAATTTCATAAATTTTAAGTTTCTATTGCTCCTTCATTGTTGTGCCAATTCCAACTTGGTCTTTCGTCAAAAACCACATTCCTACTAATAATTACTTAGCCATTCATAGGGTTATATAGTCTATATGCTTTGGATTATGAACAATAGCCAATAAATATGCATTTAATTGATTTGTCATCAAGTTTGCTATGAATTTTAGAACAGAACAAAGCATAAGAAATACAACCAAAAATGCATAAATGGCTTACCCAAGGCTTGACACCATTCCATACTTCATAAGGAATCTGATTTGAAACAACTTTTGTTGGCGATAAATTAAGAAGATAAATAGCAATGGCTACTACTTTAGCCCAAAAATCATTTGGAAGGCCTTTGGCTTTCATCATGCTCTTCGCCATTTCTACAAAGGTACAGTTCTTATGCTCAGCAACACTATTTTGCTAAGGTGTGTAAGGCGCTATCACTTCCCTATGAATACCATTTTCTTCAAAAAATAAAGAAAATTGGTTAGATAAAAACTCGTCACCTCTGTCAGTTCGAACCTTTTTTATTAGTGTGCTACTTTACTTCTCAACATAGGCCTTGAACTTCTTGAAGTTGCCAAATGTCTTAGACTTGAGCTGCTAAAAATATACCCAACACATACAACTGTATTCATTAATAAAGAGCAAGAAATATCAACTACCACTAAAAGATTCAATCTTCATAGGACCACACAAATCAGCATGCTCCAATTCAAGTATTTTAGATGCCCTCCAAAACTTGTCGAAAGGAAATGGAAGTTTGTTTTACTTTCTATATATGCACCCCTCATATAACTCAGGTGATTCAATCCTAAGCAGCCCATGTACCATTTCTTTTTCATTTAATAATTTCAAACCTTTTAAATGCAGGTGCCCATACCTCAAGTGCTATATATTAGACTCACTATTTTCTTTAATAATCATATCATTGTTTACCATAACATTATTTTTCAATTTAGAAAGTTTAAGTGGAAATACCTTATTTACTGTCATTTTAACTTTTGTAATAATCTGATTTGATTTTTTTATTTCTAATCACTCATGAATCATCATCAAACAAAAGTGAAAATCCTCTACCCATGAGTTGCCCAACACTCAATAGATTTTGTGATAAGCCAGGAATAAAGTAAACACTATGTAAGAGATTTATGTTACTGCAAGTATTTCTTATAGCCATACTTGCATTTGATTGTCATTTCCAAGTATCACTTTTGATTTGCATGCTTCATCAAGTTCTTTGAAAGATGACTTTGTACCAGTCATGTGATTAGAGCATCCACTGTCCAAGTATTACGAGTAGTTGCATCTTTCTCATAAGCCATGAAAAGCTTGACTTCTTTTTCCTCCTTATGCTCAGCATAATTTGCTTGCTTTTCTCGTTTCCAATAATTAACCTTTACATGCCTAAATTTTTTGCAATAGTAACATTGAACACCACTTTTGTTGCCTTGTTTCCTTTCATTTTACTGCCTATGTTCAAATCGGTTATCTCCTTGTCCAAAGTTATGACCACCTTTGCCATGTGATCCTCCTCCACCATGTCCTCTACCAACTGCCTCTCTTTGATTATTTTTTGGTAATGCATCTCCCCCTTCATGTGGAAGACTTTCTCTTCATGCTTCTCATCTGATCTGCTTAGCTTTGCCTCATGGGATTACAAATACCCCACCATTTCATCAAATGAGTATACAATTAAGTCTTTGGATTCTTCAATAGCTGCAACCACATGATCAAAATTTGGTGTTAAACTCCTCAACACCTTTGCAATAATAGTTTGATATGAAATTTCCTCTCCATAGGACCTCATTTGATTAACAATGGTAACTATGTGGGACAAGAAATCTTATATTGATTCACCCTTATGCATTTGTAAGGTTTCAAACTCACGACAAAGAGATTGAAGTTTCATTATGATTACCTTCGAGGTGCCTTGAAATGTTGTTTGCAGAGTCGTCTAGGCTTCTTTTGCTGTGTTTGCTATAATAATTTTTAAGAAAATTAACTGATGGACAGCTTGTTGAATGAAGAATAATGCTTTGGAGTCTCTTTTCTTATTCTCTTCCAATCCAGCTTTATCATCTGGTTAAGGATATCTGTTCTCAACTAAGTCCCATAAATCTTGAGACTTGAACAAAGTCCTCATCTTGATGCTCTAGAATTCATAGCACTCTCCTTTGAAGATGGGAATCATTGGTTGAGAAACACTCACTCCATTGCCATTAGTTACCATCACTTTTATGCCCAGTTATGAAGGAACTAAGCTCTGATACCAAAATTGTTAGTAATTCTGAAAAAATAAGAACAAAAATTGCAGCATAAATAGAGTATAGCAGTAAACTAAATATTGTAGAATTATAATAATAAGAATGAAAATATAATCTGTAGACAATTCAAGTGTTTTTTCCACACTTTATTCAAGAACTGATGGTGCCTTTTTATAGGTTACAATTAACTGAAAAAGCTAAAAACTCTCAACAAATATCAGATTTTATTATCACTAACCACTAGTAATTGAAATAGAAATTTAAGGAGTAAAAAATTGACACTAATATAGACTTTAGTGACTAAGTCAAACACAAGTTATTTTTGAATTAACTTTAACAAACATTTGTGAAGAAATATTCTACTATGCAAGAGAAGTAAAAGTTGTTGAGCTGGTTGCTCTTCTTCTTGTGGCTCATGATAAGGTGTTATCTTTACCTTGCTCCACTAGAAATATGGTGATAATTTTATTGGAATAGCAACACTCCATCAGTTCATCACAGCTGAGATTACATTGCTAGAAGTTACGAAAATCACATTAGAGCATAGTCAAAAGTATGAGATGCTTCGTACTTGTAAGGTAACACTTGTAAATATGATGTATGTGTTGTAATTGTTAGAAATATTTGAGAAGGCCAGCAGTCAACTTACAACATATTTTATGCTAGAGCCAACTGAGGTATGTGTGCCTTTTCAAACGCATCTTCAAAAGCTTATTTTTCTAAACAACTTAGCCTTAATTAGGAACATTCATATGATCCTTCTTTCTACAGGTTGTAAGACTGCATTGCTAAGTGTGAAGGTTTTGATGTATTATTAGTTTGTAAAATGAGTATAAGGCTATATATATAGGATGATACAAGTTAAAGAGATGAATACAACATTAAATAAACTAATAAAAAGCCTAACAATACTAAAATAAAAATATAGCTAAGGCTTATCAACATGTTATCTCAACATCCCCCCCGTAAATCCATGGCATCATGTAGAGGAAGTTGAGAAAATAGATTCTGAAAGTAAGCTGATGGCAAGGATTTTTTGAATAAATCGGCAAGCTGATCTTAACCTTTGATAAAACTTAGTTGAAGAAATCCCGAAGATACTTGTTCATGAACAAAATGGTATTCTAATTCGATGTGTTTTGTGTGAGCATGAAACACTAGATTGGAACTTAGATAAATTGCGCCAATATTGTCACAAAAAATGGTTGTTGTAGTAACTGGATGTAGAAGTTCTTGAAGAAGCCCACAAAGCCAAATAAGTTCAGAAGTAGCATTGGTGATAGCTTTATACTCACTTTCGGTAGATGATCTAGCGATGGTGGGTTGCTTCTTGGCAAGCTAAGAAGTCAAAGAAGAGCCCAAGTAGATAGCATAGCCTGATGTAGACCTCTTATAATCAGGATCCCCACCCTAATCACTGTCTGTATAGCATTGAAGAGTAGGAGAAGTAGTAGTTGAATAAAATAACCCAAAATGCTTAATACCTTGGATGTAGCAAAGTAGGCATTTAAGGGCTTTCCAATGGACATCTATGGGATTATGCATGAATTGGCAAAGCTTCTTAACACTGTAGGCAATATCTGGTCGAGTAATGGTGGCATATTGCAGTGCTCCCACAATCTGTCTATAGGTATCTCCTTTGGGTAATGGGGTGCCATCAAATTTGGATAAAATGGTGTATGATTGCATCAGGGTGGAGCATGGATTGCAATCGTCCATGCCATGGTTATGAAGTACATCAGTGAGATACCATCTCTAGGTGAGGAGAGTGCCATTATGTTGGTGTTTTAATTCCAAGCCAAGAAAGAAGTATAGAGAGCCTAAGTCATGAATTGGAAATTCCTGTTGAAGTGGCTTGATGACTATGTTAATAAGTTTGGAACAAGAACTTGTAATAACAATATCATCCACATAGACTAATAAGAAAATAGTGTTAGTTTGATGTTTGAGAATAAAGAGAGAGTGATCAACCTGAGAGGAGACACTATTTAACTTATGAAGACAAGAATTGAGGCGAGCAAACCAAGCTCTAGGGGCCTGCTTAAGACCATAGAGAGATTTATGCAATTTACAGACATGGTTAGGATAAGTGGCATCAATGTATCTAGGTGGCTGTGACATGTATAGATTCTCTTCAATATGGCCATGGAGAAATGCATTGGAGACATCAAGTTAGTGCTTTAAAAGGAGGTGATTTATTTGAAATTTTAAGAATTGGTAACTAATATTATCCAATATATTAATTTGTGCATTACTTGTTGAAATTTTTCTTAGCTTATTTATAGTTTGTAATTTACTTTGCTCTATAGATAATATTGAAATAAATTTGTAGTATGTTGTTTTTTAAATATAAAATAATAGTATAAGTTTATAATTATTATTTCAAAAAAATTTCATTTAAAAAAAATTGCACGGACATTTGCCTAGTATATATATATAGATATATATATATATATATATAGATTACTAAGACAACCAAATATGGATTGATCCATGCATAGTGAGTACATGGTATGAACATATTCTACATATGATCCATTATTGAGGACAAATTTAGCTCTTGGCCATCTCAACAGGGTTGTATACCTTCTACTGGTTTAGTAAAATTAAAATAAATTTAAGGAATAAACAAGAATTAAAAAGAATAGAGTAGGAAGAACAACGAACACAAAAATTTATGGAGTTCGTATTCTCAACAATACTACATCTTCATCTAACTTATTCCCAAGTTTTGATTTTTCAATACTTACATTTTTATTTACAAGATTGTGATTACAAGAGTTTGAGACTCACACATCAGCCTTACACAAATAAGAATTTTAAGGCTAGCTCTTCAACCAAATCTAAATATAACTTTTTTTTCTTTACAAAGGGTTGATTGGAACCATGTTCATAACTCTTTAATGCAAAATCTTTCACAGCCTCATTGAAAGTGGCAGAAAAGAAAAAGTGCTTAAAAACCAAATTAGAATTAGAATTTTGCAGGGGCATTCAAAACTATCACATGCTTTAAATATAATTATTAATCACAATAAAAAAAATAAAGGAAATATGGATCATCTGAAAAAGGTTCATATCTTCAGCAAAAAGAATGCTAATAAAAAAATAAAAAATTTTCCAGCATAGAAAATAGCAATAAAAGTATCGTTGAGGAATTCCTCACCAACATCTAATTTATTCTATGCCTCTTAATAAAATTTTGCTCAACTGCTACCTTCACATAACAAATAAATGACACTTTATGTGCTAATTAAAACATAAATCTAGAAGTAAAGTTAAAGAACATGGAAACATACTTAGTAATACACTATAACTTCGTCAGCAATCTTGACGCTCTCACCCACACCTGAGTCATTTCCTATATATATCATATAATTATAAGCTGCATCATCAATGAAAATTAGCGGTAAGAAAGAAATTTTCCATGTAAGGTTTGTACCTCTTTGAGCTATATGAAAGGAGAAGAGTTATGAATGTTCGACTTTATCCATGAACAATGGAAAAAGGTGTAAATAACCCTTTGAAGTTTTATTTTAAGTGCACATATGCCATTAATATTTTTTAAAATTTTAATACACTATTAATGTTTTAAAAATAAAGTAGATAACCTCCACACACAGAAATTCATTTGTTTTTAATGTTAATTTTATCTATGTGGTAGCTAGAACCCATAACTGATGAGTTATTTTACTTGTATGAAATATGGGTCCCACCCTTAAACTCCATTTTACCAAAAACACATCAAATTCCAAAATCCCAAACGAGAAGTACCTCAATCAAATAGAAATTAGAAAATATGAAATCCCCCTTTTTTCTAGTTGGCGCTTATTATTATTATTTCTTCTTTTAATTTATAATAGCAAAATGTCACGTGCTTAGCCTTTGAGGTTAGCTAAGACACGCAGCACTTAGTCTACAATGTGGGCGAAGTAAAACTACGTAAGCTTGAGAGTTGGAACACAGCAGAATATAAGTGAGCAAGTGGGCAAAAAGAGGTTTGGGATGTAAATTGGGTAGCACTTGAATGAGAGTAAATGTGAGGCTTTATTAGATTTCTTCATAAATTCTCATCATCATTTACAAATGGGAGGAGTGGCCTTTATATAGGTTTTCCACCTCCTCAATGTGTGGCTACAATTATTTCTTCTAGACATTTCTATAAACAACATATGTACAAAGCTTTTCCTAAAAGCTTCTTGCTATGTACAAAGGGAAGGGAAGTTTCTAGATGCTGGCCGAATGGCCTAGCATGGGCAGCAAGCATTGGAGGCATGGGAACTTTTTGGAAGGTTGACACCCTTGCTCCTTGATGGAAGTTTCCAGATGGCATCCTTGGCATGGCTGGCAGCATGCAACCTTGCTATTTTTTCGCAACTCTCTAGAGCCTTCCCATGTGCTCTTGGGCTCCTTCCTTGGCCTAGGCATTTTTCCCTTGAGTTTAGTAACTCTAGTAGCCCTCTATCATGTTCTAGAGGCTTCCTGCATTTTCCTAGGTGTTTAGCATGGCCTTGGTGGCAAGCAGCCCTCTTTGGCTTGCCTTGGTCGAATTTCCTCGCCCATGCGCATGCACCACACTCCTTAGGGCAGGCCAAAATTTACGGGTTGTAACACCCTCCCCCACTTGAGCTCGTAACATCCTCGTTGCGCTTTGAGCTTAGTGCTTTAGGGCATTGGTGTGCTTGGGAGGTTCCTCACACATTGTTACTGGTTGTCTTTGGCATAATCTTCGGCGCCTTCACACTTTGTGCCTCCAAGAGTTGAATGTCGAAGAGCCCATATTTCTCGCTTAGCTCCACCTCAACGGGCACCTATATCACCCCATCCTTTTGTGCGAAGTATAAGGCATTAACATATGGAATCACAATGGCCTTCGCAGCATGTAGAAAGCCAATTCCTAAGTACATTTGCTTCTTGTAAATGGAAGCAATGAGGATGTTAGTCTTGCCTTCCCATTCGCTGATACGGATCCTCACCTTGTATGCTTTGCTCACGATGGCAAACTTGGATCTCACACATTCAGCGTAGGCATGGGTCTTGGTGTATGGCAGGCTGATCTCGTTGGCCAATTCCTTCACCATATAAACACCATCAGCACCCGTGTCCAACATGGTTGACACCGTGGCTCCTTTAATTGTAGCCTTGAGGGACATTCGCCTTCCTTGATTTTTCACTCCCATAGGCTGCGTGTTAGGGAGGAAGTTCATCAAATCAAGTCTCCTGCCATCTTGCATTGATTGTCCACAAGTTGCAAGGAACCTATGGAGGCTTAATTTTGCCACAATGGCATTGATGGCTTGTTTGTTTAGATAATCTTATGTTCAATGTGGCCCATTGCAGAGAAAACATGGCTTTGAAGGCTTGGTAGCAACACTCTTGGTCGATGGACCATTGTCTTATTTGGAGCTTCCACCATGGAATTTTTGGTGTTGAGTCTCCTTGTGCCTCAAGTCCTTGTGTCCATGCTGAGGATGCCCTTCATCATCATCTAAAGAGGCCTCCTTGTCTCCCCCACTTTTGCTAGAGTTAGGATGTCTTCCCTTGGCTTGGGCAACGTAGTCACAAATGGACTCCGCAATAGCAATTTCTTCATTGAGGGTTTTGATGTTCCTTCAATCAAGCTCCATTTTTGCCCAATCCTTTAGCCCATCTTTGAAGTTAAAGAGGATTTGTTGGTCAGAAAGTTTAGTGGCTTCAAGCATCAAGGTAGTAAACTCCTTAATGTAGTTCGAAATGCTACCGAGTTGCCTCAAACATCAAAGTTTTCTTAGCACCTTGTCATTAGCGTTATGGGGCAAAAATTTCCTATGAAGTTTAGCCTTGAACTGCTCCTAAGTATTAATCACACAAAGCCCCTTCTCTCTTTCGGTGTGTTTTCGTCTCCACCATAGTTGGGCGGCATCCCTAAGGAAGATGGCAGCATTGCTGATCCTTGAGAAGTCATCCTTGATGTTCATCGCCTCAAAATATTATTCTAGGCCGAACAAGAAATTTTCCACTATAGTGGCATTACGTGCACCACTATACATGGCTAGTTTCGGTAACTTTAAGCCATGTGGGGTCGAAGTGCTTGTTGAGGCAACACTTGTCGAGGGTGGACTGCCTTGACAGATGGCTTCAATTTCCCTATAAAGCTCTTGCACATCACTTAGAAGAGTCTTGCGTAGGTCAACAAATTCTTGGGTCAGGGAGTGTAGTTCTCCCTTAAAGGCTTGGCCAAGTTCTTAAATTATAGTCTTAGCAGCCTTGGTGATCTCCGTGTTCTCGTCGATTAGATTGTCCACCTAGTCACTAAGTTCACTAACGGTCATAGCAACATTGGCTAAGCTATTCTCTAAGCTAGCCACACGAGTTTTAATTGGCTCTCTCATTGGAGTCTTAGATTTGCTTCACTTGGGCTGTGAGCATACCTCCTCACGCCCATGAGTTTGTTGCTCCTCTATGTTTGGCAGCAACATTAGTTTCCTCACTTGCCATTTGCTCAAGTCTCCAACTAGCAGTATCTAGGATGAAACCATTGCTCTGATACCACCTGTCATGTGCTCAGTCTTTGAGGTTAGCTAAGATGCATGACACATAGTCTACAATGTGGGTGAAGTAGAACTAAATAAGCCTAAGAGTTAGAACATAGTGGAATATAAGTGAGCAAGTGGGCAAAAAGAGGTTTGGGATGTAAATTGGGCAGCACTTGAATGAGAGTAAATGTGAGGCTTTATTAGATTTCTTCATAAATTCTCATCATCATTTACAAATGGGAGGAGTGGCCTTTATATAGGTTTTCCACCTCCTCAATGTGTGGCTACAATTATTTCTTCTAGACATTTCTACAAACAACATATGTACAAAGCTTTTCTTAGAAGCTTCTTGCTATGTACAGAGGGAAGGGAAGTTTCTAGATGTTGGCCGAATGGCCTAGCATGGGCAGCAAGCATTGGAGGCATGGGAACTTTCCAGGAGGTTGGCACCCTTACTCCTTGATGGAAGTTTTCGGATGGCCTCCTTGGCATGGCTGGTAGCATGCAGCCTTGCTATTTTTTTGTTACTCTCTAGAGCCTTCTAGAGCCTTCCCCCGTGCTCTTGGGCTCCTTCTTTGGCTTAGTCATTTTGCCCTTGAGTTTAGCAACTCTAGCAGTCCTCTAGCATGTTCTAGAGGCTTCCCACATTTTCCTAGGCACTTGGCATGGCCTTATTGGCAAGCAGCCCTCTTTGGCTTGCCTTGGTCGAATTTCCTCGCCCATGCGCATGCACCACAAGCCTTAGGGAGGGCCAAACTTTACTGGTCATAACAAAAACCAATCAAAATACAGTCACTATTAAGCACAAAATCCACTCCTTTTTAGCATTTTAACAAAACCCACATAAAAAAAGAGAATGGCAAGGCTATGATTATGGAGGAAGGAGTGGAGGTGGTATTGGCTAGAGCTATTGAGTTGAGGCTAAAGATTAGTAATTGCATCCATGAACAACAACAGTAGCCTTAATGGCAATTCTATTACTGTTGATGAAAAGCAGGAAAAAGTAGGTCTTGAAGAGGCTCTTGTTATTGATAAAAGAGATAAAAGAAATGAACCCTAAATTTCAGTCTCATGATGTGGGGGCTTTGAGTGAAGGAGCAGAGGAAGATAATGATGAGGATGAAGAGGCTAAGAGGCTTTTGCATATCTGTGATGCTCTTGAGTCTGTTGAACCTTAGTTATCTAATTTATAGGTTTTCTCTATAATACCCTATTCTTTAAATTAAGAATTTAGGGTTTTCTATCAAAATGTGTTTGATAAAAAGGAGATTTCTGAGAGTATAGAGTGATGATTTTATTGCTGATTGTAATTTGGTAATTCTTTGTTTTTTTGGATAGTATTCTAATTTGGTAATTCTATTAACAAAAGAATTGCCTAGAATCATATGATGCCTAATTTTCTTTGCTTTGTATGAAATTTATTAATTGGGTAATGATTTGTAGTAGAGAATAAGCATGATGAATAATTGAATATGCTTTGAAGGTTATTATTTTATTCTAAAAGGCCAAAAAAGTATGATGATCAATGAGAGTTGCTTTAGGATTTTAAATTTTTATGACATTAATTATTTTGAAAAATGTTCCAATAAATTGTTTTTATGATTTCCTTCATTTGTTATTTTGGATGACTTCGCATTTGGTACTTAGATTACAGTGCTCTTCTAGTATCACCAACTAGAAAAAAAGGGGGATTTCACATTTTTTGGGCTATTTTGATTTAGGGATTTTACGTTTGTTATTCAAGAATTAGACATTTTTGGTGTAGTGAGGTTTAAAAGTGGGACCTACATTTCATGTAAGCAAAACAACTCATTAGTTGTGGATCCCAATTGCCATATAGACAAAAGTTAACGTTCAAAATAAACAGGTTTCTGTGCGAGTGCTATTAACTTTGTTTTTGAAACGTTAACGGTGTATTAAAACCCTAAAAAACATTAATGGAATATCTACACTTAGGGTAAACCTTCAAAGGGAGGGGGGGGGGGGTATTTGCATTTTTCCCCATTAATAATTTCATTCCAACATATAACTATATTTCATTTTAATTTTAATAATAAGATTAGACTGCTCAAATAACATAACTGATCCAATACAATACAATTAATTTCAATGCAAATTCAAAGTAAACGAATTAACTATAAGAAACTTCAAAGTAAATACCACTTAAATAATATATAGCCAATTCAAAGAAGTGGATATCTATTGTGAACAAATACTTAGATACTCAAAGAAAAACATTTATTTCTTTAGTGGTTAAAAATTATAATGACACTGGAGTAGGTTAAGAAAATTTGGCCAAAAAAGCTATATGATGGCTATGAATCCATGTAGTAAGGAAATGGCAAAATGCAGAAACGGATACAATGGAACAACATTTCTTAACAATATAGTAAAAAGAAACATGGGGAAAATGTTTGATTTTTATAGTTTTAGTAATGAAATGTAAGAAAAAGTTGGATTTTACGTGTTGACTAATGGAAAACTCCTTTTTTAATGAAAATATGTTAAGATATTTTATTTTTCAAATATTTTTTTATAAAATATCTAATTTAAAAAAAAAAATTTTATGGATGAATTGTTTTAGTTATATGGTACCACCTTAGCCTTTTTCTTCTGCTCATCATCCTTAATCAAATGGTCAAACTGAGGTGGTGAATCGAATAATTGAAATGTATCTCTATTGCTTTATTGGGGATCAACCATAACAGTGGGTTGATTGGCTTCCTTGGGCTAAGTATTGTTATAATACTTCTTATCATTCTTCTTTAAGAATGACACCTTTTTGAGTTGTCTATAGCTATGAACCTCCTCACTTGTTGTCTTATAATCCTGGTTCTACTTGTTTGGATGAGATTAATCATTCCTTACAAGATCATGATGCTCTTTTAGCTGAAATTCATCTTCGTTTACAACAGGCACAACTCCACATAAAGCAAGTTTATGACTATCATCATCAGGAAATGACATTTGAACCTAGGTGGTTTGTTCATTTGAAACTTCAACCCTATCATTTGTACTCTTTGAGTCAGAGCATTGTTCATAAATTAGCTCCTAAGTTCTATGGACCTTTCAAGGTTTTATGATGAATTGGTGAGGTTGCATATCAGTTGGAGCTTCCGGAGCATAACTGGATTCATGATGTTTTCCATATTTCTTTACTTAAACCTTTCAAGGGTGATTCGCCTTCCACTATTCCCCCTTTACCATCTTTTAAGGATGACAAAATCATTCCCCAACCTCAGTCTATTATTCATTCTTGAATTAATCGAGGTGTAGTTGAAGTTATAATGGAATTGGCTTGCTTACCAATGGCTGAAGCTACCTGGATTCCTTTTATTGTGTTTTGGGAAACCTATCCTAAATTCGAGCTTGGGAACAAGCTTAGTCTAGGAGGAGAGTAATGTTGTGGATGCTTTTATTAGAAAGAAGTACAGCCGTAAAAAGCAGTAGTAAAGGGTGTTGAATTCAGTATTCCTATTTTATTAATTACGTAGTAATTTTTTCTATTAATAAGGCAGTGGCCAGTAGTATTATTATTCCTATATTAAGTAGGAATTCCTAAATAAGGACTTTTACCTAGGTAGTGGCCAGTAGTATTATTATTTCCTATATTAAGTAAAAATCCTTAAATGGGGACTTTTACCTTCTTGTAACTCCTATATAATAGAGCAATTGATATTCAATAAAAATCATTGATATTTTCAGCTAAATCAAAGGAAGTAGAGGAGAGTTGGTGATCTCTTTAACAAATCACTATAGGTTCCTCGAAGAAAGGGAGGAACAAGAGAAAGCAAGAAAGTCTTCCTGTTAACCAACTTGTGATGAAATCCTATTTAAGGGCCCATAACACTTTACTCTTTTTTTCTTTTTCAATTTTACCCATTTTTCCTTTGTTCTTTTTTTCTTTGGTTATCTTTTTTTATTTTGTTCCTTTTGATTTTTATTTTCTCTTTCTTTTTTTCTATTTTTATTTTTATCTTTTCCTTTTTCTGTTCTCCCATTATTTTTTTTCTCTTTTTTATTTTCTTTTTTTCCATATTTATTTTTTCTCTTTATTTTTCACTCCTCTTCTTTTATTTAGAATATATCACTCAATTCGCTCTTTATAAATCTCTTGTCTGTCATTAACTAAAGCTCTCAATTTTTCAGTGGGTTGTTTAGATAGCCATAGTGACAATGAGGTAAATGTAGAAAATCATAAAGAATGCAACCTACATGACTTGATTTGCCCTGCATCATGCAGGAAGGCAATGTACAACGGCTTCAACAAGACAATGATGCTGTTTAAAAGAAAATGAAGAAAAAAAAAGGTAATAATGTTGCTCAAAAGAAGAAAAAGAAAATGCAGACCAGTAATGGAAATTCAAAGAAACAACTGAGGAAGGATTCTGAAAACTTTACTACAGATGTATGTCATCGATGATGAAGGATTTCAAAAATTTTATTGTAAATGCATGTCATTCTTCAAAATTATGGATTAAATAATCAAGACACCATATGCTTCAGGGCTATGAAATTCTAAAACATTGGGTATAAAAGAATTGCATGGGTTTTGAATCCGGGAAAAAAAAGGAGGTGAATGAGGAGAGACTATAGTTAGTGCCATAAGCTTATATACTTGTAGACATTTTACAATTTTTGTATTTAATATAATTGAATTTTACTTTATGATTTGTAACATTGATATGATTTGTGCTTTTATCCCTTATATTGCTCAGTTTTACAAGTAATGGAGGTTTGCTTCATCAAAATAGCTTTGTGGATCTTATAGTTTCTCCATACAAACATTTAAAAAGTTATAATTCTTGGAGAACCTGTTAAATTCAAGTTGTGAAGGTGGTTAATCAAAGCATAACAATGACCTGCTCCACTTAAGCATGGAAATTGAAAGACTATGGTACTTGTACTTGATCTTTGCTACAACATTATAGTGCATTACTATTTATAATTATAGTTGTGCAGCCATCACAGTTACTTTCAAGATTAGCTTGTCTGAAAGTCTAGCATTAAGTTGCTTTATATTCTATGCCTGTTAGAATTGGTAATTACAATATCCTTTGATTAAAGAATATAAAGTTTTCTAGGGATCATTTTAAATAATTTTACAAAATTTGCCATATGAGGAGGAATTAAGGCATATCATATTGTCTACATGCAACATAAACAGTATTGAGGCTCTAGGTTGTATTATCAGATAACTATTGATATAGAGTTTATATATATCAGTTATGTTTATTACACTTGTAGATAGTATATATACTCTCTATTTGTATCTATAGTGATAAATATCAAATATACAATTATATCATGCTCTCATTGATAATGTGGCATCAGAGCTTTCAAAATTCACCAAGATGATAACCTCTGCCTTTTCTCTTTCTTCTTCTTCTTCTTCACTTGCAAATTCAATCTCTAACTCCTCTTCTTTCTTGACACCCTTTTCCACCCTTTCTCCTTTTGCTTCTCCACCCACACAGATTTACATTCCCTGGAAGCTACAATTTACCATTTTTCTTAATTTTTACAACCTCCATGGCATCCTTTATGCTTAATTTTTACAACCTCCATGGCATCCTTTATGGTACTTGTCCTCCTAAGGATTGCATCAATTTTGAAACTTAACAGATTGAAATTAATCCAGACTATATTACCTGGTTTTCTAAGGATTAAATCCTTTTTTCTTTGCTATTATCCTTTATCATTGAGGAAATTTATCCACATCTAATGGGTCTGAACTCCTTTGTTGCTATTTGGAGTGCTCTTTCTATTGGCTTTAGCACCATTAGTCATGCACAGTAGAATCATTTGCACATCAAACTCCATAACCTTTTAGAGGATGATAAGCCTATTTCTAAATTTTTATATCAAGCAAAATCAATAGCTAATAATTTAACTCTTGCAGGACCGATATTTGATGCAGAGTTTAATGCCATTGTTTGTCAGCAAGTTGGAGCTGATTATAACCTGATAATTGCTGCACTTCAGCAGTAATCTATCCCACCAACCTTTCATGATTTATATAGTTAACTCATTGCTCACGAGTTATTGCTCAAGTCACAATAGCCTGCTCTTCCTTTGGCCAATCTAGTTCATCGTTCCTCTCCCAATTCAGTTGCATTTTCTGTGTTTAATAATCGAGGATGTTTTCAATGAGGATAGGGTCGAGGTAGATTTTATTCTTGCCCATCGATGTCCTACCAGATATGCAAATTTCACAACCATACTACCATTCAATGCCATCATCGATTTGATTCATCATATATAGCTAATTCACATTCTAATGGCCACCGTAATTCTAGACATTCAGCTTAAGCCAACTTGACAATAGTTCCTATTGAATTCTCTGTCTTCTTAGTCCCATATCGCTTATTTATCCTGGTATCCAGATACAGGAGCGACGCACCATGTCACTCCTAACCTTGGTTCTCTTTCTCTTACTGATGAGTATAAAGGTATGGATAAAATGGTTGTTGGTAATAGTAAAGCTTTACATATTGCACACATTGGTTCTGGTTATCTTCCTTCTTCAACCAAGAATCTTGCTTCATCAAATGTGTTACATATTCCAGATATAACAAACCTTTATTATTTGTTAGAAAATTATGCATTGACAATGATTGTTTCATGGAATTTTATCCGGATCGATGTTTTATGAAGGATCAAACAACAAAGACACCTTTGATCCAGGGAGCTCTTGATTACGAATTATATAAGCTATAGAATCTCTCTACTTCCTAACCACATTCTACTGCAGCTAATTTTTTAGCTTCTTTGGAGGAGTGGCACAATCAGTTAGGACATTCTAATTATCAAACAGTTCGGGCTTTGATCAAACAATCGAATAAAATTACAAGTGATATATGTGAGGCTTGTCGTCTTGGAAAATTACACAGAGTTTCTTTCCTTGTAACTAATCATAGGAGTTCTAGACCATTATAATTAATTCACTCAGACGTATGGGGCTTAGCTCCTATGTATTCATCTACTGGGGATTAATACTTTGTAATTTTTATTGATGACTATTCATTGTTCACTTGGTTATTTCCAATAAAGCAAAAGAGTGATGTTTCTTCTATTTTTTCTTAATTTCAGAAATTGGTTGAGAATCAGTTTAGTTGCAAAATTCAATCTTTTAATTCTAATTGGAGAGGAGAATTTTGCCCTCTACATACTCATTTTAACAACACTAGCATTCTTCATCAGATTTCTTGTCCACATACCCATGAACAAAATGGGATTGTCGAATGTAAAATTTGAAATATTATTGATGTTGGTTTGGCTCTGCTTGAGCACTATGGTGCACCATTTAAGTATTGGCAATATTCATTTAAAACGACAGTATTTTTTATTAATCGCTTGCCTAGTGTTTATTTGTCCAAAGGCATTCACTTTGAGAAATTATTTCAATCTCCACCAGATTACTTATTCCTCAAATTTTTTGGGTGTGCAATTTATCCCCTTATATGGCCATACAACAAGAACAAATTCTCTTTTCATTCGAAGCAGTGTGTGTTCTTAGGCTACTATGCCCATTAATTGGGTTATCAATGTCTGGATAAAGACACTGATCACATATATATTGCTAGGCATGTTCAGTTTGGTGAGAAGCTTTTCCCATTTAAAATACTTTCTTCCAGTGGACCACATTCCCAGTAAAATACCAACCAACCCGAAGCACCTTGGATGCACCTCTCCTATTTGGTACTTACCTCCTTTTAATCAATAAACATGAAGTCAGTTACCTTGTCCAAGTCAAATTCTACCACCTACAAATTAGGTACGACTTCTAATCCTACACCATCTTCTCCTCTATCCACTTCTCAACCAACATAATTCATATCCCATCCAACTACTTCTATCTCTCCACCTTCATTAACCATTCCATCACATCTTATTCCACCCTTAAATTTTGATAACACTAATTTGTTTGTAGAACAAACAGATCAATCCCATCATGAACTCTATTCTATCTTATAACAAACATAATCTTCTACACCCATCAACACTACTCCACAAACTCGACCACCAAACCCATATAGAACTCATCCCATGCTATTACATCCCAATCCAAGTCCAAAGACATACACTTTTTCTCTGTCAACTTCCATTCCCAACTCTTCCTCCCCTACACCCAATCAAACCACACATCCCACTTATCCAAAATCTTCACCAAAACCACCTGACATCCCTCTCCCATTAATTAAACCATCCTCCTACACTCAAGCATCAAAATCTTTTCTATGGTGTTCTGCCATGTAACAAGAAATAGATGCTTTACACAGGACTAACACTTGGACATTAGTTCCACCACCACCACACATCAACTTTGTGCGAAATATATGGGTTTACAAAATCAAATGACATGCAAATGGCACCATTGAGAGACTTAAAGCATGATTGGTAGCCAAAGGCGACACTCAAGAGCATGGCATGGACTATACTAAAACATTTAGTCCCATAATCAAACTGATTACCATTCATACAGTTATATCTGTAGCTCTCTCTCGTGAATGGTTTTTCTGCCAACTCAATATGAGTAATGCATTTCTTCATGGTAAACTGGATGAAACTATTTATATACATTAACCATAAGGCTTCATCGATAAAACTCAACCATAATTTGTATATAAACTCAGAAAGTCTCTTTACAGATTAAAACAAGCCCCAAAGGCATGGTTTCAACAACTTGGAAATTATTTAATTCAACGTGGGTTTGTTGGTTCACACTCTGATTCCTCCTTGTTCATTTACAAGTCAAATGGTCATCAATGTTTTCTTCTTGTCTATGTGGATGATATTCTTCTTACGAGAAGCTCTCATTAAATTTTATAAGCCATCATTGACTAAATTTCATCAGAATTTCAATTCTAAGATCTTGACCGGCTGAAATTTTTGGGAATTCAGGTTCATTATTTATCTCGTGGTTTACTTTTGTCTCAACAATTTTATTTACAATACCTCTTACATAAGATGAATATGTCAGGTGCAAAACCATGCTCAACTCTAATTCCTACTGGTTGCACTCTTTCTCTTTGGATTGGCACATTGCTATCTGCAGATGATGCCCATCGCTATCATCAATGTTGTGGAAGTTTAGAGTATGCCAGTATCACTAGACCGGATATCTCATTTGCAATAAACAAGCTCTGTCAATTTATGCACTAGCCCACTGATGCTCACTTTCAAGCACTGAAGCGAGTATTAAGGTATTTAAATGGCACTCTATCCCTTGGATTATTTTTGACATCTGCAAACACTCCTAGCTTTATTGCCTTTAGTGATGCTGATTGCACTGGATGTCCAGACGATTGTCAATCCATTGGTGGTTATTTGATATATTTTAGAGACAACTTAATTGCTTGGAATTCAAAAAAAAAATGGTAGCCTGCTCCTCCACTAAATCTGAATTCAAAGCCATTGCCAATGTTTGTGTTGAGCTAAAATGGTTGGCTTGTCTTCTTCAAGAACTAGGAGTGTAGTTTACATCCATCCCACATGTTTGGTGTGACAATCTCAGGGCTATTTGTTATCCACAAATCCCGCATTCCATGCATGAACACATCATGTTGAGGTAGGTTTCCATTTTTTTCGAAACTTGGTGGCTTCAAAGTAGCTCTTGGTTGGAAATGTATCTTCAGCAGATTAACTAGCTGATTTATTGATGAAACCACTATCCAAGAAATAATTTTCCCTTTTTCTTTCCAAGCTTCGGCTACTTGTAGTACCATCATTAGCTTGTGGGGGGATATTATCAGATAACTATTGATATAGAGTTTGTTATATATTTGTTATGTTTGTTACACTTGCAGATAATATATATACTCTCTATTTGTATATGTAGTGATCAATATCAAATATAAGTACATTATTCTCTCATTGATAATTGGTTATTACTATGCAAAGGAAGGAAATATTATTGAGCTAACTACTCGATTGTTTGCTGCTTGAGAAACATTGTTTCTCTGTTTGAATCATCGAGTACAAATGTTATGGTTTCAGATGAATGCATGCAAATTGGCAAATGCTTAATGAGTGAAATCTAGAGATTAATTGATATGGAAGTTTGTTTAATGGGAATAAGTCAGTGCAATGAATCGGTTCAAAAGTGCGAAGATAAGATGTCAACATTGTTATCTGCACTGCTGTTGCTTGAGGTGTTTGAGCAGGCTAGATTGTTCATTTAGATTAATTAAGTTGATTTATAAGTTTAAAATGCTAGAATATGCATTCATACCCTTAAATATGCAATTTCAACCTTTGATTACGTGTTTATAGTAATTTTCCTTGATATTTGGTATTTATGCAGGAACATCAGGGAAGGAAGGAAGAGGTAATACTTGAGGTTGCTTGGTTGCTCCAGAGATTCAGCTTTTTTTAATGGATAAAGACATTTTTGCGGATGATTTAGATTGGTAAGGACATGTCTTAGTCTACTTACATGTTCCATGCTTCTCTCCTCGTCCTTTGAGATCTTATGCCTGTCCCCTTCTATTTTTATGTTTTTGCCTTTTATCATGAAGGTTTCTTTTTTCCCTTTTATTTTCATTCTCTTTTCTTAATATTTCATATCACTAATATAGAAACATAAGCATTTGTTTGTTAAAAAGCTGAAAATAGAATTTACTGTTACTACTTTAGGTTCATTGGGTTGCGAAGTTATGATATTTTGAATGCTTTTGGTATATCAACTAATCATTCTTTTCTTTTTCATGGACTCCACATTTTCATGTCACAAGTTTCTCGTACAAACTGATGATAGAAGAATCAGGTAATTGGTTGATACTATGTGTTTTTGATATATTTCATTCGCTGATATAAGAATGATCTTGGATTAGAGAAAACATGCCTATAGAGAGAGAGAGTTATTGACAAGTTTTATTTGCCATTTTATTTTAGAAACCCTCAATAGAAAAATTGAATCTTTAGTCTTTTCAAAGCTGCAGAAGTATTCACCTACAAAGGTAGGGTCTTATTACTCCAAGTGATATGTTAGATCTTTGAAACATTTATTGTTGCTAGCTATTTTGATCAGTACTTGTGGCTATTGAATTTGATATTGCTGGGAAGTGAATGATAAAATAACTCCTTTTGATGAATCTAACTCCTAAGCTTCACATTGATTCTAACATAATTGTGCCAGCATAATTATTGGACCCGGATGCAAAAAATCTAATTCTAAACAAGAACGTTGAGAATGAACTTTATTTTTGTAGAAGAACTGCTGAATTTGTAGGCTAAAATTCAGAACTAAAATTTAAGGGGAAAAAAGCATTATTTTTCATTTTCTGAGACAATGAAGATAAATTTAAACAAAAAATCTGCCTGTCAAGGAATATTTTCACTTGTAAGGCTACTGCAAGTTTATCTGTGTCATTAATACCCTAATAAAATAGCTTATCAGCTTTATTTTTCTATTTTTTTATTTGCATTTACAAATTATGACTTTGGCTTGTTTAAATGATAGATCATTCAGAAAACTGGTGTAGCATATGGGCAGCGCAGCTATCATATGTTGTCCTCTCCATGCATCTCCTTACATGCTTATAATCCAGTTCTGTCATTTCATTCAATTCCAAACTCCAAAGCCAACTCAATTCCACTTTCATCATACTTGCAAAATCAAGTACATGGGGTACCTGTAAAGTATGATTGATGAACTTATCATTTTGTGGATGATGGATGTGGCTTGAATTGGCTAGCAAAAGAGGCATGAAGCGTGCTTGATCTTGCTGTTGAAGAAGTTATGGGTGTTGAACCTTAAATTTGATGCCTTTTCTACTTGTGCATGTATAGTTTCATGTTGATCATTGTCTTTGGTTTCTTTGCTTGAATTCTGATTTCCAAGTATGTTTCTTTAAATATTAGTAAACTTTGAAAATTGAGAATCTATAATTAATTGTAACTCACAATTGAGGTCAATGTCTTCAGCATTATGTCTTTAGGCCTCGGATCAATCGGTTGTGATCACCCATATAACAAACTGAAGATGTATTTTTTCCTTAAACAGTTGAAACTACTGAAGATGCTGATTCTAAGGTTAACTTTTTTTCCCCTATTTTGTAGCTGACATTTACCATGTGATGGACTTTGTATAGCCTCATCATCACTTGCATCCTCAAGCTCAGGCATCTCCAAATTGCACTCATCATCATCACTTTCACTAAAGACTTTGCTACCCCTCATCGTCATGGTGCGCTTATTTGGGCAGTTAGAAGAGATATGCCCATAACCCAAACATTTAAAACATTGAACATCATGAGATCGTTTAGTTTGAGTTTCACCTTTGTCTTTGGTCTTGGCATTGCCCCCTTCGTTTCCTCCTTTGTTGTTGTCAAATTTTGCCTTAGTGAAGCTCTTATCTCCATTCTTCCAATTTGACTTCCATGAAGCACTAGAAGAAGTTGAATTGCCTTTAGAATTCTTGAACTTCAATTGCTTCTCAATCTTGATCACCATGTGCAACATATCATCCATGTCAACATAGTGATGTAATTCCACTAAGTCGGCTATGTTTCTATTCAGCCCATGTAAAAACCTCGCCATTGTTGCCTCACAATCTTCATCAATATTTGCTCTAATCATAGCTATCTCCATTGCTTGATGGTACTCCTCTACACTTTTAGATCCTTGCACAAGGTTTTGAAGTTTATTATACAATTCTCTATAATAGTGTGTAGGAACAAACCTCTTGCGCATGATTGCCTTCATCTCCTCCCATGTCTCAATAGGTCGATCATGGTTCCTTATTCTACTAGTCACCAATTGATCCCACCAAACAAGTGCATAATCGGTAAACTCTACGACAACTAGCTTCACCTTCTTTTCTTCAGAATATTAATGGCACTCAAAGATGAACTCCACCTTTTTCTCCCACTGCAAATAGGCTTCGGCATCACTTTTGCCTTGAAAGCTTGGAATTTTCATCTTAATGCTTCCCAAGTTGTTATCAACTCTTGCACGCCCGTTTCTGCCTGAATTGGATGTTTGTTTGTCATCCTCTTGTTCATGTCTCCCACGGGTTCTAGTATTGATTGTACTAGCATCTCCATGATGACTTGACTCTATCTTGTCTATTCGGTCTGCCAAGTCTCCAATTTGGTTTACCAAATCTAGTCTTAACTTGTCAAACAATTGGGTCATGGATTTCATGTACATCTTTTGATTGGGCATTCCTTCTTCACCTTCTTGAGTCATTGCTTTAATTTTTCCTACAAGAAATTATTAGTAGCAATAAAAAAGATCATCAAAGATAGGTTAGACTAGATTTAGTAAACCAAATTGGAGATAAAACACACATCCAACTTTGAATATTAGCCCAAGGATCATCAAGGATAGTTGTGTTGATGGAGCTAAACCCCTTGCTTATTAAATTAAAGCAAGATACTTAGCTATTATAAGATGAACAATCACACAATTCTAAGTTTAATCTAACCTAGTTATTGTAATGAAAGGTAGAAGTGAAACAATTCAAGTAAACTTGCAAAGTTTCAAAAGAACAAAGTTTAAGGAAAAACCTTACTTTTAGTATTTCAATCCTTATTTAATTCGTATGTCATAGGGTTAGCCCTTATATAGGCATGTAAACAACCTAATCCTTAAAGGAAAAGGTTCTATTCCTTATTCCCAAAGATACCTATATAGGAAAATCCTTAATTAAGGAGATTTCCTTTAAAATAGGACAACTAATGACAACTAATGACAACTTATCTTTGAAAAGTCAAAATTGACAACTTATTACAAGTCATGACAACTAAGCAAAATGACAACTCATGATAACTAAGCATTGAAGCATGCCATGTCACATGTTGACCATTGACCCTTGACTTGCCATGTCATATGTTGACCATTGACCTTTGACTTTGACTTGTTGACTATTTGACTTTGACTTTGATTTGTTGACTTTGACTTGAAAAATATTCTTGAGTCTTCTCACAACTTCTAGAATCTTCCTTATTGACTCCAAAATAGGAAAATAACTCAGAATTTATCCAATTCAAGCTAATTAATTTTAGAATAGGAAATTAAGCTAATTAGATTGAATTCTTTATATTCAGGCACTTTTGATCCCTTTTAGGGTTCATATTATTTTTAAGTAAACTTGCAAAGTTTCAAAAGAACAAAGTTTAAGGAAAAACCTCAATTTTAATATTTCAATGCTTTTTTTAAAAAAATTCGTATGTCATAGGGTTAGCCCTTATATAGGCATGTAAACAACCTAATCCTTAAAGGAAAAGGTTCTATTCCTTATTCCCAAAGATACTTATATAGGAAAATCCTTAATTAAGGAGATTTCCTTTAAAATAAGACAACTAATGACAACTCATCTTTGAAAAGTCAAAATTGACAACTCATTACAAGTCATGACAACTAAGCAAAATGACAACTCATGACAACTAAGAATAGATGCATGCCATGTCATATGTTGACTGTTGACCCTCGACTTTAACTTGTTGACTATTTGACTTGTTGACTTTGACTTGGAATATTCTTAAATCTTCTCACATCTTCTAGAATCTTCTTGAATCTTCCTTATTGACTCCAAAATAGGAATAACTCCAAAATTCATCCATATCAAGCTAATTAATTTCAAAATAAGAAATTAAACTAATTAGCTTGAATTCTTAATATTTAGGCACTTTTGATCCCTTTTAGGGTTCATATTATTCCCTCTCTCTTGAAGATGATTCGCCTTCGAATCATAGCCATCTTCTGAAGTTGATAAATTTACAAATCCTCCAGGGTCAAATACAAACACCTTTGTTGAAAGCCTCTCCTTTGAAGTAAGAATCCGCAGAAGTAGCTTCATTATAACTTGAACTTGATCAAATGTAGAACTCTTTTCCATGAACTTGTAAGGATTGTATTTATGTTGTTTCCTTCTAAACTTGAAACATGAATAACTCAAGTTCTTTTTGGTACAAGTAAAGACTCCATATATTGTATTGTGGACATAAGGAACTGCAATAACATCATCATATGGATCTTTGTATGGCATAAAGCTCTATAAAACAAATTTCAAGTCACAAGGAAAAGAAACATTAAAATTATTAGTGCAACCATAATGGATAATCAACTCTTGATCTTCCATGATGCTCCCAATCTCTAGGTTCTCCTTTTCACTCATGCCTTGCTCATTTTCTCTCACTAATTGATTAGTGCACATGTCTTCAATAACTGTCTTTGGTGATGTAATTTCAATTTGATGCTCTTCCTCCCTACTCTTCTCCTCAACTTGTTGCTCAACCGATTCGGTAACTTTAACACTTTCATGTTCCTTAGAATCACACACTGTCATTGTCTCCTCATAAGAACCCTCTTGCTTTTCATACTCCAAAGCAAGTTTAATTACAACCTTCAAAGAAATAGAAGATTCTAATTGCACTTCTTTCTTCAATCTCTTACCAATCTTGCACTTTAAGCCACTGATGAATTTTGTAACTTTCTTCCTTTTGAATTCACCTACATCACTTGCAATTACAAACAACTTAAACTTTTTAACATAATCATCAACACATAATTCATCACCTTATTTAAGCCTTTGTAATTTAAGACAAAATTTATCCCTAACTTCAGAAGGAATAAAATGTCTAGTCATTAATCTCTTCATTATCTCCCAATTTTTAATCTCACTAGGCCCATTCATGCTCCACGATGCCATCAAATCCTTCCACCCTATAGCAGCATCACCCAAAAATTTACAAGAAGCAGCTTTACACTTTTGGAAATCACTTAATTCAAGAGAGTCAAATATCTCCTCTATTTGTTGCACCCATTCCAAATAAATATAAGGATCATCCCCACCAAGAAAATAAGGCATATCCATGCTAAAAAAATAATAGTTTTGAAAAGATATAGAAAAAAAAAATCCTCACAAAGCACTCCCTTATGTGTTTACACTCAAGGATGTGAATGCTCTCGTGTTTCACTAAAAAAAATTTTTTTTTTTTTAATTTATGAAGAATTAAGAAGAAGAAAAGAATAGATAATACATGAAAATTAAAGGATACGTAACCAAACCTTGAAGTTTGGCTTTGATACCAAACTGATATGAACCCTACCTATAATGGAGATAGAACGCGCAACCAACTTTGAAATCTTGCTCAAGGATCATCAAGGATAGGTTGTGTTGATGGAGCTAAACCCCTTGCTTATTAATTTGAAGCAAGATACTTAGCTATTATAAGATGAACAATCACACAATTCTAAGTTTAATCTAACCTAGCAATTGTAATGAAAGGTAGAAGTGAAACAATTCAAGTAAACTTACAAAGTTTCAAAAGAACAAAGTCTAAAGAAAAACCTCAATTTTAATATTTCAATGCTTTTTTTTTAAAAATTCGTATGTCATAGGGTTAGCCCTTATATAGGCATGTAAACAACCTAATCCTTAAAGGAAAAGGTTCTATTCCTTATTCCCAAAGATTCCTATATAGGAAAATCCTTAATTAAGGAGATTTCCTTTAAAATAGGACAATTAATGACAACTAATGACAACTCATCTTTGAAAAGTCAAAATTGACAACTCATTACAAGTTATGACAACTAAGCAAAATGACAACTCATGACAACTAAGAATAGAAGCATGACTTTGACACATGTTGACCCTTGACCCTTGACTTTAACTTGTTGACTATTTGGCTTTGACTTTGACTTGTTGACTTTGACTTGGAATATTCTTGAATCTTCTCACATCTTCTAGAATCTTCTTGAATCTTCCTTATTGACTCCAAAATAGGAATAACTCCAAAATTCATCCATATCAAGCTAATTAATTTCAAAATAAGAAATTAAACTAATTAGCTTGAATTCTTAATATTCAGGCACTTTTGATCCCTTTTAGGGTTCATATTAGGGAGAGATTCCATTTTTGTTGTTGTGGACATGATGGGAATTATAGGTTTCATCAATTAACTCCCCAATAGCAAGAATACTATGATAAGTTGAATTAGAAGAAAACCAGAAATTACCAATTTAATCCACAAATTTGGATCGTTCAAAGATTGAAGTAAGAAGATAGATGCTACTTAACCCCTTTACCAACAAGGATAAAGATACTAAGATAGACTTTGAATTTCCTCTTATGCCACAAACAAGAAAGTTTGATAAATAAAAAGAAAACAAAGATTTAGATTTTGACACCACAAGCTAGAATAAAGCTTGATAAGTCACAAAGTTTATGCAAGAAATTAAAGACAAAATTCCTCACAATAAAACTCAAACAAAGTTATAATTCATATATCAAATTCATTCATGTTACAAAAGAAAGCAAAGGACTTGTTTATATAGAGTACAAGTCCATGCTCACACTACTAAAATAGACTCACACACATAGGATTACTTTTACTCTTAAATGGCCTTAATAACCATTAACCACATTAATAGCCATTACTTATTATTGATTACCCTATTAACTTTAGTAACCACTACCCATAATAATAGCCATTACTTAGTATTAATTACCCTATTAACTTGTATATGGTGGCTACATGTAACCCTAATTGTTATTAACACAAAAACAAGTTAAATATTATTCCTTGGGCCTCCATGGATGCCTTATTGGGCTGAAATTCTTGGGCTTTCCAAATGTCCTTAATTAAACCCAATATGGCTTCTTGAAGCTTCTTGGACTTGGACCTTGTGATTGGGCCTTCTTGTACCATTAATGGATCTTGGATCTCTTTAGGCTTTGAACTTGGATTCACATCAGGACAGGTTTAGCAAAATGGCACATTTCATTCCATGTCACAAGAAGGATGATGCAACCCATATTGCCAATCTATTCTTCAAGGAGATTTTTAGGCTACATGGAGTGCCAAGGACCATTATGAGTGATAGGGATGTCAAATTCCTAAGTCACTTTTAAAAGACTCTTTGGGGAAAGATGGGGACAAAGCTTTTGTATTCTACAACTTGTCATCCACAAACGGATGGACAAACGGAGGTGGTCAATAGGACACTTTCAACACTTTTGAGGGCTGTCATCCAAAGAAATATGAAGAATTGGGAAGAATGTTTGCCATATGTGGAATTTGCTTACAATAAAAGTGTGCATAGTTCAACAAATTGCTTGCCATTTGAAGTTGTGTATGGATTCAACCCATTGACTCCATTAGATTTGCTACCATTGCCATTGGACAAAGTTAATCTAGAGGGGAAACAAAAATCTGAGTTCATCAAGACTTTGCATGAGAGGGTGCATGCAAACATTAAGAAGAAGACACTCCAATATGAAAAGCAACATAACAAAGGGAGGAAGCAAGTCATTTTTGAGCCTGGAGATTGGGTGTGGGTGCACTTGAGGAAGGAAAGATTTCCTAAACAAAGGAAATCAAAGCTTATGCCAAGAGGAGATGGCCTTTTAAAGTTCTTCAATGCATCAACAACAATGCCTACAAGCTAGAACTTCCAAGTGAGTATGGAAATGTTAGTGCTACTTTCAATGTTAGTGACTTATCTTTGTTTGATGTAGGTGATAAAGATGATGGAGCTAATTTGAGGACAAATCCTTTTGAAGAAAGGGGGAATGATGTGAATCCAAATTCAAAGCCTAAAGAGATCCAAGATCCATTAATAGTACAAGAAGGCCCAATCACAAGGTCCAAAACCAAAAAGCTTCGGTTTAATTAAGGACATTTGGAAAGCCCAAGAATTTCAACCCAATAAGGCATCCATGGAGGCACAAGGAATAATATTTAACTTGTTTTTGTGTTAATAACAATTAGGGTTACATTTAGCCACCATATACAAGTTAATGGGGGTAATTAATACCAACTAATGGCTATTAATGTGGTTATTAAGAGCCACCATATACAAGTTAATGGGGTAATTAATACCAAGTAATGGCTATTAATGTGGGTGGTGGTTATTAAGAGTAAAAGTAATCCTATGTGTGTGAGTCTATTTTAGTAGTGTGTGCATGGACTTGTACTCTATATAAACAAGTCCTTTTTCTTTCTTTTAGAGCATGAATGAATTTGATATATGAATTATAACTTTGTTTGGGTTTTATTGTGAGGAATTTTTTCTTTAATTTCTTGCATAAACTTTGTGACTTATCAAGCTTTATTCTAGCTTATGGTGTCAAAATCTAAATCTTTGTTTTCTTATTATTTATCAAACTTTCTTTTTTGTGGCATAAGAGGAAATTCAAAGTCTATCTTAGTATCTTTATCCTTATTGGTAAAGGGGTTAAGTAGCATCTATCTTCTTACTTCAATCTTTGAACGATCCAAATTTGTGGATTAAATTGGTAATTTCTAGTTTTCTTCTAATTCAACTTATCATAGTATTCTTGCTATTGGGGAGTTAATTGATGAAACCTACAATTCCCATAACCATTTGTGCATAAATTTTGACGAGTTCACATTTTATGTTCAAACATGCGCAAATGTGCACAAATTGTGCATTCTGTTCAATCAATTTGATGTATGAGTTTGGAATGATGGAATATGATTTTAGGATGGTCAATACGCAATTGTAACATTGGGATCACATTTTCAAAACCATTTGCGAGCAATTTGCACGAGTTCTATTTTTGTGCTCAAACATGCAAAAATTATGCATTTAATTATGTCAATTATAATCATGATTCTAATAACAAGCTATAAGATGTACTTAGTATTGTAAATATGCAGTTGCATGAGTTTATTGACAACATATTTAGAACCATTTTTGTGCACAAATTTGGACAAGTTAACATTTCGCATTCAAACATGCGCAAATGTGCACAAATTGTTCGTTCAATTAAATCAATTTGATTTTTGGGTTTGGAATGACGGAACATGATTTTAGGATGATCAATCTATAATTTTAACATTGGAATCACATTTTCAAAACCATTTGCGTGCAATTTGCATGAGTTCTATTTTTGTGCTTAAACATGCACAAATGTGCGCAAATTCTATATTTAATTATGTCAATTATATTCATGATTTTAACAAGCTAGAACATGTACTTAGTCTTGTAAATATGCTATTGGAACATTGGATAGCATCTTTAAAATAATTTGTGCACGAATTTGGACGAGCTCACATTCTGCGTTCAAACTTGCGAAAATTGTGCATTCAACTAAATCAACTTGATTCATGAGTTTAGAATGATGGAATATGATTTTAGGATGGTCAATACGCAATTGTAACATTGGGATCACATTTTGAAAACCATTTGCACGCAATATGCACGAGTTCTATTTTTGTGTTGAAACACGCACAAATTGTGCATTTAATTATGTCAATTATATTCATGATTTTAACAAGCTAGAGTGTGTACTTAGAATATATTGTAAATATGCTATTGGAACAATGGATAACATCTTTAAAACCATTTGTGCACAAATTTTGACGAGTTCACATTTTGCGTTCAAACATGCGCAAATGTGCAAAAATTGTGCATTCAGTTCAATCAATTTGATGTATGAGTTTGTAATGATGGAATATGATTTTAGGATGGTCAATACGCAATTGTAACATTGGGATCACATTTTCAAAACCATTTGCGCACAATTTGCACGAGTTCTATTTTTGTGCTCAAACATGCAGAAATTGTGCATTTAATTATGTCAATTATATTCATGATTCTAATAACAAGCTATAAGATGTACTTAGTATTGTAAATATTCAGTTGCACGAGTTTATTGACAACATGTTTAGAACCATTTTTGTGCACAAATTTGGACGAGTTAACATTTCGTGTTCAAACATGCGCAAATGTGCATAAATTGTTCGTTCAATTAAATCAATTTGATTTTTGGGTTTGGAATGATGGAATATGATTTTAGGATGGTCAATTTGCAATTTTAACATTGGAATCACATTTTCAAAACCATTTGCGCGTAATTTGCACGAGTTCTATTTTTGTGCTCAAACATGCACAAATGTGTGCAAATTCTATATTTAATTATGTCAATTATATTCATGATTTTAACAAGCTATAATATGTACTTAGTCTTATAAATATGCTATTGGGACATTGGATAGCATCTTTAAAACAATTTGTGCACGAATTTGGACGAGCTCACATTCTACATTCAAACTTGCGCAAATTGTGCAGTCAACTAAATCAACTTGATTCATGAGTTTAGAATGATGGAATATGATTTTAGGATGGTCAATACGCAATTGTAACATTGGGATCACATTTTGAAAACCATTTGCACGCAATATGCACGAGTTCTATTTTTGTGTTGAAACACACACAAATTGTGCATTTAATTATGTCAATTATATTCATGATTTTAACAAGCTAGAGTGTGTACTTAGAATATATTGTAAATATGCTATTGGAACAATGGATAACATCTTTAAAACCATTTGTGCACAAATTTTGACGAGTTCACATTTTGTGTTCAAACATGCGCAAATGTGCAAAAATTGTGCATTCAGTTCAATCAATTTGATGTATGAGTTTGGAATGATGGAATATGATTTTAGGATGGTCAATATGCAATTGTAACATTGGGATCACATTTTCAAAACCATTTGCGCGCAATTTGCACGAGTTCTATTTTTATGCTCAAATATGCAAAAATTGTGCATTTAATTATGTCAATTATATTCATGATTCTAATAACAAGCTATAGTAATATGAACCCTAAAAGGGATCAAAAGTGCCTGAATATGAAGAATTCAAGCTAATTAGCTTAATTTCCTATTCTGAAATTAATTAGCTTGAATTGGATAAATTTTGAGTTATGTTCCTATTTTGGAGTCAATAAGGAAGATTCAAGAAGATTCTAGAAGATGTGAGAAGATTCAAGAATATTCCAAGTCAAAGTCAAAGTCAAATAGTCAACAAGTCAAAGTCAAGGGTCAAGGGTCAACATGTGACATGGCATGCTTCTATTCTTAGTAGTCATAAGTTGTCATTTTGCTTAGTTGTCATGACTTGTAATGAGTTGTCAATTTTGACTTTTCAAAGATGAGTTATCATTAGTTGTCCTATTTTAAAGGAAATCTCCTTAATTAAGGATTTTCCTATATAGGCATCTTTAGGAATAAGGAAGAAAACCTTTTCCTTTAAGGGTTAGGTTTTTTACATGCCTATATAAGGGCTACATATATTATGGACGAATTAAGAATGTATTTTTGACAATTTTAATCAATTAAGTGAGGTTTTTCCTTAACTTTGTTCTTTTGAAACTTTGCAAGTTTACTTGAATTGTTTCACATCTACCTTTCATTACAATTTCTATGTTAGACTTAGAATTGTGTGATTGTTCATATTTTAATAGCTAAATATCTTGCTTCACTTTAATAAGCAAGGGGTTTAGCTCCATCTTCACAATCTCATCTTGACGATGTTGGGAAACGATTTCAAAGTTAGATGCGCGTTCTATCTCTATTATAGGTCGGGTTCGTATCAGTTTGGTATCAGAGCCAAACTTTAAGGTTTGGTTACGTATCCTTTAATTTTTATGTATTATCTATTCTTTTCTTCTTCACAATTCTTCATATATTAAAAAAAACAAAAAAAAATTTTTTTTGAGTGAAACACGAGAGCATTCACATCCTTTAGTATAAACACGTAAGGGAGTGCCTTGTGAGGATTTTTTTTCTATATCTTTTCAAAACATATTTTTTTTAGCATGGACATGCCATATTTTCTTGGTGGGGATGATCCTTTTGTTTACTTGAAATGGGTGCAACAAATGGAGGAGATATTTGATTCTCTTAAGATAAGTGATTTTAAAATGTGCAATCTTGCTCCTAATAAATTTGTGGGTCATGCTGCTATATGGTGGGAAGATTTAATGGTAAATGAGGTTAGAAATTGGGAGTTAATGAAAAGGTTAATGTCTAGATATTTCATTCCTCATGATGTTGGGAACAAATTTTATCTTAAATTAGAAAGACATAAACAAGGTGATGTGTTAACTGTTGATGATTACACTAAAAAGTTTAAGTTTTTTGTAATTGCAAGTGATTTAGGTGAATTTGAAGGACAGAAAATTACAAGATTCATAAATGGGCTTAAGAGTGAAATTAGACAAGATCTTATGTTTGTGGTACATTTGCAACTTAATTTGTCTTTGAATGATGTAATTTCACTTGCTTTAGATAGAGAGAGTTGGAGTAATAAGGTTAATAATCAAAGTGGTGCTAATGCTGAAATGGTGTTAAGTGATAATGAGAATAAGCATGAGGATCAATTATGTGATCAAATTAATAAAGTGGAGGAGATCATTATTCAAGAAGAGAAGTGTGAAAAAGAAGTGGTTGTGTGTGAGGAGATCAAAATAGAGAGTGAATCTAAGAATAGTGATTTTGTTGAAGTCATTGCAGATAATAAGGATTGTTTGCAAAGTTTTGAGCAATCTAGTGAAGATGTGCAAGAATCAACTCATGAAGAGGCAACCCAAGAAGTTTGTGCACAAAAGAAAGAGGAGGATAACAAGCTAGTTATTCATCATGATTATGCTAACAACTCTATTCTTTCTTTTTATAGTGTTTTGAAATTTTTTTTACAGACTTCTATGCCATACAAAGATCCCTTTGTTGATGTTATTGAAGTTCCTTATGTCCACAATGCAATATATGGAGTCTTCGCTTGTACCAAGAAGAACTTGAGATATTTATATTTCAAGTTTAGAAGGAAGCAATAAGAATAAAATCCTGACAAGTTCATGGATAAGAGTTTTATGTTCCACTTCTCTAATCACATTCATTTTATATTGAAGCTACATTTATGGAGCATTACTTTAAAAGAGAAGTTTTCAACAAAGGAGTTTGTGTTCGACCCTGGAGGATTTGCAAATTTATCAACTCTAGAAGATGGCTATGATTCGAGGGTGAATCATCTTCAAGAGGGAGGGAATAATATGAACCCTAAAAGGGATCAAAAGTGCCTGAATATGAAGAATTCAAGCTAATTAGCTTAATTTCCTATTCTGAAATTAATTAGCTTGAATTGGATAAATTTTGAGTTATGTTCCTATTGTAGAGTCAATAAGGAAGATTCAAGAAGATTCTAGAAGATATGAGAAGATTCAAGAATATTCCAAGTCAAAGTCAAAGTCAAATAGTCAACAAGTCAAAGTCAAGGGTCAAGGGTCAACATGTGACATGGCAAGCTTCTATTCTTAGTTATCATAAGTTGTCATTTTGCTTAGTTGTCATGACTTGTAATGAGTTGTCAATTTTGACTTTTCAAAGATGAGTTATCATTAGTTGTCCTATTTTAAAGGAAATCTCCTTAATTAAGGATTTTCCTATATAGGCATCTTTGGGAATAAGGAAGAAAACCTTTTCCTTTAAGGGTTAGGTTTTTTACATGCCTATATAAGGGCTACATATATTATGGACGAATTAAAAATGTATTTTTGACAATTTTAATCAATTAAGTGAGGTTTTTCCTTAACTTTGTTCTTTTGAAACTTTGCAAGTTTACTTGAATTGTTTCACATCTACCTTTCATTACAATTTCTATGTTAGACTTAGAATTGTGTAATTGTTCATATTTTAATAGCTAAATATCTTGCTTCACTTTAATAAGCAAGGGGTTTAGCTCCATCTTCACAACCTCATCTTGACGATCTTGGGTAACGATTTCAAAGTTAGATGTGTGTTCTATCTCTATTATAGGTAGGGTTCATATCATATAGGATGTGCTTAGTATTGTAAATATGCAATTGCACGAGTTTATTGACAACATATTTAGAACCATTTTTTTGCACAAATTTGGACGAGTTAACATTTCGCGTTCAAACATGCGCAAATGAGCACTAATTGTTCGTGCAATTAAATTAATTTGATTTTTAGGTTTGGAATGATGGAACATGATTTTAGGATGGTCAATCTGCAATTTTAACATTGGAATCACATTTTCAAAACCATTTGCACGCAATTTGCACGAGTACTATTTTTGTGCTCAAACATGCACAAATGTGCGCAAATTCTATATTTAATTATGTCAATTATATTCATGATTTTAACAAGCTAGAATATGTACTTAGTCTTGTAAATATGCTATTGGAACATTGGATAGCTATTATGGAGTAGCCAACACACCAAGTTCAAAGAATTCAACATGATGAAGATGAGCATGGTCAAGAAGGCAAGGATCAAGTTCAAGAGGTTTTGAGTCCAATTAGCATGCCTCAAAGACCTATAACAAGGTCTCAATCTAAGAAGCTTCAAGAAGCCTTAATCCATCGTCTACAAGGCTTTATGAACTTAGCTAGTGAAAGTTTACTAGGACACCAAAGCTTTGTGCCAAGTGCAGCTCAAGTTCAATACAACTTAATTCAAGTCCAAGTTATTAATAGGTTTAATTATGTTAAATAAGGGCTGGACAAATTTGTTATTTTAAAAGCCCATTAGTTTTAGTTAGTTTAATTATTCTTAAAATAGAAAGTATGTCAAAATTCCTATTTGAGGTTTGATTAGATTAATTTCCTTTTTTTGTGATTAGGGTTATTAGTTTTCCTTACTCACTAAGGAAAACCTTGTAAAGGCTATATATATATGCCTTGGATGAATTTTATTATTCAGAATTGAAGTTTTAAAACCTAAAGGTTGTTTTGCTTTTATCTTTGTGTTCTTGTGTAGAATACATGCTTTAAGGAACATTCAAGTAGATTGATCATCTTCTTGTGGAGTGTTTCAAAATTGGAATTTAGAAATGAGTTTTCTTTATTCTAATTCTTTAATCATCTAAGTAATCTGATTTCTAACCATTCTTAGGGGCTGTTGCTGAATTGACTATTGGGGTTTTCAAGTTAATGCTTCGGGGGTTTGAATACATAAAGGGGTTCTCAAGCTTATTCTTGGAGGTTTCGTTTCATTTGGTATCAGAGCTTTGGCTCTAGATTAGGTTTTATCTTTTATAATTTTTATTCTTAATCCTGATTTCTTATGTTTTTCTTATTCTTTTAAAATTGTTCTTATTTTTTTTTGTTCTTCATTCTTGTGTTTTGTTCTTTGTTCTTATTTGTTAGTCTTAATCTTTTTTTTCCTTTAGGTCAGTCAATTGTTTTGCATTCTGAAATTTAGATTTGTGTTCATAGTTGAAAGTTTTTTTTTAAAAAAAAAATTCGTGCAAAAAAAAAGAGAAGAAATTTGAAAAAAAAGAAGCAAAAAAAAATTCATGAAAAAAAAAGAGAAAGTTATTAGAAAAGGAAGAATTGAGATTCTTGAGTGATTTATATCCTAATCAGGTCTGATTTGCATTTCCTTCCATTCCTTGCTTATTAAGGAATATTATTTGAGTGATTAATATTCTCATCAGGTCTGATTTAGGTTTCCTAATCCTATTTGGTTTATAATTGACATATCTAACTAGATCTTGTCATATCTTATATTACTTGTCTATTAAGGATTTTGCATATCTTTAGAATACTTGCTCATTAAGGAATATTACTTATTGAGGCAGATTTGACTTTTCTCCTTAAAATAACTTCTAAATTCATTTTCTTTTCTATTCTAGAAGATCTTTGTATTTCTTTCACATGTCTTTTGCATCTTTTTGAGTTTTCCTATTTTATTGCTTCTGAATTATTGTTTTTTTTTAATCGAATTGCCTCAAACTTGTTTTGAAAATTTCACTTTTGAAAGTTCTACTTGAATATTGCTTCAATCTAATTGATTTATTCTAAAAGTGTGATTCACCTAAGAACATAAAAGAATTAGCTTGAGTGGTGAGAGGAAGACTAGTGAAACATCAAATTGAGTTAAACACAAGTGACCACCCCCATCATTTGAGTGCAAACACGTGAGGGAGTGCTTGTGAGGATTTTAAATTATTATTTTTTTTATTTCTAACATTCTTTTACAGCAATGTCAAACCAAGGTGACAATAAAGGTGAGGGTAAAGTTGATGAAACTTTGCTACGTGAGGCTCAACAAAGGCAATTTGCACGTATGAATACAAATTTTGAGACTATAATGGAGAGATTAAACCATATGGATACAAGACTAGGAGCGGTTGAAAGGGCAACAACACCAAATCGTAATGAGGAAGTAAAAGGCAATGTTGACAATGAGGATGAAGATGAGGCCTATACAGAAGTAGTACTAAGAGGTGGAGGTAGACAAGGCTGAGGTAGAGGAAGAGGAAGGTTACAACCGGTTCCATACAATGGAAGAAACCGAGGCAATGAAGATGATGTAGATCAAAATTTGGGAAGCATCAAACATAAGATACCTAACTTTCAAGGTAAATCAGATCCGGAGTCCTATTTACAATGGGAGAAGCAATTGGAGCTTATATTTGATTGCCATCAATTTAGCGAGGAAAAGAAGGTAAAATTGGTGGTTACTCAATTTTTTGATTATGCTATTGCTTGGTGGAACCATTTGGTGATTAATAGGCGAAAAAATTTGGAGTACCCAATTGATAATTGGCCTGAGCTCAAGGTTGTAATAAGGAAGTGATTTGTGCCAAAACACTATCATAGGGAACTTGTATAAAAACTTCAAGTTCTTAAACAAGGTAGTAAGAGTGTGGATGATTACCATAAAGAGATAGAGATGCTCATGACTAGGGCTGATATAGATGAAGATGTGGAGATCACTATGGCACGCTTCTTGGCTGGTCTAAACAAAGACATATCTGACCGAGTAGATTTACACAAATATGAAGATTTAGAAGAGATGGTGCATATGGCTGTCAAGATAGAAAGGCAACTCTAAGGAAGAGGGGCGACAAGGTAAAATTCCAAATCCTATTCTAGTTCTAATTTTAATTGGAAAAAGGATGGAAAGAGTGATTATAGGGGTGGGAATAAGGTTGCTCATGAAGTTGCTAAAGGGAAGGTAGATTTGGTCTCTAAGGACCAAATCAAAATCGATGAGCTTAAAGGGAGAAATAGAGACATTAAGTGTTGGAAGTGTCAAGGAGTAGGTCATGTGAGCAAAGATTGCCCTAATAAGAGAACTATGACCATAAGGAATGGGGAAATTATGACTGATGAAGAAGATGACAATAATGAAAGTGATGAGGATGAGATGCCTGAATTGGAAAGTTGTAGTGATGGGAGTATAGAGGAGCCAATCAAAGGTGACATGCTGGTTACAAGGCGTGCTCTTAGTACTCAAATAAAGGAAGATTGCATTGAAGAGCAACGAGACAACTTATTCCATACAAGGTGTCATGTGCAAGGCAAGGCATGTCTTATGATTGTTGATGGAGGGAGTTGCACCAATGCAGTGAGCTCATTCTTAATTAGTAGATTGGGGCTATCTACTATGCCACACCCACGGCCATACAAACTTCAATGGCTTAATGATTATGGAGAGAGGTCAAGGTAAATAGATAATCTATTATTTCCTTTTCAATTGGTAAATATCATGATGAGCAATTGTGTGATGTAGTTCCTATGCATGCTGGAGATATTTTGCTTGGTAGACCATGGCAATTTGATAGAAAGACCAAGCATGATGGGTACCTCAATCGGTATCACTTTACCAAGGATGGGCGCAAGTTCATATTAACACCGCTTTCTTCAAAGGAGGTGTATGAAGACCAATGTAAAATGGAAAGAATGAGAATGGAGGCTAAAAAGAAAGAAAAAGAGAGTAAGAAAAATTCTTTAGAGAGTGAAAAGAAAGAGGGAAAAATAAAAGAAGAGATTCAGCCTAGAGAGAAAAAAGAAAAGAATTTGAGTTTAATAGCTAGGACAAGTGAGGTTAGATAGGCCTTGTATGCTAATCGGCCTATATTTGTACTTTTGTACAAAAGGGCTTATTTGGCAACTAATAAACTTAACCCATCTTTTCCTAGTGTGTTTGTTGATCTTTTGCAGGAATTTGAAGATGTGTTTCCTAAAGAGATGCCTAGTGGATTACCCCCAATTAGAGGCATAGAACATCAAATTGACTTCATTCCTGGGGCAGCCATACCTAATCGACCAGCATATAGAGCAAATCCAAGAGAAATAAAGGAGATCCAAACCAAGTGGAGGAGTTGCTAGCTAAAGGGTATGTGAGGGAAAGTCTTAGTCCTTGTTCGATTCCTGTCATGCTTGTGCCAAAGAAGGATGGAACATGGAGGATGTGTGTGGATTGCAGAGCCATCAATAAAATCACTGTAAAGTATTGTCATCCTATTCCTAGATTAGATGATATGCTTGATGAGTTATATGGTTCTTGTTTGTTCACTAAAATAGACTTGAAATCTGGTTATTATCAAATTTGAATGAATGTTGGTGATGAATGGAAAACATCTTTTAAGACTAAGTATGGGTTGTATGAGTGGCTTGTTATGCCCTTTGGTCTTACTAATGCACCTAGCACATTCATGCGATTGATGAACCATGTGTTGCGAAATTACTTAGGTAAATTTGTTGTTGTTTACTTTGATGATATTCTGATTTACTCTAAGTGTTTAGATGATCATGTTATGCATGTGCGAATTGTACTAGAAACACTTAGACAAGAAAAGTTGTATGCAAACCTTAAAAAGTGTAGTTTTTGCATGAATAAGGTTAATTTTCTTGGTTTTGTTGTATCTAGTCAAGGCATAGAGGTTGATGAAGAGAAGGTTAGGGCTATTAAAGAGTGGCCAAAACCTAAAAATGCTAGTGAGGTGAGAAGTTTTCATGGACTTGCTAGTTTCTATAGGAGATTCATTAAAGATTTCAGCACTATAGTCACACCTTTGAATGAATTAGTTAAGAAAAATGTTGGATTTGTTTGGGGTGATGCACAAGAACATGCATTTAATGAACTTAGGGAAAAATTGTGTAATGCACCTTTACTTGCTTTACCTAACTTTGATAAAACTTTTAAGATTGAATGTGATGCTAGTGGCATAGGGATTGGAGCTATTTTGATGTAGGATCAAAGACCACTAATGTATTTTAGTGAAAATTTAAGTGGTGCAACCTTGAAATATCCAACTTATGACAAGGAATTATATGCATTGGTTCGAGCATGGCAATATTATTTATGGCCTAGGGAGTTTGTGATACACACTGACCATGAAAGTTTAAAGCATTTGAAGGGTCAAGATAAGCTGAATCGTAGGCATGCCAAATGGGTGGAGTTCATAGAAACATTTCCATATGTGATTAAGTACAAGCAAGGTAAAGAGAATGTGGTTGCTGATGCATTATCTAGAAGGTACACCTTACTTAACTCTCTTACTGCTAAATTATTAGGTTTTGAGTATATAAAGGAGTTGTATCCACATGATGATGATTTTGGTGATATATATGCATCTTGTGACAATGGGGTTATTTCAGATGATTTTTATTTGTTCGATGGTTTCTTATTTAAAAGAAATAGATTGTGCATTCCTAAGTGTTCTATAAGGGAATTATTAATTAAGGAGGCATATGGAGGAGGCTTAATGGGGCATTTTGGGGTAAATAAGACCTATGATATGCTATTAGAACATTTCTTTTGGCCCGGTATGAAACATGATGTGTATAAAGTTTGTGAGCATTGCATTACATGTAGAGAGGCTAAGTCTAGGTTGAAACCACATGGATTATACACACCATTACCCATTCCTAGTGAACCTTGGACTGATTTGTCTATGGATTTTGTGCTTGGATTGCCTAGAACTAGGAAAGGTCATGATAGTATCTTTGTTGTGGTTGATAGATTTAGTAAAATGGCTCATTTTATACCATGTCATAAAATTGATAATGCTAAGTTGATTGATGATTTGTTTTTCAAAGAAGTTGTGCGTTTACATGGCATACCTAGGAGCATTGTTAGTGATAGGGATGTTAAGTTTTTGAGTCATTTTTGGCGTGTGTTATGGGGAAAGTTAGGAACTAAGCTATTATTTTCAACTACTTGTCACCCTCAAACCTATGGGCAAACTAAAGTAGTTAATAGGACTTTGATTACTTTGCTTAGGGCAATCATAGAAAAGAACATTAGGATGTGGGAGGATTGTTTACCATTTGTGGAGTCTGTTTACAATAGGGCTGTTCATAGCACTACTAATTGCTCTCCATTTGAGATTGTTTATGGATTTAATCCACTTACTCCTATTGATTTATTGCCACTGCGAACTAATAATTTTGTGAGTGTTGATGCTAATTCTAAGGCTGATTTGGTGAAGAAGTTACATAAGCAAGTTAAGGAGAGGATTGAGAAGCAAAATGCTAAAGTAGCTTCACGTGTGAACAAGGGAAGGAAGCCAATGATTTTTCAGCCTGGAGATTGGGTTTGGGTGTATTTCATAAAGAAAGGTTTCCACTTCAATGGAAGTCTAAGCTAAACCCAAGAGGAGATGGTCCTTTTCAAATACTTGAAAGGATTAATGACAATGCATACAAAGTGGACCTACCTGGTGAGTATAATGTTAGTGCTTCATTCAATGTGGCTGATTTGAGTCCTTTTGATATAGGTGATGCTTTAGATTCGAGGACGAATCCTTTTGAGGAGAGGGGAAATGTTATGGAGCAGCCAACACACCAAGTTCAAAGAATTCAACATGATGAAGATGAGCATGGTCAAGAAGGCAAGGATCAAGTTCAAGAGGTTTTGAGTCCAATCAGCATGCCTCAAAGAACTATAATAAGGTCTCAATCTAAGAAGCTTCAAGAAGCCTTAATCCATCATCTACAAGGCTTTGTGAACTTAGCTAGTGAAAGTTTACAAGGACACCAAAGCTTTGTGCCAAGTGCAGCTCAAGTTCAATACAACTTAATTCAAGTCCAAGTTATTAATAGGTTTAATTATGTTAAATAAGGGCTGGATGAATTTTTTATTTTAAAAGCCCATTAGTTTTAGTTAGTTTAATTATTCTTAAAATAGGAAGTATGTCAAAATTCCTATTTGAGGTCTGATTAGATTAATTTCCTTTTTTGTGATTAGGGTTATTAGATTTCCTTACTCACTAAGGAAAACCTTGTAAAGGCTATATATATATGCCTTGGACGAATTTTATTAATCAGAATTGAAGTTTTAAAACCTAAAGCCTGTTTTACTTTTAACTTTATGTTCCTGTGTAGAATACATGCTTTAAGGAACATTCAAGTAGATTGATCATCTTCTTATAGAGTGTTTCAAAATTGGAATTTAGAAACGAGTTTTCTTTATTCTAATTCTTTGATCATCTAAGTAATCTAATTTCTAACCATTCTTAGGGGCTGTTGCTGAATTGACTATTGGGGTTTTCAAGTTAATGCTTCGGGGGTTCAAATACATAAAGAGGTTCTCAAGCATATTCTTGGAGGTTCCGTATCATTGGAATCACATTTTCAAAACCATTTGTTGCAATTTGCACGAGTTCTATTTTTGTGCTCAAACATGCACAAATGTACGCAAATTCTGTATTTAATTATGTCAATTATATTCATGATTTTAACAAGCTAGAATAAGTACTTAGTCTTGTAAATATGCTATTGGAACATTGGATAGCATCTTTAAAACAATTTGTGCACGAATTTGGACGAGCTCACATTCTATGTTCAAACTTGCGCAAATTGTGCATTCAACTAAATCAACTTGATTTATAAGTTTAAAATGATGGAATATGATTTTAGGATGGTCAATACGCAATTATAACATTGGGATCACATTTTGAAAAACCATTCGCACGCAATATGCATGAGTTCTATTTTTGTGCATTTAATTATGTCAATTATATTCATTATTTTAACAAGCTAGAATATGTACTTAGTATTGTAAATATGCTATTGGAACAATGGATAACATCTTTAAAACCATTTGTGCACAAATTTTGTCGAGTTCACATTTTGCGTTCAAACATGCACAAATGTGCACAAATTGTGCATTCAGTTCAATCAATTTGATTTAAGAGTTTGGAATGATGGAATATGATTTCAGGATGGTCAATACATAATTGTAACATTGGGATCACATTTTCAAAACCATTTGCGCGCAATTTGCATGAGTTCTATTTTTGTGCTCAAACATGCAAAAATTGTGCATTTAATTATGTCAATTATATTCATGATTCCAACAAGCTATAAGATGTGCTTAGTATTGTAAATATGCAATTGCACGATTTTATTGAAAATATATTTAGAACCATTTTTGTGCACAAATTTGGACGAGTTAACATTTCGCGTTCAAACATGCGCAAATGTGCACAAATTCTTCGTTCAATTAAATCAATTTGATTTAAAGCTTTGGAATGATGGAACATGATTTTAGGATGGTCAATCTGCAATTTTAACATTGGAACTACATTTTCAAAACCATTTGCACACAATTTACATGAGTCCTATTTTTGTGCGCAAACATGCACAAATGTGCGCAAATTCTATATTTAATTATGTCAATTATATTCATGATTTTAACAAGCTAGAATATGTACTTAGTCTTGTAAATATGCTATTGGAACATTGGATAGCATCTTTAAAATAATTTGCGCACAAATTTGGACGAGCTCACATTCTGCGTTCAAACTTGCGCAAATTGTGCATTCAACTAAATCAAGATGATTTATGAGTTTAGAATGATGGAATATGATTTTAGGATGGTCAATATGCAATTGTAACATTGGGATCACATTTTGAAAACCATTTGCACGCAATATGCACGAGTTCTATTTTTGTATTGAAACACACACAAATTGTGCATTTAATTATGTCAATTATATTCATTATTTTAACAAGCTAGAATATGTACTTAGTATTGTAAATATGCTATTGGAACAATGGATAATGTCTTTAAAACCACTTGTGCACAAATTTTGACGAGTTCACATTTTGTGTTCAAACATGCACAAATTGTGCATTCAGTTCAATCAATTTGATTTATGAGTTTGGAATGATGGAATATGATTTTAGGATGGTCAATACGCAATTGTAACATTAGGATCACATTTTCAAAACTATTTGCGCGCAATTTGCACGAGTTCTATTTTTGTGCTCAAACATGCAAAAATTGTGCATTTAATTATGTCAATTATATTCATGATTCTAATAAGCTATAAGATGTACTTAGTATTGTAAATATGCAATTGGAAGAAATTGTTGGCAACATATTTAGAACCATTTTTGTGCACAAATTTGGACGAGTTAACATTTGACATTCAAACATGTGCAAATGTGAACAAATTGTTCGTTCAATTAAATCAATTTGATTTTTGGGTTTGGAATGATGGAGCACGATTTTGGGATGGTCAATCTACAATTTTAACATTGGAATCACATTTTCAAAACCATTCGCGTGCAATTTGCATGAGTTCTATTTTTGTGCTCAAACATGCACAAATGTGCACAAATTCTATATTTAATTATGTCAATTACATTCATGATTTTAATAAGCTAGAATATGTACTTAGTCTTGTAAATATGCTATTGGAACATTGGATAGCATCTTTAAAATAATTTGTGCACGAATTTGGATGAGCTCACATTCTGCGTTCAAACTTGTGCAAATTGTGCATTCAACTAAATCAACTTGATTTATGAGTTTAGAATGATGGAATATGATTTTAGGATGGTCAATACACAATTGTAACATTGGGATCACATTTTGAAAACCTTTTGCACACAATATGCACGAGTTCAATTTTTGTGTTAAAACACGCACAAATTATGCATTTAATTATGTTAATTATATTCATTATTTTAAAAAGCTAGAATATGTGCTTAGTATTGTAAATATGCTATTGGAACAATGGATAATATCTTTAAAACCATTTGTGCACAAATTTTGACGAGGTCACATTTTGCGTTCAAACATGCGCATATGTGCACAAATTGTGCATTCAGTTCAATCAATTTGATTTATGAGTTTGGAGTGATGGAATATGATTTTAGGATGGTCAATACGCAATTGTAACATTGGGATCACATTTTCAAAACCATTTGCCCGTAATTTGCGCGAGTTCTATTTTTGTGCTCAAACATGCAAAAAATGTGCATTTAATTATGTCAATTATATTCATGATTCTAACAAGCTATGAGATGTGCTTAGTATTATAAATATGCAATTGCACAAGTTTATTGACAACATATTTAGAACCATTTTTGTGCACAAATTTGGACGAGTTAACATTTTGCATTCAAACATGCGTAAATGTGCACAAATTGTTCGGTCAGTTAAATCAATTTGATTTTTCATTTTGGAATGATGGAACATGATTTTAGGAAGGTGAATCTGCAATTTTAACATTGGAATCACATTTTCAAAACCATTTGCGTGCAATTTGCACGAGTTCGATTTTTGCGCTCAAACATGCACAAATGTGCACAAATTCTATATTTAATTATGTCAATTATATTCATGATTTTAACAAGCTAGAATATGTGCTTAGTCTTGTAAATATGCTATTGGAACATTGGATAGCATCTTTAAAATAATTTGCGCACGAATTTGGACGAGCTCACATTCTGCGTTCAAACTTGCGCAAATTGTGAATTTAACTAAATCAACTTGATTTATGGGTTTAAAATGATGGAATATGATGTTAGGATGGTCAATACGCAATTGTAACATTGGGATCACATTTTGAAAACCATTTGCATGCAATATGCGCGAGTTCTATTTTTGTGTTGAAACACGCACAAATTGTGCATGATTTATGTCAATTATATTCATGATTTTAACAAGCTAGAATATTTACTTAGTCTTGCAAATATGCTATTGGAACATTGGATAGCATCTTTAAAACCATTTGTGATGCAAACCCTACCTATAATAGAGATAGAACACGCATCCAACTTTGAATATTAGCCTAAGGATCATCGAGGATAGTTGTGTTGATGGAGCTAAACCCCTTGCTTGTTAATTTGAAGCAAGATACTTAGCTATTATAAGATGAAAAATCACACAATTCTAAGTTTAATCTAACCTAGGAATTGTAATGAAAGGTAGAAGTGAAACAATTCAAGTAAACTTGCAAAGTTTCAAAAGAACAAAGTTCAAGGAAAAACCTCACTTTTTATATTTCAATGCTTCTTTAAATTCGTATGTCATAGGGTTAGCCCTTATATAGGCATGTAAACAACCTAATCCTTAAAGGAAAAGATTCTATTCCTTATTCCCAAAGATACCTATATAGGAAAATCCTTAATTAAGGAGATTTCCTTTAAAATAGGATAACTAATGACAACTCATCTTTGAAAAGTCAAAATTGACAACTCATTACAATTCATGACAACTAAGCAACATGACAACTCATGACAACTAAGCATTAAAGCATGCCATGTCACATGCCATGTCATATGTTGACCATTGACCTTTGACTTTGACTTGTTGGCTATTTGAC